>JANFOE010002033.1:0-100444 GCA_025667525.1 Glebionis coronaria
CTTTTGACACCAATAACGTCGTGAATTAAAGATGTTGTGGGTATTTGATCGTAACCATGAAAACCACTTTAAATTCTAACAAAGTGTGTGAAAAACATTTAACACCTTGCTAGTTTTGTCGTTTCATAAATGCTCCCCCTTCACATGTGCATCGATAATCGAAAGTGTTTCGCACATGTAGGTAAGAGTTAAAGTGCTTGAGTCTTATATTAGATCACATTTTAATCACATTTTCTCCCCCTATCTCTAATATATAAAATCTTTTGATATTAGAGATACCAAATTTGATTAAAATATATTTTGAAAAATAGTCTTGAAATCTCCAGGAGAAAGATGTGTTAATCTTTTGCATGAAGTTAAAATGCTCCCCCTCAAAAATTGATCCAATTGAATTGTCATTGTGAGGATATGATCCACATTTCGCTTTTTGAGGATGGGAGATGTTGAACACACAATTTTTGAAAGATTTTGAATATCATTGAAAAATTCTTGAAAAAATTGTGTTCAACGCTTTTTGAAAAATCAATTCTTTTTGTCGAAAGGTTTTTCTAAAGCATAAACTTGAGTTCATAGACTTTGAATGTCTTGACGAATCCACTCAAGTGTAAGAAGATTTAACTTCTTTTGCTAAGGATAAGAGTACTAAATCGTACACTCCCCCGTGAATATTGATCCGGGTTGCAATCTGAAAGTGATTACAAGCCATTGTGTTGAGCTCAAAACGTTGAATGTTTTGTGACAAGCTCAACCCGTGATAGATTGCTCTACCCGTTGTTTGGAAATATTTGTCCAAAATAGACAATTTCCTTTATTAAAAGAAGAAATGACATGTTTTGAAAAATATTTACAACTTTCATTCGAGCTTTATGTACACACCCGTGTCGTTATTGAGCGACATTTCTAGGCACGTCCATATTATCGATACTGAAAGACATGTCGAGAAGAATATTTTTGGATTTTGAAAGATTTTTAATTTTGTGTTTTGCTTTTATATGTTTTATATTTTTGTATTTTGCTTTTTCAAAGATATTTACAGGTTGATGTTTGATAGATAAATCAAGCAGGCACCTTTGCCAGAATCTCCAGGTCTGCTGGAGTCAAACATCTCATACCAATTTGCCTAACGAGGTACTCAAACCTATCTTTCGACAGAGCTTTCGTAAACAAGTCGGCTAATTGGTAATCTGTTCCAACAAAGTATAATTCAACGATACCTCTTTCAACTTGTTCCTTTATGAAGTGGTATCTTACATCGATGTGCTTCGTGCGGGAATGCTGTACCGGATTGCAGGAGATGGCTATGGCCGACTTTGAGTCACAGTACATAGGTACTTTATCAAAGTGGAAGCCATAATCCGTTAGTTGTGTTCTCATCCAAAGAACTTGAGCACAACACGCAGATAGAGACACATACTCCGCTTCGGCTGATGAAAGTGACGTGCAATCCTGATTCTTGGAAGACCATCCCACAAGCTTATCTTGTCCTAGAAATTATGCACCACCAGAAGTACTTTTACGTGTATCAAGACACCCTGCATGATCAGAATCTGAATAGGCCGTTAGAAAGAAACCGGTTTCCCTCGGATACCAGAGTCCCAAATGAATGGTATTCTTGAGGTACCGAAAGAGCCGTTTAACCTCCTTGAGGTGCTTTTCAGTGGTTCGTGCTTGATATCGTGCACAATAACATGTAGCATGATGAATATCAGGTCTGCTTGCTGTCAAGTACATGAGGGAACCAATCATGGAACGATATCTCGTTTGATCGATGGCATTTCCCTCCAAGTCAGCATCTAGCGATGTGGTTGATAATGGTGTCCCAACGGGGTCACATGAAGTCATACCATGCTTTTTGATTATCTCTTGACAATACTTAGCTTGGTTTATAAAGATACCACTTGGGGATTGGTGAACTTGAATTCCTAGAAAGAATTTTAGTTCGCCCATCATAGACATTTCAAATCTGCTGTGCATTACTTTTTCAAACCATTTTGAAAGTTTTGGGTTTGTAGACCCGAAAATAATGTCATCAACATAAATTTGCACAAGCAGAATGTCATCCCCATATTTATAAGTGAACAAAGTTAAATCAATGGAACCTTTTGAGAAACCTTTGGATACCAGAAATTTTGAGAGCTCGTCGTACCACGCCCTTGGAGCTTGCTTGAGTCCATAAAGTGCTTTGTGGAGACGATACACCTTGTCAGGATAATGAGGATTGACGAATCCTTCTGGCTGCGTGACATAGACTTCTTCCTTCAAAGGACCGTTAAGAAATGTCGTCTTTACGTCCATTTGATAGATAGTGAATCCCTTATGTGCAGCATAAGCAAGAAAAATCCAGACTGCTTCCATCCGAGCAACTGGTGCAAATGATTCATCAAAATCAATTCCCTCTTTCTGGCCATACCCCTTAGCCACTAGCCTAGCTTTGTTCTTGATGATCGTGTTTTCTTCATCCATCTTGTTTTTCCAGATCCAACGAAGATTTAAAAGAGTCACATCGTATGGTCTGTCAACAAGTTCCCAGACTTTAAGTCTTTCAAATTGGTGAAGTTCATCCGTCATCGATTCAATCCAAGCATGATCAGCCATGGCTTCTTTGATGTTTTTCGGTTCAGCAGTACTCACGGCGAGTGCGAACATACAAACATCGCCATCGGTTGCTAGTTGTCGTCTAGTACGAACAGGCTGTGAAGGGTTTCCAATTACGTGAACCAAAGGATGATCTCGGGTCCAATGATGCGTTGAAGGATGTCGTTGATAGAACGTATACATATTTGACGAATCAACATGGCGAGTAGAAGATTCTCCAGTTTCGTGTACCGGTGTACCGAATGGGTTGTGAAAATCGTCATCGTCAGATAATGCATCGTCTGCTTGATTTGTGTTCTCTGGAGCAATGACAGTAGATGTGGATGTTGTAGGATCTATTGTTGAAGTGATATTCTGAGGAGGTAAATCTGCAACAACCCGTGTTGAAGTAGATGAAGTTGTATCCTTTTGTTGATGATGATCGGTATCATCATTTGTATTATGAGTGACAGCGGAAGACTTCGATGCAACTTGTTTCTCCCCCGTGAAATATTCATCATACATTGGTCCATATAACATTTCCAACTCTTCAAGTGTCGTGTCCACTGTCATATCTGCTCTAGGAACATGTTCAGGAACCAGCTTTGAACTTGACGGTTCATTGCTGTGGTCTTGAGTTCCGAGTTCCGTGCGGTTGTGAACGGAAGTCGTTTGTCGTTGTGGATCGGGACTTAAACTACTTTGTTCAAGTGCCATTTCTTGCAATTCATCAAATCTGATATGAATAGTCTCGACTATCAATTTTGTTCTCTTGTTGTACACTCTGTATCCCTTAGACTTAGTTGCATATACCACTAAAATGCATGCATCACCTTTCTCTTTCATCTTGTCTAGATTTTCACCATCTCGAATAATGTAACACGTACATCCAAAAACATGAAGGTGTTTGAGTGAAGGTTTGCGATCATTAATTATGTGATATGGTGTCTTTTCGTGTCTTAGGATAACTAAGGAGCGGTTTTGTGTGTAGCATGCGGTTGACACGGCTTCGGCCCAAAAGTATAGTGGAAGTTTTGAAGCGGATAACAATGTTCGAGCAGCCTCAACTAAAGTACGGTTTCGTCTTTCAAAAACGCCGTTTTGTTCGGGTGTTCGAGCAATAGATGTTTCATGTTCAATTCCTTAAGCTTCAAAATAGTTTCTTAGTTTTGAATTCAAAAATTCAGTACCTCTGTCAGTACGAACCACTTTAACTTGAGCTTGAAGACCACGTTGTATCACTTTAAGGAAGTTGATGAAAACATCGGGTGTTTCATCCTTGGATCTCAAGAAGTGAGTCCATGTGTACCTGGAGTAGTCATCGACAATTACCATAACGTATTTCTTCCCATTGATACTTTGAACACGCATGGGACCACACAAATCTATATGAAGAAGGTCTAACCGTCCTTTAGAGCTAGGTGTAGTCTTTGTCTTGAAACTACTCCGTTTAGCTTTACAAAGCTCACAAGAAGAACAAAGATGATCTTTGATGAATTTCAAGTTAGGAAGGCCTCGCACAATATCTTTCTTAGAAAGCAAGTTGATGGTATCGAAGTTAAGATGAGATAAACATTGATGCCATAACCAAGCTTGAGTCGTTGAAGCTTTAGCCATGAAACAGATTGGAGTTGAAGATGTGGAGTCTTGTAGTGAAATAGTGTAGAGACCAGTACCCCGTGTTCCGGTAAGTAAGTCATTCCCATCATAATCACGAACAAAACATGTCTTCTTTCTAAAAGCAACCTCCAAATCCGCATCACAGAATTGACCAACCGAGAAAAGATTATGATTGAGCCCTTCGACGTAGTACACCCTTTTGATAGTGATATTCCCCTGAACCAAGTCTCCATATCCTAGGATCGGTGCAAACTGATCATTTCCGAATCGGACCGTACCCAGGAACTTCTCCACGAAGTTAATTAGAAGCTTGAGATTCCCCGTCATGTGCTTCGTGCATCCGGAGTCCATTATGAAGAGAATTACTTCGATCACCTGCAGAAGAATTAGAACATGATGGAGCATTTGCTAAATTGGATTCCATGTTAGTTGTGATTTCCGATTCATTAGTTTCCCTAGTTTCATCACTTAGAGGCACACTAACGCTCGTAGTCACATTTTCTGTCCTAACCTTAGGCATCCATTTATATCTTGGAGGACATTGGTTAGCAAACCACCATTTCCAAGGCTTGCTAGCAGACTCATATAATTCCCTAATTCTGCTTCTAGGGTTCTTAGTGGTGGAGTCTGATGCAATACTTTTCTTAGGGGGGGTTGCACCAGAATGGTTCACTTTGCGTTTGGGTTTTTTAGCACTAATAGGCATCACAGTTTGCTTGTTAGTTCTAGTTTCTACGCCTTTGACATTATTCGAAACACACATAGCATGATTAGCATTAGCACACTTTCCACATTTCACACAAACAAACTTAACTTTCATAGCATTCAAAGTCGAATCATTCAAATCGTCATTACACGCGATTACAGACGTTTTATTCTTAGAAACATTGAAAATCCTAGGGTGTTCTTCTACTTCCTTCATCTTCCCTTGACTTTTGTTTTGCCAGACCTTTTCATTCATACGAGTGCTCTTAAGCTGGGGCCGGCTAACACTAGCAGTGGGGACTACTCCTGTAGTAAAAGACACACGTCTATTAGTGTTTCTAGAAGTCTGAGGTGATTGACTTTCTTTGTTTTGTGTGGGTTTAGTGGTCAATCTATACATCCCTGGTTTAACCACATTTGTGTTCTTAATGCTTTGTGATCGAATATTTGTTTTGAGAGTGTTTTGTGGTAACCTATCCTTCCCATCCGTCTTGGGGGCAAACGCAGGTTTTGCAAATGCAGAATTATAGAAAACAGATGGTTTTCCCAAGACAGAGGGTCTAGTCACTTTTTGAGCATTGGGTTGTCTTACAACAGGTTTCTTAACACTAGGTTCCACAATCTTCCCACCCATCTTAGCAATGAGTTTCTGCAACTCTGCTATCGCTCTGTCCCTGTCTTGTAACTGAGCTTTCAACCCTTTAATTTCCAAATTCTGTTCGTTCATTTCTCGAAACGTTTGGGAAAGTTTTTCTTGCAATTTATTATCATGTGGAAAACTACCAACGTCTTTTTGCAAAGCAAGTTCAAGAGAATGACAATGTTTTTGAAGGAAATCAGTTTTGTGTTGAAGTAACTCAAAAGCCTTTTTATCAACATTTTCTTTATGTTTCGAAAGCTCAAGTTCAAGACGCTCACACTCTTTGATTTTATCAAGATATTTGCATGCAACATCAGAATATTCATCGATTTCAGCACATGATTGAAGAGTAACACACAAAATATCTTTGGAGAGACATTCTTCTAAGAGTAGATCATATTCGTTTGAAAATTCTAATTTGTCATTTTGAAGGTCATCAATTTCTTTTTCAAGAGACTCAACATATTTCAAATCATCAAACATTTCAGACTGAATTAAATTTTCAAACTCAAGAACATGTTCTTTTATTATCTTCGTGTTTGGTATTAAAAGTTCTTTCACAAGCACAGTTATGTCGTGAGGAATCTCGGTTTTCCACTTATCCTTTTGACGTTTCTCCCAATCGCTTTCAACAATTGATTGAACATTATTAACGTGGTGTTTAAGAAAACCAAGTATTTTTCTACTTTTGCTTTTAGAAGCATCTAGAGGAAAATAGTTAATATATTTAAAAACATTAGTTTTCCTTTTAGTGGCAAAAGCTTTTTTCCATTGAATTCTTTTTTGTTTGCTTTCTAAAAATAATTCCTCACGAGACTTCTGTTTTTGTGGAGTGAAAAGACCATAAAGACTGTTTTCATAAGCATAGTTATATGGTTTCACAAAATCTTTATTGACCGGTGATCTACTCTCCTCATCCCAAAGGGACGTCTCTTCACTATCGAGGTTAGCTACAGGGCAATCATGATTGGTCCATTCGGACTCGTCAAGGTATAAATGGGGGTTCGCAGCTTGAGCTTGTTCGAGGTACTTGGGGGTGGCAAAGCTAGGTTGACCCTTGAAAAACGACCGAGGTGCTATCATTCTTACGGTTTGAATAGAGTCATGTGTATTATAAACAACTTTTTTCAAAAAATCGACTTGTTCTTCGAGATCCTTTACTTTTTCAGTATCTTTGCTTTGTCTATTTTTGAAATCTTGTTTTAATGTTTCAACCTCTTGTTTCTTCTCGTCAAGAATTTTAGCAGAATCGGTGGTGTTCATAGAAAGCCTCTGTTCAAGTTCATTAACTTTTGTTGTGGCAAGGTACCTTTTTTGACGTTCATCACTTAATAAAACATTAAATTGACGTTTTTCTTTAGTTAACAAAGCAAGAGCTTCATTGTATTTATTTTCAAAATCGTCCTTTTTAACGTTGATGACACGACTTTTGTACCCCTCAAGCTCGTTGGTCTTTTGAAGAAGCTCAGCCCTATAACTATCAATAGTCTCACTAGATTTTATAAGAGCGGCTTTGCATTCTTCAAAGTTTTGAGTGAGCGCTGCGTTTGCCTTCTTTAATTGCTTTTGATTCTTTCTATTTTCATTGACATCTTTTTGTAAACTAGCAATTAAATTAGCAAGCGCGACACGCTCCTCGTCATCATACTCATTTGCATGTTGATCATCCTCAAACTCATTATTGCACATGTCTGATGAATCGGGTGTGGTATTGCTATCAACCGTTTCCATCATACACGTGTCAGTAATTGTTGTTGGTAGATCACTATGCTCATGTGTATCACCAAACACATTATATTCAGCATCATCTTGTACCTTATCAATTAGCTCGGTATCAAAGATAGGACCATTGTCATCTTCAGTGACGTTAAGGACCTCATGAATCTTTGCCATGTATGAATAATGTGCCTCGAGTTCTTGGTCGGAGAGTTCATCATCTGTGTCGTCAAGCATTTCTCCTTCCTCAGCTGATAACTTGATTCCAGCTTCCATTTTCTTGCACAATAGCATCTTTTCCTTATGATAACCATAATCTTTAACCCTCTTTGGCTGCCTGCATTCCTTGGCCAAATGCCCAAAACCTCTGCAGTTAAAACACTGAATCCCACTTTGTTGCACAACTTGAGTACCAACAGTTTCCCTATTTCCAACAACAGTAGCCACCCTCTGATTATCATACTTAGGTTGTCGATCATACTTTGGAGGACTCTCAGCACGTCTTCGTGTGTCATACCTTGGAGGACTCAGTGCATGGGTGTTCCTCGAGTTTGAAGATGTTCGAAGGTTGTTGTTGGTGGGTTTGTAGATTTTCTTATATTGCTTCATAACGAAAGCCATTTGTTGCTTGAATTCCCTATCCCTTTGAGCTACTTCTTCATCACTGTCTTCTTCAGATGATTGCTCAGGTATGGGTGATGGTGCTCTTGCAACTTCTTTGCCTCGGGATCGTGTTGGAGCATGTGACTTAGAGACAATGGATGATCGTGGTGATGATGATTGAGTAGAGTAGGTCTTTGAAGTACGGGAGTGATAATCTGGGTAATGTTGAGTGGTAGACACCAAAGCAAGTGGATTGGAAATCTTTGCAACTCGTTCAGCTTGAAGTTCATTTGCCTCATTTTGAAATTGTTTCAAGATGTCAAAGAGCTTGTGATATGAAACTTCGTCTAACTTTTGTTGTTGTTTGACCAAGGTGACAAATCGTGTCCACTCTGGTTGAAGTTGCTGTAGAAATTGGACATTGACTTGCATGGTGGAAACTTGCAAGTTGTTTCTGGTCATATCATTCATCATTTTGTAGAATCATTTTGTAGATGGGAATGGTTTGTAGGTTTGCGGATTGAAAGTTTTTTAGTTTGAAGGTTTACGGTTTGAAGGTTTACAGAGGTTTACGGTTTGAAGGTTTACGGATTGAAGGTTTACGGTTTGCTCAAAAATTTTGTAAGTTTTTTGTTTTCGTTTAAATTTCGTATCGATTTGATGATCTTACTGATTATGCTCGGTTAGTTTAGTTTAAAAGGCGAACAATTGAAATAAGTTGAGAGTATTAAACCGTATGTAAATGTGGAGAAAGATTAAACTGTAAAGTGTAGATGCTAATTTAAACGGATCGATTGCTGCATTTGCTGTAGCAGCTATAACTTAAATCAGTTATCTTATGCAAAATAGATCAGCTCAGTTGTATGATTATATATGTTGAGTGTCGAATTACATTAACATGTCATTTTTAATACGTATACTTGTTTTATGGTTATTGTTTTATACAGTATTTATTATATTGATAGAAAACTATGTAGTTGTTCACTAACTAAACTAAAAGTAGTCTAAATCTATATGCAACAATAGGATTCCTCAAAACGAGACCTGCAAGTAAATGATTAGTTTTATACGGTATGTATTATATTGATAGAATATTATGTAGTTTAACATAAGAGATTGCGGTTTATGTACGGAATTAGCTGAAGTTTTGGAAAAACACTATTTGCTCAATCTATTTAGTTGTTTTCAGGAACTCTTTTTATTATTAGAGCATATGGATAAGTCGACTGCACCACGGATAAATGACCCTAGATATAAGTTGAGAGTCGAGGAATTTCTTAGATTATCTTATCGTCACAAACACGAGTCATTAGAAATTCCATGCCCTTGCAAAGTCTGCAACAATTTTCGTGACCATAATAAACGCACCATCTATTCACATCTTATGTAAAAGGGATTCTCTGCTAGTCATGAAAATTGGACACGGCATGGGGAGTCTTCTAACAATGACGAGTATGTATCATCAGCCGACGAGGAAGAGGAGGAAGGCGATGAGGGTCATGAGAATATGAATGATGATGATGCTGACGATGACTTTGACGAGATGTTTGATAACATAGGTGAAAGTAAATGGGGTAATGATTGGAAAACTAGTGACAAATCTTCATCTACCCTAGATAAAGATTTAGAGAGTCTTCGTAGATTATTAGGCGACTCTAATCAAGATCTTTACGAAGGATGCAAAAATTATTCAAAGTTTTCGTTCATCGTCGCCATTTTACATGTAAAAACAGTAAGTGGTTGGACTAATAAGTCGTTTGATTTAATTCTTGACGTATTTAGAAAAGCACTTCCAAATCCGTCCTATGTTCCAAAAAATTACTATGAAGCAAAAACGTACATACGCGATTTGGGGTTTAAGAGAAAGAAAATTCATGCTTGTGTTAATGATTGTGTTCTTTATAGAAAAAAGTATAAATCATTGACACATTGTCCAATTCCTAAGTGCAATGAGCCTCGATATAAGGGAAAAGATAATAAGGTACCACGAAAGGTGCTTCATTACTTCCCGTTAATACCTAGGCTTCAAAGATTATTTATAGATCTGAAAGTTGCTTGTGACATGAGGTGGCATAGGGAGAAAAGAGTTGATGATGGTAAGGTACTTAGGCATCCCGCAGACAGCAAGGCTTGAAAACGCCTCGACAAAGTAGATCCTTCTTTCGCTAATGATCCACGCAGTGTACGCTTAGGGTTGGCTACCGATGGATTCAATCCGTTTGGTAACCTAAGTAGTCAAAATAGCACATGGCCCGTGTTTCTTGTCCCGTATAACCTGCCTCCGTGGAAATGTATGAAAGATCCATATATTCTTATGTCAATGTTAATTCCGGGTCCCACATCACCCGGAGATAATATTGATGTTTATCTACAACCTCTTATTGATGAACTAAATGAGCTGTGGAAAGGTGTCGAAGCTTATGACGCACATAAAAAAGAAACCTTTTCAATGCGTGCGGCTCTTTTGTGGACAATAAATGATTTTCCGGCATATGGTATGCTCTCTGGGTGGACTGTTAAGGGTTACAATGCTTGCCCTACGTGCATGAATGACACCTCATCTCATTACTTGACTCACAGTAGAAAAGTATGTTACATGGGTCATCGAAGGTTTTTGCCGATTTCGAACCGGTGGCGAAAAGATACCTTAAATTTTGATGGGAAGATAGAGTCTAGAGAACCGATCATACCTAAGTCCGGAGATGAAGTTTTACATGATGTTGATTCTTTTATTAATGGTAATAAGAGAAAGCGTAAGCGTTCACGCGAGAAGAAAGGATGGAAAAAAAAGAGTGTCTTCTTCGAGCTTCCGTACTGGTCTAAGTTGAAATTAAGACATAACATTGATTTTATGCATGTTGTTAAGAATCTAACAGAAAGTTTAATAGCCACACTATTCAACATTAGTGGCAAGACAAAAGACACTTGGAAATCTCGTATGGATTTGATGGTGAAAGGTTTGAAGAAAAGTTTACATTTGCAAGAAGATGGTAACTCGTTTATAATGCCGATGGCTTGCTACCACTTAACAAAGGATGAGAAACTAAAAATATTAGATTTCTTGAAGTCACTTAAGTTTCCTGATGGGTTTGCCTCGAACATATCTAGATGCATAAAAGAGGAAGAATTTCAATTGTCTCGTATGAAAAGTCATGACTTTTATGTCTTCATACAACGAGTGTTGCCCTTGTCAATTAGAGGTTCATTAACACGAGAAGTTCGAATTGTGTTATATGAACTAAGTGAGTTCATACGAATAATATGTGCACGAAACATGCACTTAGATGTTCTTGAGGAACAAGAGGCGAAGATTTTTGTCATTTTGTGTAAGCTTGAGAAGATATTTCCTGAATCGTTCTTTGATATAATGATACATCTTTTGATTCATTTACCAAGTGAAGCAAAGGAAACGGGTCCACCCCAATATCGCTGGATGTTCCCATTTGAGAGGTAATCACATATTTCAAATATTTGATACACTTGTTAATTGTGATAAGACTAATTACTCATTATATATTCAGGTTAATGCGCACTCTGAAAGGATATGTTAAAAACCCGGCTCGTGTGGAAGGATGTATTGTTGAGAGATACCTAGACTACGAATGTCTAACATTTTGTTCAAGGTATCTAAATGATGTTGAGACAATCTTCAACAAGGTTGAGCGTAATAATGAAATGGTAGACTCTGGCGGTGAATTTCCATCTTTTCATGCAAAGGACGTCCATTTGGTATTACTGAAGAACGTATTATGAGTGGCACTGAATTAAGGGCGGTTCATACATACATCTTAAATAATTGCCCAGAACTGAAAGAACTAGAAAAGTAAGTACACTCTTTCATTTAAGGACAATTTATTATTGGCTTTATGCATAGTAATGTGTTTTCTAATTTCCACAGTGAACACAAAGCTAAACTTGAGGCAGAAAACAATAGCAATGTAAACGAAACACATGATAGAGAGTTTACCTATTGGCTTCAACAACGTGTAAGAGTTACCGATTTATTGCTTTAAAACAAATATGAAATTTTTTAACATCGGTTAACATGTACTTTACATGTTTTGTGTTTAGGTAAATGATTGTCAAGAATCCTCTGAAATTCGAGTCTTGTCACGTGGACCATTATCAATGAATCGATATAGTGGATGTATGGTGAATGGGTATAGGTTCCACACCGAAATTCGAGAAATAGATAGGAAAACCCAAGATAGTGGCATTGTGGTTAAAGGGGAGTATGGCGAAGACATTATCGACTACTATGGGATATTAAAGGAGGTATTAGAGGTGGAATACTTAGGAGAAAATAAGAGAGTCTTAGTATTCGAGTGTGATTGGTTTAAGGTCGATGATAAGAAAGGAATCCAAGTTGATAGGGAATCAACTGCTATTAGTATCAACATGTCTCGAAAATGGTTCAAAGATCAACCGTATATTCTTGCTTCTCAAGCCAAACAGGTTTTCTATGCACCAGACCTTAAATTGGGCAAGAATTGGTATGTAGTAGAAAATAGTCCTCCTCGCAAATTGTTTGATGTTCCACATCATGAAGTGTATCAAGAACACGAGGCACATTCAAGTGTAATCTCTAATTCCAGTGTGGAACCATCATCACTGACAAGAGGTACCATTCCATTGGAGTTGGTGGAGGCCTCAACCGTTCAATCAAGTCAAAATCATCATGGAAAAGAAGAATATAATAGTGACGATGAGGAAATCGACACAACAAATTTAGAATTCTCTGAGAACGAGGAATCATCACAAGAGGAATACTCTGATTCAGATTAGCATTTGTATTGATGCTGAGTTTAACAAAGTTTTAGGGAGATTATAACTTCTTTCAATTTGTTGCTTCATGTTATTTTTATAGAAATTATGGTATGTTAAGATTTTAATAGTTAAACGGTAATGATAAAAGGTTACTTGTTTCAACTATATTTGGTTGCAGTGTTGCAGTGTTTTGGTATGTTAATTTTATAGTAATTGTTAAACTAAATTAGGCAGCATCTTTTATCTCTTTGTTTATTGAAACTATTTATTTTTCCACAGACTTCAACTAATTACTGTTTATATCTTTTAAATTTCAGGTTTGCCTTTCAACTAGTCTATAGCCTTCATCTACCACCAGAAAACCATAAATCTTTCCGATATCCGGAAGTTAAATTCGGTATATTATCTTTCTTTTTGCCATGATGCATCACTGTTAAATTTAACTTGCCCGAGTTGTGGTTTCACCCACGCAGCTGAACCTATTTCTTTTATTTCGTTGGATAGTCGTAACTAGTGTTTCCTCTAGGTTGAGAGAATCGGACAAGGAATGTAGCGTGCAGAGCATAACAGATTTCTTTTTCTTGTCATTCTAAACACGTCAACCTTGTAACATGAAGTCCAACCCCTCATGAAAATAATCAGTAATGTGAACAAAAATAGCACATTATAAAATTAGAACAACTTTAAAAAGGCTACATTTTCAAAAGTCTTCCTGGACCCAATAATACAGAGACCTAACTGAAAATTGCTGGGAGGGAGATGATTCGGCAGGCAGTTTCTAATTAACCCTAGCTAGTACAATAAGAGAGATCTAGATATTTCTGAAGTTTCATCTCACAGATGCTGTTTGGAATATCTTGTAAAAGGTAACACCCACTTACGTTTCATTTAGTTTTTTACTGGTTACTTTCGTTAGCCTGACTGCCTGACTAGAATCTTGATCATTTTTTAAAAATCGTGTTTGAAGCACAACAACCAACTGAGTCTCTTGAAGTCTTGAGATAGTTTTTTACTGGTTACTTTCTTTTGCTCTTGACACAAACACCCCTTCAGGTTATGACTTAGACCATCTAACAAAAGTTACAACCTTATTTCACATACATGTCGCGCTTAGATTTAAATTTTTGAAAGTTTGGCCTCTTCATATTTCTGGCTTTAAACCCTAACGATCAAATAATCATCATCTTTATTTCATCTAGCGCATGTCATATTCTCAGAAATCTACAAAACCCGCGATCAATGTAAGCTGTACAATGAGTTTATTAATATGTATGTGTTTTTGTTACATCGAAGTGAATTTGTTGTTTCTTGCGGATCAGTATCATCTTAAGTTATGTTATGTTATATGGATGGATCGTGTTTTGTATAAGCATGAAATGAATTAAATCTGAACATATTTTCTAGTAGGCGGCGGGCTGGGCTGGGATGCTTTGACTGGCTTGTGTTATGTTATGCCAGTAAGTCTCAGAAAAGTATGAAAATCGGGTTTATGGAATATAAGCCGAAATTACATAAACTCGCAAGCGGACTGTTCTTGTATACTTATATATGGAATTCTTTTTGGACATTTCTAGACAGCTTATTTATGAGCAGTTGATCCTTTACTTGATTTTGAAATTCAAAACTGTTTGATTTGGTTATCAGACGGTATGAGCCAAACTATGTGCGTACTTGATATCTAATACAGAAACTCTAGAGTTTATGTTTGCATACATGTCTGCAACTGAGAATTGAAATTATTTGAATGTAGGTATCCTCACATTATTGTTCCCGCAATATGTCCTTAAACCAAATAGTACACCAAGAATAGTTATTTTCTTCGAACATGGATGACCTTTTGCTATCACTGAATCTCATCGAGTTTCTGAACTGAGTTCCTTCTGACACTGGACCAGTATTCTGCTTCTGCATATAGCCTGATTAGTCCAAGTATATCAAGGGCCGGCCAAATTCATAGACTTAATACTATAGGACGTACCATTGCTATATATGATCGTGCATTAAACTTGTTACTTAATACTATAAATGCATAGACTTTCTGCTTCTGCATATAGCCTGATTATAATATGCATAGACTTAATACTATAAATACTATAAATACATAGACTTTCTGCTTCTACACGTTTGTTTGTTTCTGTTGACACCAAAAGTCTTAGTCCAAGTATATCAAGGGCCGGCCAAATTCTTAAATAACTCGCATTAGTGATTTCTGCTTCTGGGTACTCTTGTTGCTCACTAAATCATATCGTGTGTTTCTTCTTTAGTGATTTATGTCCATGTGAAAACATGCAGAACTGGAAGGGTCTCTATTCATGTTTATGATGCCTTGATTTTTTCTTATTGCGTAATAATGTCGACTTTGATGTATTCGTAGAAGCCTTGAATACATCAATCTAATTATTGATGTTAGCGGTTGAGACGACTTATTGGCTTTTCTATAAGGTTTGCATTTCATGAATCTTTGTAGCTTTGATGTAACTGCAGTACAGCACTATGGGTGAGCTTCGACCCTCATTTAACCCGTTCGTTCTTTCGGCTAATTTGTTTCTCATTTCACATTGGACTTGTTTACCTTAATCAATCGTTCATGACTAAATGAGTCTAAATGGGTATGTGATACTCAGACTTCATGGATTCTAATCACTTTTACTGATTCACAAATTTTAAGACATGATTCAACCGATTCAAAACCAAAGGTTAATACAAGTGAAACTCCATCATTGATTGTTATTATGCATGCTTCATGGTACCATTACATGGAAGGCGAGACCATGCGAGTTATCTAGAATATTACTTTAAGAGTGCCATAGTTATTTTCGTCGTTTATTCGTGTTTAGTTGAATTTTTTTACTTTGTCATTCAGAACGTTGGGCAGAAATATATTGTGTTAGCGTCCACATAGACCATAACACTTGTTCTTGTTTTATATCAGGAAATGGAAAACCCAAGTTATAAAAATCTGAAACAAATTTCAGGGAAACGACAATATCAGGGAATGGAGAACCCAAGTCATAAAAAACTGAAGCAAGTGCCAGGGAACACGAAGGTGAGGTTTGAAAGTATGAAATAAAATATGATGATTAGTAATAAACTGAATGTATTTTTTTATTGCAGGTATTTGATTCTTCCCAGGTGAAATTTAGCCAATCAAAAACGGTATATACTCCTAGTAAAGCTAACATTTGAAGTCATATTTTTTTATCGTCATTTTAACCAATCAAAGTGTTATTATTTCAGAAGGAGATGGGTGGTGGGCCCGGAAATGTATCATTTACAAGGTATAATCAGAAGAAACCGAGTAGCAGCAACCCAAGCAGCAAGCCGAGCAGCAAGCCAAGCAGTAGCAAGCAAAGTAGTTGCATGCCAAGTCGTTATTTACGTATAGAAGATGAGGAAATCAACACAACAAATTTAGACACAGGGCATTATTTCTATCCCCCTCAAAGTCGTGGTAGACAAGTAAGAACCAGGAACCATGACGAGGAATGCTTCCAAGAACACGATCATGGAAGTGAAACAAGGAATTCTTTCTCTCCTCCTCAGCGGCGACGGGTAGGAATTGAGAATCAATACGAGGCAGATCAGGAAGAACAACAGCATGAAGGTGATTTTGTACAAACTGAGAGTTACATGAGTGATGATGAACAAGAACCACAACATGGAGGTGATCTCGCACAAACTCAGTCTTACATGAGTGATGATGAACACGAAGAAGAAAATATTGGTTCAACTTCACAAGGTATTGTATTCTTGTTACTAAACTGAGTTTCTTCTTTCGTTCTTTTGCTCTCTGAGTATCTCAAAGCTGATATTTATGTTGAATCTGGCATAACAGTTACTCGGAAAGAAACTAGAGCTTTAGGCGAAACTAGAAAGAGTCAATTAAAAAGGGGAGTTTAGTATTTGAAGTATCTGATTATTTTGGACGAGTAGTTGGAAAAGACAGTCAAGGGTTTATAACTAAAGGTGGATGTGTTATGAGAAAGTATGCGAAGGTAGATGGAACAACTTGGAAAAAGCAACCGGATCTCTTGAAGACCGATATTGTCTCTAAAACCATCGTAAGTTTGAACCTTTGAGTTTAAGTGTCGTATCAACCTTTGAGTTTAAGGGTGTATTCTAGTAGACTTGCAATTACAGCTTTTTTATAGGTTATTTTTATAACAGCAATTACTGACATACATTGCGATTCCAGGAAAACTCCAACTTTGATTTCAAGTCTTCGCAGATGACTGGTGCTATGTCATCACAGCTGGGTTACCAACACAGAAATTATCAATACAGGTTGCACCTTATCTATAAAAAATATGCGACAATGGAGGAAGCAATGACACATCCTCCACCAGGCATAAAAGTTTCAGACTGGGTGAAGTTATGTGAACATTTTGCAAGCCCGAAATTCCAGGTTTTAACCTTATTTCTTTATACATGTGTAATCATTTCTTTTTTTCTTGATTTTATGATTTCTATTTACAATAATGTCACATAATTAAGCTTTGCAGAAGATAAGCGAAATAAATAAGAAAATTCGATCACTGAATCTAGTTCCACCAACAGTTGGCACACACTCGCTTCCAAGAAGAGTTCATATGGTGAGTTTGTTATTTACAAAAATCAACATTTCTTCTTTATGTCCATTCTTTTAATGTTTATTGTGGTATTTATATGACAGAGTATGGGAGAAGGAAAAGAAGTAACAGAAATTCAACAATACCATATGGCACATTGGTCAAAAAAGTTGAACGGAATGATCAATGAGGAGGCCACTAAGATTTGGGTAATTTTAATTTACATGTACTAATATGCATAGATCTTAAACTTATAAATCATACGTGGTTGAAATTACAAGATATTCAATGATGCAGACTGATTTACAAGCTGAGGAAGCCACTTCGTCAAGCACACCAGCAGAGATATGCATCAAACGGCTTGGTCATCTTCCTGGACACATAAAAGGACGTTCTGCATCTACTAAACAAATGCTGGAAACTGTGAACCTAAGAGCAGAGGTAAAGGCCCTCAAAGAGGAGAATAGAGCTACTAATAAGAAAGTGGATTACTTGATAGAAGAGATGAGCAAGATGACTCAATTGCTACAACAATTTCAAAAACAAGTAAGTTTTGGTTTTATATTAACGTGATTTTGAAGTTTATACTTGATATATTGTGTTTTAAGTTGGAACCGAACTGCCATTGTTAGTTTAGGATAATTTAGTTTATAAAGATCATTGCTTTTTCACGTTGTTGGCCAAACTGCCAAGTCAAATTTTGACATACTGCCAAGTTAAACTGGTTGCATCTATTATGTTTGAAAAGTCAGAATTTTGTGGCTGAATTTAGGTAGTGATGCTACTTGCTACAATTTAAGCGTTAATGGCATCAAATTATATTTACTTGTGTTGCTTACCAGTTTAGTTGGTTATGGTTGTACATGCTTCACCCTCCTAGTTTAAGCGTTAATGGCACCAAAGAGACAAACTATTAGTTCCTACAAGTGCAATTGAAAAGGTTTAGAAAAGAGCCACACGCATTGAAAAGGTTTAGGTGCAATTGAAAAGGTTGTGTTTTATCTAAGTGGGTCAAATAACGACCAGGTCAAATAACGACCAAAAAATTTAGAAGAAAACTTATTGTAAGTTGCCTGCAGCTTTAAGTAGATTGAATCAGCAACTTGAAACTCCCTTTCAGACCTCCTTTTATCAGCTTGGGACTTCATTCTATCCTGAGCGTTCTTGAGGTTAAACTTGAGCAGCTTAATGGTGCTTTCCCTAGCCTGTAAGGTCCTGTCAACAGCTTCCACATTACTGTCCTTAGCCACATAAGGAATGTGAAGAGGTGGAGTTTGTTTGGCCAAACACTCTTTCATAAGGAGTAGTATTGTTAGAGGTGTGGAAATTAAGTTGTGCGTGTTTCTAGGCAGTCCAGGTCGACAACTTGATTCAATTTGACTGTCCTTCGGCTTTTGTAATGTAAACGGGTAACTTCATTTAATTTTTTTGGAACCCATTTATAGATAAACAATTTACTTTGTGGTATTGAAATGGGCTAGTTGATATAAAAAGGTGCATACAAACAGATCCTCTACCAAAATGAACTATAGGTTAGAATACCATTAACTGAATTGATGGCCAAATAGTTCCGTGAGTTACTAGTAAGAAGATAAATGATAACACGAGAAACATATTCTTTATAATCTTAAATTCATCTGAAATGGTGCACACCTGCTAATCACCCTTGTGGCCATGTCAGGGGAACATGTTTTTCGTATTGACGGTGAATGACACCTTTGCTTACAAAGTTATAGTTTTCTTTCCGTTCTAGTGCTGGTTAATGCTTCTTTCCCGACTTTGAATATGTATAATCTTCAAGATAGATAGTTATACCGAATAGCTCTGATCATGTGGATCTGAATCATATGATAAAGTTATATCGATAAGAATAAAAATGGTTTAGTACTAGTATTAGTAGTAGTACACTAGTACAAGTAGATCATATTCTGTCTTAATAGGTATCCAAGAGCACACTCAGTTTATTTCATTTCATTTTCCAAGAGCACGCTCACTTATACCTGCCTTACCCATTTTCATGGGTTGAAATTTTCCCTCTATTGATTATCTTTTTTTTTCAGGGAGAAATATGAAGACTACAAGGATTTTCCAAGAGGACACTCACTTATACCTACATCACCAATTTCCAGATTTTCTACAGAATTATACATGCTTTCGCATTATGTTTGTGCTTTCGTATTATGTTTGGGTGTTTATGACCCTCTATTGTTCGTACTGTATTTTTACTATAACGATATGATTCGCTTAGTCATGGATCCACAATTCTGGTGGAAGATTATTAAAAGAATGCTATGTTTAAAGAAATCAATGTTATTGATTTTCATTTATGGTGAAATATGTTTATTTTAGTTGAAATCAATCTTTTGTAGGATAGCATGTTGAAATCAATCATTCTGGTAAATGTGAACCTATTTGAAAATATAGTAGGATAGCATGTTCATTGTAGTGACCATTAGTTTGGTCTCTGATGGGTTTTAAGTGGTTGGTATATAACTTGTTGTGTGACCATTTTTTCGTCACTAGCTGACGTTTGTAGTGACTATTTTTTCGTCATTATTAGACGATTTGTGACGACTTTTTGGTCATTCATAGTGTATAGCAGTGACGATTTTTTCGTCACTTTGCTATCTGTGACCCATTTGCTGGTCACTAACAGGGTTAGACCGTGACCACTATTTTCGTCACAGATCAGTGACGAAATATAATCGGTCACTAACAAATTAGTGACGCAACTATAGTGACGACTGGTGACGACTTTTATTTTGGTCACTAAGTGACTTAGTGACGAATTTCTATATTGTCAGTGACGAATTCGGTTCTGTCACTATAGGTGGTTTTTCTTGTAGTGGTACTTTTTGTCATTTAATTTTCTTTAAATCTATGTTTTATACATTTCAAAACTCCTTGTTGAAATGAGTTACTTCTATGGATGCTTTTGTTTTATCCAGGTGTTAAAAAACTAGATTACTCAAAGAATAATAATTTCCATTGGGGAAAATTGGATTAAATAAGCATTTGATGCATGATTACGCGTATATATAATTGAAGCATGTTGCTGAAAACGAGTAACTGGTAAAAAGTTGTGAAACTATCTTCACCTAAGTAAGATTTTACAGGTTACTCATATATCAATTAACGCAATTTTAGTTCTCCGTAAAAAGTTACTTCCTATGCAATACATTTCATATTTCATATGTTTTTGGTCGATTTACTTTGAGGGTAGCCTGGTAGGGTAGTACAATGCATAGAGTAAATCGTATTCCCTATTCCTTTTATGCTGCTAATCACACATCAATAGTAGAAGAGAAACTCCATAGCTTATATACTGAATTCACATGGATTGTTTAAGTTGATATGAATATTATGTTGTTGATTATTACTTTGCGGCGCGGTTCGTTCATGAATTGGCTGTGGAATGACTGGAATCTCTAATCGACAACTTTGTATTATCCGTTAACTTTTTTTCTTTTCACGATCTTTGTATGATCTATTAACTTTTTCTGTTTTATAAATTATTTGTTTAGGATATTCAAAATATTTAGTACATGTTATTTTGAACGTCAAATAGTTTATTATAGTATTTTTTAGATTGCAAAACTAATATTTTTGAAAACAACATTCTTAAATTTAACTGTTATAAAATTACTATGCATAATTTATTGGCAATTATAATTGTTTCAAACGCGAAAGGAATAAACTTGAGTTGATTTTCAATACATGATTTCTCGTGCTTTGTTATTTTACACAAAACTGTTCTCATAGCAACATATCTTACTGCAAAACCTTGACTACTCAAATCCGCAAGAGAAAAAACCTCAGTTAGATCTACACACGCTATTTTGTTCCTACTCGTCCGAAAATTTAATCGTCAAACAATCGGAATGTGAATCATCCATCCAACGAATCAGTCATGTAAAACTAATCATATATAAAAACCTAACCATAATAAGCGGGGTTTTTATTTATTTTTGTTTTGATTTTTTCGACCCGGAGTTTTTCGGTTAGGTTTGAAAGGCTCTGCTCGGCTTGTCGGTATCATAGGGGGGTTTTGACACCTAATAATAGTATGTTTGAAATCAAGATCAAATTTAAAAGTGCAATTTGAAAATTCTACATGAGCTATAATGCCACTTATTCCATATACTAGCACTTACGTACTAGTGAAATTTACAAGTCAAGATAATAAGAAATTCGTGAACTAAAATATAACCGTGTGTTTTCAACTCGCTTACAAAGACGGACTCACATGACAGCCGGGTGTGGCACGGGTCACATCCAATTTAGGGTTACGAAGTGTAATTTTTTTTTTAAAGTGTTACTTTTTAAATATTTGTAACACCCAAAAAAGTTTGTGTTACTTCAGTTTATCCTAATAATTTATGCAACGCTTTCTAAAATTTGCGCAACACCAAAAAAAAATTTCTAGGTCACCTGTGCTCGCATATTGTATATTTTGAGACACAACTTTTTATGTGATAGGCGTAGGTTGCATGTTGTTTAAGATTGTTCAAGTAATTCTTTCTCATGTAGTATATATAAAACGAACTAAAAGAAATGAGATAAATATATTATTATATAACACAAGCAATAATATTAGGGAGCTAGTGATCATGCGAACCTCGTCGTGATCAGCCGATTTAAACCTATAACCTTTGGAAGAACAACAGTTATGTAAAACCCGAGAAGACCATTACTGAGTTCCACACAGAGATTTGTACTCTCTATGTAAAAGATGTTTACGCGCTGAATTCTCTGCAAACCTCCTCATGCTATAGATATAGCCATATAGGTAGTATTTAGAAATAAAATAAAAATCCAACTAAGTAATTCAGACACTCCGATAGTCAATAGTCACTGATAGACAATGTATATAATTAACTTATATATTCATTTCACATATAATAGAGGAAAATGTTAACTAACAATGTCGTTTTGATTCCGAATTATTCGACACAGTTTTCAGTTGTGTTATACATACATTCATCCCAATGACCTTACCTCTGTTTCGTTTGTTTCTCGTAAACTACACGAACTCGATAGCATGACTCGTAAGCACATTAATAACCACAGCTCACGTCGTCCCACCGTCGCCTCCAGATAAGGATTTCCCATAAGAAAAATTCTTAAAATGCCCTAAAGTTGCACCCATTTTCCCAAAATACACCAATCAAATGAAAATTTCCCAAAATGCCCTATGCAACTCATACGACTTAAGCGACTTTTGCAAAAATAGAAAAAAAAGTTTAAAAATTTTCCTAAAATTTTGCCATTTTGAAAAAGTCGCATAAGTTGCATAAGACATTTTGGGAAATTCTCATTTGGCTGGTGCATTTTGGGAAAGTGGGTGTAACCTTGGCACATTTCAAGAATTTTACCTTTCTGTTAGGACCTCTGGAATAGGTATTTGTAATAGATAAGCTAGGATGTATGTAGTTTCTCATGGTCGTATTAGTAGTAGGAGTAATACGTGCTCCTGGTCTAGTAGAAAGTCAAACACTATAATTCTTAGTAGTTTGTTAGGATATGCATGAGATATGTTAGGAAATGATATGCATATCAGAAGTTACACGTTTTGGTATAATGTAGTATTAGGGTTTCCTTGTACTATAAAAGGAACCCATTGGCAGAAGGGTTAGACATCTTCATCATCATTATTCATTTCATATTAATAGTAAAAATTCTTAGTAAGGATCAAGTTATTTTAGTTATTTTGTTTCTTCTTGTTCATAGTATTTGTATTCCGCACTTATACAGTGTGTTTCATTAAGAGTCTCTTTGTGAATAGACTTGTGATTACAAAAGTCGTTCACCATCCTTAACAGGCTACAAGATCCACATCTAGTGGACCCAACAAGTGGTATCAGAGCCTGGGAGAGTCTCTGCTCAAGAAGAATCAATTTTTTTTCTTTTTACTAACATCATTGTTTAATCATGTGTGCTTCTAGTTCTACTGAAACAGGAGAAGCAAGCACCTCTAAAACATAGCAAACACTGCAAATCATTGCTACTGTGTCTAATACTAATGGAAAATTCCCACTCTTGATGAAGGATGAGTATGATAGCTGGGCCATGAAGATGGAATGTTGGATCACCAATACTGATCTAGACCTATGGAAGATTGTCCAGAATGGCAATAGCAAGAAAACTACTGGTAGAGACAAGAATGGTAATATCACCATTCTCGATCCTAAAACTCATGAAGAAATCACTACTGTTCAGAAGGAAATCAAAGCAAAAACCATTTTGCTTCATTCCCTTCCTGATGATCATATGGGTGATTTTTATCACTTGGATGATGCTAGGGAGATTTGGAATAGAATAAAGGCAAGATTTGGAGGGAATGAGGAATCCAAGAAGATGCGCAGATCAATACTGAGAGATGAATTCACAGAATTCAAGATTTCTGAAACAGAAGGTCTTCATCAAGGGTATGACAGGTTTCAAAAGATTATTAGCCAATTAAATCAACTCAAGTCTAAACCCAAAAATGAAGACATCAATGCCAGGTTTCTTAGAGCCCTGCCTCATTCATGGAATCAGGTAGTCATCTCTTTAAAGGCAAAAGGAGGCCTTGACTATCTTTCTTTTGATGACTTGTTTTATAAACTCAAAACCTTTAAGTCTCACGTGAGAGGATACTCAAGTGATTCCTTTCCTACTCCTGCTAACTCTGCTTTTCTGAGTTTCATGGGATCTAGTACAATGTCTTATGCAAGTAGCCTAAGCTATACTTTGTCATCCCAACATACTTCTACTCCTGAATCAAAAGCCAAGACTGGTAGAATGGTAGAAGCTGTTCTTCACTCTTTTGTTGATGATGTTGATCCACAACAGCAGCTTGCTTTTGATGATTTCAAACAGGTTGATAAACTTGACTTGGATGAAATGGATCTAAAATGGCAGATGGCTATGCTCACTCTCTGGGTTCATAAGTTTGAAAAGAAAGCCGGTCGAAAATTCAACTACAACCCAAGAGAGCCAGCCAGGTTTGATAGAAGCAAGGTCAGATGCTATAACTGTCAGCATCAAGGACATTTTCCAGGGAATGCCCTAACAAAAATGACCAGGAGAAGAACAGGTATTCAGCCTTCAAGGTTTAAGAGCTCAAGGATGAAAAGAAAGATTTGGTGTCTGTTGACTCCATGGTCAACTGGAATGATCATCAGACTGCTACCTTGGAATCAGCTGAAGCTTCTACTGATGTAGTTGCTATGATTGCTGGGAACCTATCTGATGTAGAGGAAGCAGAAGAATTTGCTCTTATGGGAATCTCGCCTCAGGTATAAAATTTCCCTCTTGGTTGTCATGATAAATATTCAAAATACTTGACTAAATACAATGAACTAAATGAACAAAATGATAAATATTTTTTAGAAGTTCAAGCTTATAAGAGTTCTCTAAAAACTTTGGAACAACAAAAGAAGTGGCTTCAAGATACTCAACGTGAATATGAGGATAAGATTAGAGTTCTAAGCATTGATTTAGAAAACACCACTAACATGCTTACATATACTAAAAATATTAACAATGAGAATATTAAGGCTAAGCAAGAAATGTAAGAAAAATTGGATGCCACACTTTTACGATTTGAAAAATGGGAAAAAGCACCCAAGAATCTTTCAAAGTTAATAGATAGCAGCATGTCTGGTAGGACTAAGAGACGGTTAGGGTTTGATAAATATATTGATTTAGAAGATGTTTTTTATTTATCTTTTTCAAGTGTCTTTGATACTGACAAGGAGGAGGAGGGAAAACCTAGTTACAATAGGTTTAAACCAGCTGCAGCAATGCATGCTATTCCTCCACCTCTTACAGGAACATTTATGCCCATACCCAGGCATACTGACTTGGATAGATCACAGATGCACGAGTCTCCAAAAAGCTCTACTAATACTAATGACTTTGTCTCTTGTACTTTCAGTGACAAGGCTAGTGACTATGCATCATGTGGTTCAAGTGAACAGTCAAGACCTTCAAGTCCCAAGACAAATGACCCTACTGCTACTAGTGCTAGGATGAGTGATGAGAGAGTTGCTTCTACTTCTACTTCCACTGTTTTAAGTTCTAGTTTGTTGAGTCCTAGGAATGTTGATTCTCCTAGAATTGTTTGTAATAAGTATAGCAGTGTGAAACAATGTCATTTGAATAAAAGGTCTTTTAAAACATGCTTTGTTTGTGGTAGTAAATTTCATTTGATTAAGGATTGTAATTTTATGATCAAACGCCTTCTGGTTATCAATCTTATCCTGTTCCTGGTCCACTAGGAGTTGCTCCTTTTTCTTCTAGAAGATTAAACCCATCTGCCCAATCTTATCCTTCTTCTAGAAGGACCTCTTCTTCAGCTTCTAATCTTTGGAGAAATAATGCTTATGCATACAATAGACCAACCAACAACTATTTTCAGAACATTAATCAAAATTATGCTTTTTAAGACCAAATGCATTTTGGGTTGGGACATTTGGGTTCTGCTGTTAAGCCCTCAGCAGGTTGTTCTTGGTAACAAAATAACACCCATATGATGAACATGCAAACTAACAAAAACAGTGGATCTCATCAATCTTCTTAGCTATCTACTAAAGATCCATAAGGCAGACTCAAGCCTGAAAAGGTCTGGGTCCCCTTAAGACACTAACTTTTACATATGACTTTTCTGTTGTTGTAGATTACTCTATACCAAGATCCAAATCTTGGAATAGTAGATAGTGGATGCTCTAGGAGCATGACAGGAAATAAAGGACTTTTATCTAACTTTGTACCATTTCAAGGCGGAAAGGTGTACTTCAGAGGTGGTGAAGGAAGGATCTCTAGCAAAGGAACTATTCAGACTCCTAACCTTAATTTTGAGCAGGTTTACTATGTGGAAGCACTTCAACACTTCAACTTGATCTCTGTCTCTCAGATTTTTGACAAGAAGCAGTTTGTCCTCTTTACGGATACTGAAGCACTGGTGTTGTCCAAAGACATTAAGCTACCGGATGACTCCCAAGTTCTACTCAAAATTCCTAGAAGACATAACCTCTATAGCATCAAGCTGAATGAAGTTAATCCTTCTGGTCAACTAGCTTGTTTGGTTTCCAAAGCATCAGAAGATGAAGCCACTAAATGGCATAGAAGGATGGGACATATAAACTTCAAGACCATTCACAAACTGGCGAATATGAACTTGGTCTCTGGTTTACCTCCCAAAACTTTCAGGAATGGCATCATTTGCCTTGCATGCAGCAAAGGCAAACAACACAAAGCATCCTTCAAGGCCATTACTGCTCTCAGCCTCATAACTAAACTATTGCAGCTACTACATATGGATTTGTTTGGTCACACCTCCATTAGGAGCATTGACCATAAATAATATTGTCTTGTGGTAACTGATGGGTATAGTAGGTTCACGTGGGTTTTCTTTCTGGCTTCTAAAAGTGAGACCTACTCCATTCTCAAAGACTTCATTACACTCATTGAGAATCAGGTGTCCAAGAAGGTGAAAGGTATCCGATGTGACAAAAGGAACCAAATTCAAAAATGCAGATCTCATAGCACTTTTCAACTCCAAAGGTATCAAAAGAGATTATAGTGCTGTCAGGACTCCTCAACAGAATGATGTTGCAGAAAGGAAGAACAAGACTCTTATAGAAGCTGCAAGAACTATGCTTGCAGATTCTAAGCTTCCAACTATGTTTTGGACAGAAGCTGTCAACACTGCAAGTTATGTGTTGAATAGGGTTTCCATTACCAATCCTCATAAGAAGACTCCCTATGAGCTACTCACAGCCAAGGTCCCAAGCATTGCTCATTTGAAGCCATTTGGCTGTCGTGTCACCATTCTAAATACTAGTGACTATTTAGGGAAATTTGATGGAAAGGTAGATGAAGGCTACATTGTGGGATATTCATCTCACTCAAGATCTTATCGCGTTTATAATCTCCATGCCAAGCATGTCATTGAAACTATAAATCTCAGGTACTTTGAGGAAAAGACAAACATCCAAGGCAAAGGTCCTGAATGGTATTTTGATCTTGATTATCTTAGTGACTCATTAGGATATTTTCGTTTCAAAACTAACCAAGATGTAGGTCCACAAGTGTTTGCAACTTCTAGTGCAGGTGCTACTTCTAGCTCTTCGGACTCAGATGAGGATGATGACATTTTTGTTGTACCATCCTATTCCACCAAGTCGCTCCCAACATCAGTGCTACTCCTATTGATGCTTCTTCATCAGACATTGTGGATTCACAAGGAGCTCTTGACACACTGCTCAAGCAACAACAAGATGCTACAACAACAGCTACTCAAATAGGATTTGAGTTTCCCTTGAGTACTCCTGTTGTACTAGTTACTCCTAGTGATCCTAGTGTTACTCCTAGTGAAAGTTTAACACCTATTTGTAGTCTAGTTAGTGATCATACTTCCACAACTAGGTTC
Source organism: Glebionis coronaria (assembly GCA_025667525.1). NCBI lineage: Eukaryota > Viridiplantae > Streptophyta > Magnoliopsida > Asterales > Asteraceae > Glebionis > Glebionis coronaria. The sequence continues at coordinate 27,611 of JANFOE010002033.1, forward strand.
TCTGGTCCTTCAGACTTGGGAAACTATCAAAAGAAGACTTCTACTAAGCTGGATGATATTCATAAGCAGCCAATATATGGCATCTTCGACTCTACTTCATATGATGATGACTTTGTTGGGGATCTTAATAATTTGGAACCAGAAGTGGATGTAGATCCAACTCCTGTTAACCAGATGAATAAAGACCATCCTACTACTCAAATCATAGGAGATCCTGATTCAACTGTCAAGACTCGTCGCATGCATAAGAAAGCAACGTCTGGTCATCAATCTCTCGTGAGCTACATTGAAGACCAAAAACGTAATAATCACACAGACTTTCTTCACTGTTCGTTTGCTTATTTTCTTTCACAGGTGGAACCTAGGTCAGTCTCACATGCTCTTGAGGATCCAAGTTGGGTTGAGGCTATGCAGGAGGAGATGCAGCAGGTCTTGTTTTAGAATGTTTGGATCCTAGTTGACTTACCAGATGGAAAGACAGCAATTGGTACCAAATAGATTCTCAAAAACAAGAAATATGCAAGGGTTATTATGGTGAGAAATAAGGCTAGGCTGGTCGCACAAGGTCACACACAACTAGAAGGAATTGACTATACTGAAGTCTTTGCTCCTGTTGCTAGGATTGAGGCCATTCGTCTGTTTTTGGCTTTTGCTTCTTATGTTGGCTTTACGGTTTTTCAGATGGATGTCAAGAGTGCGTTTCTCTATGGCAATTGACGAGGAAGTTTATGTAACTCAACCTAAGGGCTTTGTGGATCCACTTGATCCCAAGAAAGTCTACAAAGTGGTCAAAGCTCTTTATGGACTTCACCAGGCTCCTAAAGCTTGGTATGAGCGTCTGTCCACTTTGTTGTTGAAACAGGGCTATAGAAGAGGCACTATTGACAAAACACTGTTCCTTAAAAGGAATGCCAAAGACATCATCTTGGTTCAAGTATATGTGGATGACATTATCTTCGGTTCTACTAGGAAGGAATGGTCTGATGAGTTTGAACAGCTAATGAAAGGCGAATTTCAGATGAGTGCCATGGGAGAACTCACATTTTTCCTTGGTGTTCAAGTCAAGCAGCAGTCGGATGGTATCTTCATTAGTCAAGACTAGTATGTTCATGAGATCATTCAGAAGTTTGATGTGGAACCTCTTAGACCAGTAGCAAAACCTTATGAAGTCACTAAAGTCATACTCAAGAATGAGCCAAATCCTCTCGTAAATGTTCACATGTACAGGTCTATGATTGGCTTACTCGTGTATTTGACTGCATCACGCCCTGATATTATGTTTGCAGTAAGTGCTTGTTGTAGACATTGGGTGGCTCCAACAGTGCCTAACTTAAATGCAGTCAAGAAAATCTTCAAGTATATCAAGGCACAACCCAAGCTAGGCTTGTGGTATCCAAGGGAATCACCTTTTGTTCTTGAAGCCTATAGTGATAGCGACTATGCAGGTGCTAATAATGATAGGAAGTCTACTACTGGTGGTTGTCAGTTTTTGGGTCGAAGACTTATCTCATGGCAATGTAAGAAACAGACAATAGTAGCTACCTCTTCCACAAAAGCTGAATATGTAGCTGCTGCTAGTTGTTGTAGACAAGTCTTGTGGATACAAAATCAAATGCTGGATTATGGGTTCAACTTCATGAACACCAAAATTTTCATCGACAATCAAAGCACTATCTTAATTGTGAAGAATCCTGTCTTTCATCAACGAACCACGCATATCGAGATTAGGCACCATTTTATACGGGATGCCAATGAGAATAAGCTAATACAGGTTCTTAAAGTACATACAGATGATAATGTTGCTGATTTGTTGACTAAAGTGTTTGATGGTCCAAGGTTCAACCACTTGGTGGTTCACATAGATATGGTCAATCCTTGAGGCTTAGGATTGAGGGGAGGCTACGCCTAAGGGGAGGCTTATTGTACATATTTACTTGTACAGACTTACATATGGTAGCTTCTAACAACAGTTTTCATGGGTATCCGCGATGTGTGCAACTTCTAATGGAAGACTTTGGTTACTCCTAGTGGCAGTCTTTCACTCCTAGTGGGTACAAACGCTTGTTCTCCACTTGTGGTTGGCTTCTAGTATCAATTTTGGGTCACTGTTCACTTCGTTGACTTTCGTTGACCACTCGCTGCTCCTAGCGTTGACCTTTTCGCGTTTTGACTTTCAGTCAACGCGAGTTACTTCTGGTGCACATATTTGGTAACTAGGATTTGCTAATAATGGTTTAAAGGGCAAGTGGTTACTCAAGCTTTAATGACTTAATTTTTAAACGGCAACCCCCATAATTAGGGGTCAATGAACAGTTTTTGTGACCATTATTTGTGGTCAAATGACTCATTTGACTCAATTATCAAAACATAAACTCACACACATTTGCTCCTACCCTTCACCCTCTTCAATCAATCTTCTTACACTGTTTCAATCATCATCAATGACATCACTCCTGTACAAGCCCGATCATAACAAGGTGGCCTATCATGGAGAAGGCCCTAAAAGAGACGAGTTCACTGACATCTTGGAGTACATTGAAGCTTCAAATCAAAGGTATGCTCTTACTGTTTGCCCCACTATGTATGATACTGTCATCCGTCAGTTTTGGGCAACCGCCAACACCAATGTTGTGTTGGGTCGCCCATTAGAGCTCTATGCTAATATAGATGGTCGTTCCTATGTGGTGACTGAGGCATCCATTAGGTCTGCCCTTCATCTCCAAGATGAAGATGGCATTATCTCTCTTCCCAATGCGGAGGTGTTGGATGGTATGGCTGCCATAGGTTATAATCATGAGAGGAAGTTTAACTTCCAGAAAAATAGATTTGCCCCGTAATGGAAGCTACTAGTTCACTTTTTAATTCATTGTTTGAGTCCAAAATCTGGGACTTGGGATGCGTTTCCCATCCCCCTTGCTACTGGTTTGACATGTATTGTTAAGGGTCACACTTTTAACTTTTCTGGTTATCTGTTTGATGGCATGATTAGTAATCTTAGTGATATTGGTTCTAGGAAGAAGTTCTTGATGTATCGTAGGTTTCTGCAGCAGGTTCTTATGTGCTTACCTAGGAATAGGAAGGAATATGTACCCCCTAAGCTTACTCAAATAGTTTATGCGTATATGGCACTTGTTTATCATGGTCCTTTGAGGCCCCTCACTGATGCTATGTTGGGCCTTGCCCAAGGGGGTCCCAATATGGTTCCTCCGGCTGGCCAAGCCGAGGAGGAACCTCCAATGGTGGATGATCCTATGGAGGAGGAGAACCCTGCTACTAGTGTGCCCCATGTGGAGGGTGAGGAGCCGGTTAGATAGGTGGTGGTAGAAATGCCATCTACCTCAAAGGCTGCCCCTTCTTCTCGCCCACATGTGTCCCCATTTGCTGATTCTCCCCCTCCTAGCCCAGCTCCACATTCTGTTGAGAAGCCTTCTAGTTCTCATGCCCGTATGGGTGACCCATCAGTTGCTTATGGTCCCAATGACGCATCCCCCAAACCAAGTCCTCTTGGCGGGGAAGCTAAGGAACCTGTTACTTTGACTTCTTTGCTTGCTCTTATGCACAGGTACTATGCCAAGATTGTTTCATTGGAAGATGAGCTCAACCAGCACCGCAAGCTTACACGGGATTTCGTGCTCCCATTGGCGAACAGGGTCAAATCTTTGGAGACGCAGCTAAAGCGCCACAGGAAGAAAGTGGTGCTAGATGATTCTGATGAAGATGAAGAGGAGGATGGGCTGACTATCTTGGCAAGGGCTGCGTTTGCTGCTAAGCCAAGTGATGACCTGCCTGTTCCTCCTAGTCCTTCATGCATTCCTACTACTACTGTTGGCCCCATGCCAATGGATGTTGATTTTGCTGGTCCTTCATCTCCCACTGCTGGTCCTTCTCATGATCCCAAGGGTAAAGCCCTTATGACTAACGTACCCTCTCCTCCCAAAAAGCGAACTCGCAAACAATTAGAGAAAGAAAGATTAGGGGAAGAGGCTGCTCAGAGATTTCAAGAAGCGTTTGACCATCAAGCTGTGCCTGCCTCAATGGCTGCGGCTGAGGATGAAGCCCTACAACAACAGAGATGTGAGAAGCTAAGGCACAATGCCATGCATTGGGATAATCATGACTGGATGAATGTAGTTACAATCCTCACTTCTGACTACTCTCAATTCTCCGATTTGTTGGGTGCGGATGTGAATCAAGGCAACTGTGTTCAACGGGCAATGGGCATTGATGCGAAAACAACAGGAAGCTCTAGCTGCTCAGCTTCGTGAATAATGCCGCAACAGACTTCTGTCGCATGTTGAGTAGAGACGATTGATGTAGTAGTATGTGAAGAATCAATCGGGTGCTTATTATCAGACTGGGTGGACATGGAAGCAGGTGAGGAGGCTATCTTTTGATGAGCTTAAGGATCTTTACACCAAGATGATCAAGCGTATGGATACACTTGTACCTGAATATGCTATCTATCGCCCACCTCCTCGTATTGTCCACACTTCTATGCCTGTTGTTGCTCCCACTTCTTCGCCGGTTGTTCAAGAAGGTACTTATGGGGTTCCATATTCTAGTGCACCTACTACTGCTGTTCCCACCACCACCACAACAAAGATTGATCCTACTCATGCTACTGTTGATACTACCACCACTGCTGAAGCTACTCCCACTCCTGCTGTTCCTACCACACCTGTTACTCCTGCTGTTGATCCTACACCCACACCGGTTACTGAACCACTTCCTACTCCATCAGCTGCTGTAGCCACCTCTGAACCTATGGTTGTTGATGATTCTTTTTCTACTGCTGTTGATGCTTCCAATATCAAGGTTAAGGAGGAATCCTCTTCTGGTGTCCCCACCCCTCGCCGTTCTATTCGGAAGAAGAAGGCTCGTCATGGTAAGTCTGTCCCATTTGAGAAGAGGGATCCTGCTAATCTAATAGATATCGCTTCTGATAGTGAGACTGAGTTACCCCTTGGCAAAGGCTGGATTGTAGCTTGGGAGGCTCGACCATCCCCCATTTCTCATGGTACCTTTACTAATAAGATTACGACTAGTGATGGCTACGCTCGGTATGTTTCTCGATTGCAAAGTATTTTGTCGTGGGTGGAGCGTCGTGATCTTATGCTGCTGTATGGGTTGGTTGATGCTGAGATTCCTCAGTCTCCTAGTGAGCTTCCTGACTGGCCTGGGTTGACAATTTGGGGTGACTTGAAGTTAATGTTGAATTGCCCTCCTGATTCTCTTCATGCTGGCGTATGGAAGGAACAACCTCGCTGGGTGATAAGGAGGTGGAAGTTGTATGCTGGATGTGTTTTTCATGTGTTGGAGCTTGAGTCTGGTGCTACTGTGTTTATGCTTACTAATGTGGAGTATCCGTTTACCATTGCTACCATGGAAGCTATGCTAGAGTGCCACCTAGTGGTGTCTAATGCTCCTTCTGGTAACGAGTCTGCCATGGCCACTACCTTAGTTGAGGGAATTCAAGCTCGGCTGCATGCAGACAAGGTTGCTGCTTTTGGTATGTGATTGGTTTGTTTCTTCTATCTTTTTTATATACATACATTCTTTTCACCAATATGTACCGTGATTGGTGACTGACATTTTACTTTAGTTATAAAAAACAATACTTTTATATAATATCTGCTTATACTTTTAACATGTGATGGAATTTCAAAACTTGTAAATCATATAATCTCTGCTTATACTTTTCCATCATGAAACTGTTTTCCACTTTGTCTTTTCACACTTGGGCTGTCATGAGCAGTACTACTGGTGTTGGACTTAGTCCATACAAAAAAGTGGTGCTCAACTCACCATGTCTTGCAGACAAGAAAGAGTTGATTCACCATGAGGGTACGACTCTAGTGTGATTATCAAATCTGATGATGGTTGCCAGTTTACCCAAAATTGGATGGTTTTCACTTGCCCTGGTCCTAGACAGAAAAGTGGTTAGTCCAAGGGGGTAAGACTCTTGGTAAATACTCATATCAAATCCGTTGATAGCGATAATAGCTTGCTCAAAGCTATAGGGTTTTTAGCTCACCGATGCTTTATTGCTAAGAGTTGGCTAGACCGGAAGGGTACGGCTTCTGGTAAAGATCTAAATCAAATTCGTTTACGGCTGTGATGATTTGCCGAAAATCATTGGGGTACCTCCACTCACCATTGATTTACGTTCTAAGAGTTGGGCTAGGTTCTGGTCTCCCAGGGTGATGCTTATTCCACCACAAAGACTAGCTAGCCCAAGAGCGAGCAACTACTTGGTAAAGGCTCATCAAATCTGCTCATGTTGCTGTAAAGATTCAACAAGGTGCAGATTTGTTCCAAGCTTTCAAGAAGCTTCTCGGTGTTACTTGTTGCAGCAGTCCTTGTATTTTCGATGCTGATGATTCCATTGTTGTTGTTTGTGCTGCTGTGTCAATCCTCGTGTTGTTTTGCAAGATCTACCAAGAAACTTGAACTCAACCAGTCAAATTCAAGTTTAGGAGAGGATTGTTAGGACCTCTGGAATAGGTATTTGTAATAGATAAGCTAGGAGGTATGTAGTTCCTCCTGGTCCTAGTAGTAGTAGGAGCAATATGTGCTCCTGGTCTAGTAGAAAGTCAAACATTATTATTCTTAGTAGTTTGTTAGGATATGCATGAGATATGTTAGGAAAGGATATCCATATCAGAAGTTACACGTTTTGGTTTAATGTAGTATTAGGGTTTCCTTGTACTATAAAAGGAACCCATTGGCAGAAGGGTTAGACATCTTCATCATCATTATTCATTTCATATTAATAGTAGAAATCCTTAGTAAGGATCAAGTTATTTTAGTTATTTTGTTTCTTCTTATTCATAGTATTTGTATTCCGCACTTATATTGTTAGTTTTATTAAGAGTCTCTCTGTGAATAGACTTGTGATTACAGTAGTCGTTCACCATCCTTAACAGGCTGCGAGATCCACATCTAGTGGACCCAACACTTTCCCATATCAAGAGTCGATAAAACTAAAGGGGATTAAGTGTGGTGGTTATGTTACTTCACGGGTTGAGGATATTGTCAACAACTTAATGTTGTTGGAATGTGTTAGAATTAAGCGTATGAATGTTCGTGATTACAGTTAGTGATGGCGTGGCGTTGGTCCTTTCCTCTATGAAAATCGAAAATTTTTAATACCCATTCAAATCGGAAATTTTGACATCTTTTCGAAATAGAAAAAAAATCGAAAATTTTCGAAAATTTAAATAAAAATATCAAAATATTTTGGAATCACTGCACTCCTTCCTCCATGACTTTTAGCGACGCCTTTTTCTATCACTGAGTTGTCGCTATTTCAAACATACTTTCCCTCAAATATATTTAGTGACCCTCAAACCGTGAGTTGAGGTAAAATAAAACAAATTTTATAATAAAATAAATGAGGTGGAACCACATGCTGCCATGTGTCCCCCCTCCTTTTTAAAAAAAAATGGTGTACTTTTGTAATTTTAGAAACTTCAGGGGTATTTTTATAATTTTTATCCTAACTATATATACTTTTTTTTCATCTCGTTTTTTTATTTGTTCTCGTAACTGATAAACCCCAACGTCCCCAACCACCGTATTCGAGACCATCGTCGACAACCTCCGTCACCAACCACCGTAACCGACTACCGTCATCACCATAACTGTAACCACCGTAACTCTAACCACTGGTTATTGATTCATTATGTTTACTGAATCTTCAGTTAGTAGTGGTGCATCATCATCATCATCAGCATCTTCTGGTGTTTTTTGTTGTAATCGTGATATAGTTGGTACGTACATGATTTAGAGCATTCATTTGGCTGTGTTTTAAAAGGAAACAAGATGAAACGAAATTATATAAAACATGCACACCAGATGTTTGTTAAAATTCCTACATGAAAGTTTATAATTGTAATGCGCTAGATATAGCAGTGATGCGGTATTAAGTTAGATGGTTGTTAAAGTATTATGTTTTGTTGAAGATCAGTTTCATAACTTTTTTACTGAATTATACTGTAATGTTGTAGAATATACGGTAATGTTGTAGAATATATAGTAATGCAGTTGGGTATAAAATAATGCATTATGATATACACTAATGTTGTAGAATATACGGTAATGTTGTAAAACACTAATGTTGTAAAACACTAATGTTGTAGAATATACGGTAATGTTGTAGAATATACTGTAATGTTGTAGAATATACGGTAATGTTGTAAAACACTAATATTGTAAAACACTAATGTTGTAGAATAAACGGTAATGTTGTAGAATATACGGTAATGTTGTAGAATATACGGTAATGTTGTAAAACACTAATGTTGTAAAACACTAATGTTGTAGACTATACGCTAATGTTGTATAATATACGGTAATGTTGTAGAATATACGGTAATGTTGTAGAATATACGGTAATGTTGTAGAATATACGGTAATGTTGTAGAACCTAATAAGAGATCGATTACGCGCATCATTGCTGAATTTATTTTCTTAGAAGGAATTAGCTAACTAGCCTAGCTGACAAGGCATTACGGTAATGTTGTAGAATATACGGTAATGTTGTAAAACACTAATGTTGTAAAACACTAATGTTGTAAAACACTAATGTTGTAGAATATACGGTAATGTTGTAGAATATACGGTAATGTTGTAGAATATACGGTAATGTTGTAAAACACTAATGTTGTAGAATATACGGTAATGTTGTAGAATATACGGTAATGTTGTAGAATATACGGTAATGTTGTAAAACACTAATGTTGTAAAACACTAATGTTGTAGAATATACGGTAATGTTGTAAAACACTAATGTTGTAAAACACTAATGTTGTAGAATATACGGTAATGTTGTAAAATATACGGTAATGTTGTAGAATATACGGTAATGTTGTAAAACACTAATGTTGTAAAACACTAATGTTGTAGAATATACGGTAATGTTGTAGAATATACGGTAATGTTGTAGAATATACGGTAATGTTGTAGAATATACGGTAATGTTGTAAAACACTAATGGGTAAGTGTGTGGTTATGATTTATGCATACAATGTGTTTCATATAATGTCTCAATAAGACATCATAATTGTGATGCACTACTTTAACATTCTAATGTACTAGGAATGAGACCGTAATGCAGTAAGTTACTTACGCGTTTGATGTGGTAGAAATTATAGTTAAATGAAGTTGGTTACTTTCATTGTTCATAGGTAGAAAATGTGTTAAAAATGCACTATAATGCTCTAGAATGCAATAGGATATCAAACATATATAAGGTTTTGTGCAAGTGTGTGTTTATGATTAATGTATAAAATGTGTTTGATATAATGTCTCAATGAGAATTATAAAGTTCTCTTTGATATAGAAGTGATTTGGTAAAATCATAATTGTGATGGAGCAGGATTAACACTATGATTGAGTAGAATTTATATTATGATGGAGTAAAACTAATACTATGCATGTGATTTGGTAAATTAGAACTGTAATGAAGTAGAATTATTTTTATTCTACTGCATTACAGTTAAGTTTTAATGCATTATAATGCAGTAGGTCACTTGTATTGTTTTTTCTACTACATTACTGTTTAATTTTAATGCACTGTAATGCAGTACGATACTTTCATTTTATAACAGATAGTAACTGTTGAAGGACTAACCAAGAGAAGGGGTTGTTCGACATATGGAGATAAATGAGGCCACAATTCCAGTTCTACGAGTTGAATAAATTATTGTTTGTATCGAAGAAAGCAAAGACACAAGATATGTCGAAGAAGGCTAGTTTAAGAAAATCTGTACATCGAAAATGAATAGTTTTTCAATTTTTTTGTCATTTTTTTACAAATAAAATTATGATTTTATGTTACAACTTCAATGTAAACATGAGTACGTTATAGTTATTGATTTGAATGTGTTTTATTGCATCACAACGTTAAATCTATTGCATTTCAGGATTTTGTCTCATTACGGTTATGTTCTAATGCATTTTTGTTATTTTATATCCTACAACAGTTATTTTGTTAGTGTATCATTCCTTTTTTATAATAAAATAACTGTAACAAGTAAATGTAATGTAGTAGAATATAAAATAACAGCAATGCAGTAGCATGTAGCTATAATGCATTAAATAAGCAAATTTTATTTTACTGCATTATAGGATCATATCCTACTACATTAGTGTTTATTTTTACTCATTCAGTTTATATTATACTGCATCTCAGTTATATGTAAACTATAAGACTACAATGCGGTAAAATATAATTGTAATGTCTTAGAATATAACTATCATGTAGTAGAATGAAATATGGTAATGCAATAAAATAAACGATAATAATGTAGTAGAATATAAAATATGATTACAAACAAACAATGTCATCATTAAAATATACACTACATCGTATTAGACATTCAATATTCCAAAGTATTACATATAATAAAATTTAAACATTATTTTAAATGATGCACAAGTATCTTCCAAGAATCATGTTGCGCGCCCAATGCATCCTTGTACCATTTCATCTTTCAATTAGAGTATATCATTTGGTATTAGAGGAAGCTATATACTGTTTTGCAGCTTGTTAAATGCATCTTCTTTTGTCCCCTGGGTTTTTTTCCTGTGCCTTTTTACCTGTAGAATAGTTCAAGAATTATATATATAAGTATCAATATATATTATGTGATGCATTAGAATTTAAAACTAGCATGCAGTTCAAATAAAGTTGTAATGTAGTAGAAATAAAGCTACAATGTAGTAAATCATGCATATGAACAACACGAGTAACCTACTGTATTAAATGCATTAGAATTTAAACCTTAATGTAGTAGAAATAAAGTTTTAATGCAGTAAATCATGCATATGAAAAATGTAAGTAACCTACTCCATTACAATGCATTAAAATTAAACTGTAATCCAGTAGATAGAACATTGTAAGTAACCTATTGCATTACAATGCATTAAATTTAAACTATAATGCAGTAGAAATAAGACTGTAATGCAGTAAATCATGCATATGAACAACCCATGTAACATACTGCATTACGATGCATTAAAACTTAAACCTTAATGTAGTAGAAATAAAGTTTTTAATGCAGTAAATCATGCATATGAACAATGGAAGTAACATACTGCATTACAATGTATTAAAATTAAGCTGTAATGCAGTAGAAAGAACAATGCAAGTAACCTACTGCATTACAGTGCATTAAAATTTAAGCTGTAATGCAGTAGAAAGAAAAATGCAAGTATCGTACTACATTATAGTGCATTAAAATTAAACAGTAATGTAGTAGAAAGAACAATGCAAGTGACCTACTGCATTATAGTGCATTAAATATTAACTGTAATGCAGTAGAATAAAAATAATTGTACTTCATTACAGTTCTAATTTACCAAATCACATGCATAGTATTAGTTTTACTCCATCGTAATATTAATTCTACTCAATTATAGTGTTAATCCTACTACATCACAGTTATGATTTTACCAAATCACTTCTATATCAAAGAGAACTTTATAATTCTCATTGAGACATTATATCAAACACATTTTATACATCAATCATAAACACACACTTTCACAAAACCTTATATATGTTTGATATCCTATTGCATTCTAGAGCATTATAGTGCATTTTTAACACATTTTCTACCTATGAACAATGAAAGTAACCAACTTCATTACACTATAATTTCTACCACATCAAACCCGTAAGTAACTTACTGCATTACGGTCTCATTCCTAGTACATTAGAATGTTAAAGTAGTGCATCACAATTATGATGTCTTATTGAGACATTATATCAAACACATTGTATGCATAAATCATAACCACACACTTACCCATTAGTGTTTTACAACATTACCGTATATTCTACAACATTACCGTATATTCTACAACATTACCGTCTATTCTACAACATTACCGTATATTATACAACATTAGTGTTTTACAACGTTAGTGTTTTACAACATTACCGTATATTCTACAACATTACCGTATATTCTACAACATTACCGTATATTCTACAACATTAGTGTTTTACAACATTAGTGTTTTACAACATTACCGTATATTCTACAACATTAGTGTTTTACAACATTAGTGTTTTACAACATTAGTGTTTTACAACATTACCGTATATTCTACAACATTACCGTATATTCTACAACATTACCGTATATTCTACAACATTACCGTATATTCTACAACATTAGTGTTTTACAACATTAGTGTTTTACAACATTACCGTATATTCTACAACATTACCGTAATGCCTTGTCAGCTAGGCTAGTTAGCTAATTCCTTCCAAGAAAATAGATTCAGCAATGATGCGCGTAATCGATCTCTTATTAGGTTCTACAACATTACCGTATATTCTACAACATTACCGTATATTCTACAACATTACCGTATATTCTACAACATTACCGTATAGTCTACAACATTAGTGTTTTACAACATTAGTGTTTTACAACATTAGTGTTTTACAACATTACCGTATATTCTACAACATTACCGTATATTCTACAACATTACCGTATATTCTACAACATACCGTATATTCTACAACATTACCGTATATTCTACAACATTAGTGTTTTACAACATTAGTGTTTTACAACATTACCGTATATTCTACAACATTAACGTATATTCTACAACATTAGTGTTTTACAACATTAGCGTTTTACAACATTACCGTATATTCTACAACATTACCGTATATTCTACAACATTACCGTATATTCTACAACATTAGTGTTTTACAACATTAGTGTTTTACAATATTACCGTATATTCTACAATATTACCGTATATTCTACAACGTTACCGTATATTCTACAAAATTAGTGTTTTACAACATTAGTGTTTTACAACATTACCGTATATTCTACAACATTACCGTAATAAAAAACACTAATAAATCGTAACTCATTCATATGACCAATAGCAAATATCCTACCACATCACAGTGCAATTTCTACCCAATCACAGGCATACTTTATCACTTTCACAAATAACTTTTACTGCATTACTGTTACGTTCTACTACATTACTTTATATCCTATTGTGTCACATATATGTTTCTACCGCATTGCAGTTACGATCTACTACATTACTACATATCTTACTGCATCACATTGTGAATTAAAACATCACAGTTAATAGAAAATCATATAGACATTTTATCAAACACCTGGTATGAAGGTTTCATATATACTCTTTCAGCTATTTTTCTCTCAAAATTCATTACGAAAGTAGTAAAAACGAAGATCAATATACCGTATTCATCAACGATAAATAAATAGAACATAAAAAAGCTTACTTTTAAAGTAACGAAGATCAATATACCATTGATGAGATGATGTAAACGTACGAACCATCTCGATGCGTTGTTGAATTTGTTTGATTCGAGAGGATTCAGTAGGTTTGATTTGGTGGATTTAGTGTACTGTGTGTTTTTTGGTAGGTGTGAAGTGTGTGTTTTTGATCGGCCTAATTGGTACGTTTTAATTTTAACTATTTTCAACAATTACCCTTAAAGTTTGAGAGTTTACAAAAAAGACACCATTTTTTTTATCAAATTAGGTGATTTTGATCCAAGGGTTGAGATTTCACCTCATTTATTTTATTATAAGTTTTGTTTTAGAATAACTCCACTCCCGTCACTAATATGTTTCTGATCTGTCGCTGTCAAGGCATATATATATTGAGCTAACCCTAATAATCTTTGGGTTTTTTCGATTTCAAATTCATCGGTTTCACATAGTTTAGTTGAGTAGTTCAGCTCGGTTTGTTAACTCCTCGGGTTTTTCTTAACACCAAGTATGTTTGAAATAAGAAACTCAAGCTAAAGTGAACCAAATACTAAAAAAGTTAATAAATCATGCAAATTAACGAGAAGATCACATACATGAAGTTCTGTGAGTCCACACGTAAATCACCTTCACAATAACATAACATTAATATTAACTTATCCAATTCCCGTGACTTTAGTATATAAGCTACTAAATTTTTCCTTCTACTATAGATGTGGGATTAATGAGTTTGTAGTTGAGCTCAACGACAACGTGTAATCAATGGAAAGAAAGAACCGTTTACAATTTTACGAGTTCTTCTGTCAGTAGATTATGCGTAACCAGGTCTAGCATTCGCTAATTTTGCTCTTTATGTCTTATTGAATCTAGTTTACCTTATGAACAGAACCATATGAGTGAAATGATTGCATACCATGTAACATCAATATGCAAAACTCTTGGAGCTTCGATCAGTTGTGGTATTTAAGAGAACTAGTACCATGGTTGTCTTACTACTGGCACTATATTTGCCTTCACAGACTTTACATGAAAATACAAATTAATTAAAACTTTACATATAATCAATGCACGACAAGTATTACGTATATTAAATGAATAACGACAAGTATTACGTATATTAAATGAATAACGACAAGTATTGATTATATCTAAAGATCAACATTTCTGTTTGAGGTTTACTAATTTTAAACAATGTACTTGATGAATAAAAAGGTACCACAACAATTGAAGTGAGCATAAAAAAGGTCATCGTAAATGACAGTTAATATGGATGAATTAAAACTATTGTATTTATTAGTGGAGAATGATGGCCTGGTCGGGTTTGTGGGTTTAGGGTCCATTAGGGTTTGATATCATGTACTCTATATATCGATTGATCAATAATATTATAGTTAGGAGCGGCATTTTTTTTTTATTTTTTTAGTCGAATCTACGATATTAATTCCCAAGATGATTAGTGTCTCATCATCATTATTTTTGTCTTACGGCCAAAAATTATTGCTCTTTTTCGAAATAGTTGGTCAAAAAATGCCGCTTCTAACCTAAAGGCAAAGCAAGCCACGCAAAGGAGGAAGCCGCAAGCAGCGACAACTAGGCCGTCGAATACAGTTTTACTTCTGTCTCAACGACAAACAAAGAGAATGATTGAAGAAGAGGCTTTCAGTTCCAGTTTTTCCGTCAAGAATTCTCCCGTTCAAACTACGGGGAGTATTAGTGGAATATTATGGCCCGGCCCGGTTTGTGAGTTTAGGGTCCATTAGGGTTTGATGTCTTGTACTCTATATATTGATTGATCAATAATATTATAGTTATGGGGGTTTTATCATTCTAACGTATTGATCTTTAGAGAGAGTAAGGACGATAACCATCACAGCAGTTCATCAGCCTCCATTACGTTTACATTTTATATAATTTAACTATTTAAGCGTGTGATTTTTCAGGTTTAATTTTTTTCTTTGAAAAATATGGGTATGAGAAAAAACGTTTTTTTTAAGATTTCTTTTTGGATTTCTTTGAGTGAGTGTGGGTTACATTTTAATCCCCGGCTGCTTTGTTTTGCTAACTTTGGTATGAAATTGTATGGGGTCCAAATGTATTACAAAAGAAACAAATGAAAACCCCCTAGTCAAGTGCGCGGATTTCAATGCTTGATGCCGTGGTCCAAAAAATCACTTGGACCCTTTGGATACATTGAAATGAGTCCACATTCGCATCCAAGAAGCAAAAAAAAAATAGCTCATCCTAAATATACGTACTTATAAATCGACATGACTTGTTTGTCGCGAGCTTAAACTAGCTAGAGTGCATAAACTATTTTACACTAGTCATCTACGTTTACTCGAGTGCTCGCAGATCGATAACCACCGTAACTGACTCAATCCGCTACAAAATCCAAACATCACCTCATAAATTTCTAGTAAGTCGGCTCATTTCACCTCTAGCTCAATACATCATCCAAATCATCAACATATTGCAACAAAAATTTCCATTCCTTTTCCCGTGATGTGCATTGGATCGTCAACTACATCTAAAATTAGGGGTGAGCATGGGGCCGTTTGGGTCGGTTTTATGCTAAAACCAAAAACTAAATCGCAAACTTTGGTTTTTACATATCACAAACCATTTGATTTCGATTTTTTTGATATCATTTTTTTTCATTTTAGCGGTTCAGTTTGGGTTTTTATTTTAGTTTTTTTTCTCTATTGATTTTACGGATTGAATTTCCTATTTACAAAAAACCGCATAAATAGTGAATCACTTTTGACATAAACTAAACTCATAATAATTGCAAGTTGCAACCAAAAATAACACTTTCAATCAATTACATACGTTACAATAATAGCAAAATTAGTTACCATCGAATTTAATAAAACCAAAAAATGATAACATAATAATAAAAATTCTTATATAGCAATCATAAATCTAACAAAATTTAGGTGAAAAATCATAATCAATTATTTTAATATCTTATATAAATATGTAGTTAAACAAAAAGACAAATAAACATATTAGAAATATCACATATATAACTATTTAAATATATAAAAACATATTAATTTATTAGACCTAATGAGGCGGGGTGGTTTTTCGGTTCGATTTTATATGTTCTACCAAAAACCGCCCCAAATATTCGGTTTTCAAAAATGTACAAACCATCCCTTTGGTTTTTCAAATTGAGGGGTTTTTCTGGTGCGGTTTTTTTTTTCTTCAGTTTTTGATTTTGGCTTTTTCGGTTTTATTCTCACCTCTATCTCAAATCTACAACTCAAGACTTTTTTACATTGTTGGACTTTATGTTTCTCCTATTTTCTTGACAAGTCAAGCTCAAAATCATTAACAAAAAAAGCTCGTTACTAAACTGCCTAAACGCATCTTTAATAAGGTAAGGCGTGGGCTTATACTTCGGCTATAGATTTATGGATGTAGAAATTCTAATCCACAAAGTCAGGTTCCATAAAAGTTAACTTAAAAGACATATTGATGTGTACATTTAAACACAAATCACAACCTTGTTTTGTTTCCGCACCAGCCATAAATGAAATGAGTATTAAAAAGTTAATTTTTCTAAAATAGACATGCAAGTATTGTTAAGTGAGTTTAATAAAAATAATTTTTTGTTAAAACTAAAGTGTAAAAAGAGCCACAGACAACACCATGACTCGATCCTTAGACCTCTTGTATAAAGGATTAAGTTGCTAGCCATGAGATCCATCCATGACCATGCAATATATTAACTTTTAATATAAGTTAACAATCCTTTGAAGAACTTTTATTTATCATTCAACTTTGTGTGGATGCTTGTAAAAAAAGGTAAATTTGTACTGTTGCTATGTGAAAAATGATTATACAGATGCTCACTCCAATGAACATATATGTACACTAACATTGGACCTTCACGTCACAAGGCCTTACCATATGTATATAAATCAATACAAAAAATTCTTTTTAGTTTCTATCCGATGTGGGATAATTTGTCATTTTTAATATAAAACAGGTATATGAAATAAACATACAGCATAAACAAGTTATTAGTCGATTATGGTGTCTTTCTTTAAAATAATGATCGAACTAAAGCTAATGTTACACCAAGAAAGCGTGTTAATATTTCATACACTCATTCACAATTCAATTCGATATATGGGATAATCTGGTCGAAGGATAGAATATGATCCTGGATTAGACACCGTATCAAGATTACTTCTAGATCTTTAGGCACGCTAGTCCATATGTATATCAAGGGGATAACCTCCCCTCTAGGAGCACTTGCTTTTGTTTGTTTTCCTAAAAATTGGTCTAAAATTATATCAGGTCCAAATGTATTAAAACATACTAGAAGCCTGGTTTGTGACGAGGATGCTCTTGCCTGAAGTATAGTTGAAGAGATTTTAGAAGAAAAAGAAAATCATTTTTATAACGAACTAAGGGGGTGTTTGGGATTCCATTTTCGTTTTGAAAACTCCATTTTTGAAAACTCCATTTTCGCAGCTCGACCTCCTAACCAACTTTTACAAAACGCCGTTTTACTCCATTTTTGAATAATTAAACGCCGTTTTGGCCTTTTTTACCCAAACACCTTTTTCTAGTTTTTCTCCAGTTTGAAACTGGGATTCGGAGATTATTTGTGGTGAAACGCACATCCAAACACCCCTAAGAGTAAAAAATTGATCCTTAGACCTCTTGAATAAAGAAGGGTAATGACAACCATTAAATCCTTCCATCACCAATTCACCATGGAATATATTTACTATTAGAATCATTTAACTATTCAAATAATCTTTCTATAATCTTGCCAAAATTGTTTCTTTGGGTATTCTTTCGGGTAAATCACCGACACCATTGGTCATTCAGTACGAAATGGCAAAAAGCACCAAAAGAATAACTGATTTAATGTTCAAAGTAACACGTAATAAATACTCTGAATATCATCAAGCTTTTGAAAAAAGTTACTGGATAATATAGATGTTGTAGATTTTTAAATCGGCTTGAGAATCCCTTACCAAACCCACATGATTTTACCAAGTTTTTCTTACAACTACGGATGTGGGATGAATGAGTTTCTAGTTGAATATTCAACGGTATGAGTACTTGAAACAAAGAAGCTGCTCACAACTTAAGGAAACCTTGGTGAGTGAATTATGTATAAATTATTAGTTTTACGGAGTAATAGTTAATTAAAAACAAGGTTGTTATAGATGTAGTTGTGGTTGGTTTTATACAGGGTATTAAAAAAATCGTGAAATCAATGAACCGAGTCGAACCGTTTACCGAAACCGAAAAAACTCAAAACCAAAGAAAACGAAACCGAAAAAAACCCGCTAGTCATGGTTCTGTTTTGGTTTTTATTTTTATATATTCCCGGTTAATCGAACCAAACCAAGCATATTATATATGAAATTTTTTTCACTAAATATTCAAATAATATTACATTTATTACTTATACTAGTTGTTGTGTTTGTGTTTCCTTTAGGCCAACGTCCTCCCTTAACTAGTTGTTGTGTTTGTGTTTCCCTCGACATGTTACGGTACGAACTTTTTTTAGAAGTTCTAAAACAAAACTATAGCATTGCACAAAACGTGAAATGAGATTAACGTATTGGACATTTCATCAATATGAAACTGCATGTACTTTTTATGTGTACATTCCATGTAGTCATATGAGTTTTGTACGTGTCGATAGGCCGAATATCCCAGTAGGAGCTCTTGCTTTTGTTTGTTTTGTGAACATTGGTCTAAAAATGAATCAGGTCCAAATGTATTAAAACTATCAACTACATTATATTAAATCATATGAGATTCCTGGTTTGTGATGAGGACGTCGCAACATAACAACACCCCCAAGTCTAGTGCACGGATACAAATATAATTGATTAGTTGGGTAGAGGTCTTTAAACAGTAGAAAATCATCAACATTAACCTCTCTTGCACCGATTATGTAAGCAGTTTCACGGATTATGAAATAATGCCAATTTTCTCATACAAGACTTTGCTTGATGCAGTTGTCAAAAAAATCAGGTGGGCCCTTAGGAAGCATTGAAATGAGTCGACATTCTCATCCAAGAAGCAAAAAAAATAGCTTATTGACATGTTGTTGGTTTTGTAGTGTATATGTATGAAGAGCTTAAAACCAACTAAGAGTGAAATATATAAAAAAGGGGATTGATATATTTAAACAATTGATCATTAGACCTCTTGTATAAGGGAAATTCTTGAAATGCCCCAAAATCACACCTATTTTCTCTAAATGCACCAACTAAATGAAAATTTTTCAAAATGGCTTATTCAACTTATGTAACTTATGTGACTTATGCGACTTTTCTAAAAATAGAAAAAAAAGTTTAAAATTTTTCCCAAAATTTTACCATTTTTGGAAAAGTTAAATAAGTTGCATAAGACATTTTGGGAAATTCTCATTTGTTTGGTGCATTTTAGGAAACTAGGTGCAACTTTGGGGCATTTCAAGAATTTTCCCGTTGTATAAAGAAGGGTAATGACAACCATTAAATTCATCCATCACCATGCAACATATTTACTATTAGGTACATTTAACTATCTTTTCGAACAATCTTTCTATTATATATCAAAATTTCAAAACACCTTATGAGTCCATTGGTCATTCAATACAAAGCAAGAAACATCAAAACACTCTAAAAGCAAGAAAAACAATTGAATTGAACACTTCAAATACAACAAGTAAGAGGCTTTTTTGCTTCATGATTTAACGTACAAAATAACACTTAATAAATACTTTGAGAATCATCAAGCTTTTATAGAAAGTTGCTGGATCAATTGTTGTGGATCAAGGATATCTCGAGTAGATTTTTAAATCCGCTTACGCATCACCTAATGAGTTTCTAGTTGAATCAACGACATAAAAAACTGTTTACAATTTAACGAAACTTGGTGAGCGAAATATGCACAAATTATTAGTTTTACGGAGTAATAGTTAATTTAAAACATGGTTCTTATACATATGTTGTGGTTGGTTTTATATAGCATCTATCCTATAATTAAATCAAGATAAAAACATACTACGTGGCAAAAATTTAGACAAAGGAATATGTAAATATCCTGACGTGGCAAGCTAGGAGCAACTTCCGTTGTAAATTTTTGTAACTGAAGGCAAAGGGAAGCCACGACCTGTAACTGCTTCACAACCGCAAACTGAAAAATACACAAGGTTGTGTAAAAGTGCTGTGCATAACTAATCCATCCAGATGCAACTAAAAATGGAAGTTTCAAAATCAACAAAATGTTGGTACAGTTATTAAAAGGTATGAATTATGTTTATATACATCTTTACAAGTTTGACAATCAATTCATATGCACATTAGGTGTTTGATAAAATGCATAAATGAACAAATTTATGAAAATACTTTATGTGATATCCTTACTCCGTGATTATAAGTTTATTACTATATTATAATGATGCTGCATCGTTCTATTAATCAAAGTGTGTTCTATTGTTCCACTGCAGTTTGTTTATCATAGTTGAGCTTTATTTCCTGCCTTTCTTTTATTGATACACACTCACTATAAAGAAAGATTATGCTTAACTAAGTTAGAAGGCACTGTTATGAAACCTAATTAGTGGAAAAAGCCATAAACAATGTGTGGATCATAAGCCCCCACATAGATGGGAATGGCAATCTTAAGGCGTTTCTAAATTTAACGAGGTTCTTCTCTTTTCTAAAACAAGCCAATCCTTGAGTTACACAAAGGTGCTTTCTATTCCCCAGTTTTTACTTAATGTGTATACGATCCTGAATCCAATTTTTCAAATTATGTCCATATTATAAAATCATTGATTATGATTCTTATGATTTTTTTTTCCTTGACTAATTCGAGCAAAGTCTTATAAGCATATGGATTTTTGTGAACAACTCTAAAATCTTAAATCTCATTTTCCTATAATTCTCCTGATTCAAACATTTTAAAAGCATAGTCTTGATGCATAAGTGTGCAACTTTCATCATTTTCTTTGATACATCTTTGTAGATACAAACTTTCTTGGATTATCTCAACATGAAAGAGTGTGTGAGGGTATATTTTTAGAAAGTAATGTTTTTAACCGAGAAGGTTTTTTCTATTATTAATTTGGTCTTAAAACACCGCGACACGTACATAAGATCATAATTGGTTACTGATTTTATTATTGAAGCAATATTAGTTTAACGTCTAAATCTTGATCTAACTACACTTCTGTTTTTTTAATGTTGTAGTCTAGGTGAGACTGTCAATCTACTCACTTAATGTCCTCAAATTGTGTTTAAGTAGAGGTTGGACCGGTCAAAACTGGTCAAAAGTGGTCATTGGCGTTGTAGATTAAAACAGGTTTGATCGCATTAGATTACATGAAACATTTATTGTCAAGAAGAATTTGTAGTTGATTAGAAGATATGCTTAGATAGCCATAACATGCCTAACTTAAACTTGTCACACCTAGCCCCTGGCTAACTACGTTCAAGATTATAACTCTTTTTTAATAAAAGAGCCAAGTTGGTTAACGTGTTAGTTTCTTCATCAAATTGACACACAAAATGAGAAATGTGAGGCTGAAGGCAATGGTATAGGTTTAGTGTCTTTATAACTGTTTTTTAATAAAAGATTGGTTGTCTGTTATAAATATATGAAGTGCGTATGTATGTTCTCACGGTTGCTATCAGTATATGAAGTGTGTATTTCGTTTAAGCTGTTATCTATAATCTTTTGTCAGGCAATCAGTTGTATTTTGCTATGAATAATGATGTGGCTATTAAATCAAGTATGTGGCACCACGAATATTTGGCTACTTCTAAAGCAAGTGAATATCCTTTTCTGTATTGGTAGTGGCTTGACTACTTGATTGTTTTTTTTGTGTTTATGGGTCCGTTTTAAGTACTACGTTTTCTTTGCTTAAGAGTTCCATTATTAAATGCCAACTGATGAGATGTAATTGTGCGTGTGTACGTAGATTGATACGGTGCTTTATGAGGTATTTGACCTGATTACATTGTACAAGTAAATAGAAAAATCGTTGACTTATAGTGAAACAAAGGAGTGAATTCTATACGCTATACATCATCAATAAACAACTTTGTATAAAAGTATTTAGTCGTGATATTTTCAGTTCATTAAAATCATTGACTTATCGCTTTATTACTCGTGGGTTTCTCACTTTATTACTCGTGAGTTCTAAAACTTATTCGTCATTGACGTGGTCTGTTGTAAAATTATTGTTGTGCGGCTTAGCAAGCTTTTGCAAAATTAATAAGTTTCCTTGAAGAGGCCTCAACTTTTGAGCGAATCCGTTGATTTAAAATGTGCAGGTAAAGAATGTGAAGCTTTTTCGTGCTAAATTCTGTAAAGAGTCGACTTATGCAGTAAAAAGGTTAGAGGGATTATATTGGAACAACTACTTTTAAGGGCTGTTTAAGCTTTGCTTATTTAATCTACTCTGCTCATACAGGCTTTAAAGAATTACCTGTTGAAAACTTATTACAGGCTGTTTGCGATTGCTTATTAGAATTATTTACCAATTGAAGTCTGATTTGACTCTGTTACGGATTGGTTATTATATTTATTTGAGTTGTTGTTCATCACCTTTATATATCTGGCTATTTTTATTAATGTAGTTTAATTTTTTGACTTTAAATGGATTGTCAAGATAATAATCACACATGTTTGGTATATTACAGGTTGATGTTGGCATGTTGCTACATATTTAGGATTTTCAAGACTTTAGCCGCATACTTTCAGTTACCAAACTATTCGAAGAGGTAATATGTTGCGACTTATAACAATTTGTTTTCGAGCTGACATTAATAATACTTTGTCAAATTGGATTCATGGGTGCATATCAGTATTCATGTGACTTATAAGCTTAATTTATGGCTTTTGGCTAACATAGGTACTGCTCAATCGTGTTGTGTAAGCCATTATTCATGCTGTTGTTTTTTTTTCGCAGACAACTTCAACAAAAAGTCACTGTGTAGAATTTAAATCAGGAAGCCATGGTAAATGGGTGCAGTTTGAAAGTCATATCAGTATTCATGTAACGTGTAAGTTTTGGTTTTTCTGTATATTAGGATAGCTATTAAGAACTTTTTGGGTGTTTTGGTAAAGCTTACTTCAGAAGACTTATACAAAGAAAAGCTAAAAAGCATCAACACTTACGCCGCACTACCATCTTCTGATTGTTATTCAAGCTAGGTGAGTACAACATCCGTCCCTGGTGTGCCAGTGGGCATCAAAGGGTTTTTGGGTTAATCTTACTTCATTATTAAGAAATATATTCTAGGGAGGAATTAAAATATTCAGCATAAGCATTCAGATTGGAGCTTTTTGAAAACAAGTATCCTTGTGCAAGCCAACCGCATAACTATCTACTTGCAAGCAAGACCATATTTGGTATATGTTCAAACACTTTTTTGACAGGAGCACATTTTGTCTCCACCTTCTGTGTATGCAGTTAGTTAGATTTATGTAACATATGTTTTCATGTAATCCGAGGGCTAGATTTATATTCAAGCTTAATTCCATGCACGTGTATAGTCTCACTAAAATGCCGTTTAATTAACTTCATCTTTTATGGTCTTGGTAAAATATAATGATCATTATGTTTTACTATTCTATCTTCATATTTATGTAAAAATAAGTTTTTCAAATGTTGTGTATGATCTAAAAAAAGAAATTACTATTCTCTCTTTATATAACGTTATGTCCATGTGCTAAAATCAATTTTTCTAATGATTTTCTCCCCTGATGCAAATGCATCGGTCTACAATAAATGCATTAGGCTCAGATTCCTAGGAACTTATGGTTATAATTAAACCTATAGTACCCATTGTTTCAAATTCTTCAATCCTGCACCAAACCTGTAGGTGGCTTTGATTAACTAAGTTTAAAATAAGCTAGGTTGATCAATGAATTTACGATACTACTGAAACCTTGATATGATGTATCTATTCAGGTACTTGATTAAAGGTGAGATTGATAGTATTTTGAGACCAAGAAAGAACTTGATTGCTTGATACCAGTCCAACATGAGAACGGAAATGCATATGCTTTTGAAGTCATTGCGTTGGAATGTTAATTCGACATTTGTAAGTGGGCAAGAAGGAATACTTCGTGGTCAAAAGTCTCCGTGACTGACAAGTACATATGTGGTCGAAACCCTAAACATAGAATAGTGTGATAGATGACACGTAGCCGGATCGTGTCACGTAGCCGGATCGTGTCTTCTATGATTTGTTTTGGGCATGGTTATGTCCTACGGAGAATAATCTGGTAAAGTTTTCACTTTTTTTATGCGAAGAATATTTTGCTTACATTAAACAGATATACTCTATAGACAAGACCTGTTTAATGCATACGCTCTAGAGCATAATCAAAATATGTGATTGTTAGATTTTGTCGATGTCAAACTTGACCTATTTAACAGTTAATGGGTCACTTTGGGCACAGTTGCATACTTTAAACATGTTGAATGGGGCAAAACCGCATACAAACTTACTAAATTGTTATGTAAAGATTTATATTTTACCATTTTCAGTGTTTTCTTAGTGTTACCCGAATTAGATGTTTGTTGTTGTTTATTGCTTCTTATTTGGGATACTCTAATTAATATTACAAATGAGTTCTTAACCACGCAACCAGCACATCACATTATTCTTTTACAGTATACTTCTTTTCATATACGCGTTACAAAGTGTGTCTTATATGGTATAATTATTGAATCTTTGACAATCAATATACAGTTTTATAATTTTGATCAGCTATTGAGAAAACCGTCCATCGGACGGGTAGAGACCTAGTATATGAGTATGAGGCTGAGAGGAGCTTGGTGGTTAAAAAAGGCAAGAAGATTACATAATATGTGACACCAGTTATGGTTACTTGTTGGTCAAGTTAAACATAGTGGAATAGTCGGAAACAACAACAAGATCATCATTCATGTCAATGGAGGTCACAGTCGTTCTGCTTCGCCTCTAGCCTTCGTCCGTTAACAGTAACCTTATTTGTAAACTATTGGCTTTGTATACTTGATTAGAAATCCTTATGTGAGAGATATTTTAAGGAGCGTCTGAAATTCATATATAGTTTTTTACATAAAAATGATCATTTTTGTTGATTAAATACCACATCAATTATATGAAACTAGGAATTTTCCATGTACATCCGCAACTATATTGTTATTTCTCACCCCAAAAGTTTAACAGAGTTATGCACGTAAGTTTAAGAGTCTAAATAGGTAACACAATTTTACTTAAACGATTATATTATTACTATAAGCATAAATGCAGGATTATATCTGCTCGAACGCGTGGAAGAAACATATTGAAGTTGACGGAACAAGAGAAAGATTAAAAATACAAGCTTAAGTTCGAGCTATTTGATTTTATTTTCGAGTCGAGATCGAGCTCAAAAATGCTCGGTTTGTGAAGCCCGCGAGTATTATAGAGCTTCTTTTAAATACACTCTACTCTTTTGATCGAATTTATATGTTTACGTAATTTTCATACAAGTCGAGTCGAGTTAAACTCGATAAGCCGAATATTCATCAAGTTTGAAGGCTACCTCCTCGCATGAACTCGATAAGGTGAATATTCATCTAGTTTGAATTCATATGTTTACTTAATTCCTGGGCATCTGATAGTTTAAAAGAAGCAAAATAGGTAAAAAAAAACGGATAGAATATGCTAAATTGCTAATTTCAAGTATTCTCTTGATTTGAGTTGGGGCCTTGTAAGTGTTATTTTGGCTAAAACCATATGTAAAAAATTTGTATGCATTCTTTTCTTATTCCACACCGGTAATGGAAATAAAATCATGGTAGTTTTTATACAAAAAGGTCACGTGACAAGAAGGAGCTGATGGAAATACTATGTTATTGATTCTCAAGTAAATTCAATGGTTTAGTTGGGAAGCAAATCATCTTGTATCCTCAAGGTTTTCGGTTCAATTCACGACCCACCATATGTCTCTTTTTTTTTTTTTACAAAACATGAATTTCGTGCTTTATATTTCTTTCTCAGAACAGTTTTTCTTGATTTTTACACTAGATATCATTCCTCTATCGGAACAAAATTCAAGCTAAAGTGAATCAAGCTGTAGATGTCACTCCTTTAACCATAATCATATAACAAAATGCTCATCTTTACTGTGAACACGGCCCAAAAAGGATACATTGACAATACAATGACAAGATTATGAGTCATGCCATAGCTCATCAAAGGCGTTCTCCTCCGGCTCATGCTCAAGTTCAAACTTAAACTCTAGCTCTAGTCGAAAAAGATGTTTCAAGATAAGGTTTGTGTTTTATTTCAGATACTCGAAATTCATTCTCTTTCTGAGGTATAATCATTCACAAACCAGGTCGAATCATATTTGGGCTCTCGTATTTAAGGGAAAACGAGTCAAACAGAAGTGTTAGTTGTTACCTGTACGGGTGTCGAAAAAGTCGACCCGACCTGAACCTGAATAAGCCTATTCGGGTCGGGTCACTCGGGTCCAAAAGGTATTTGGGTCAATTCGGGTTGACCTGAGTTCTAATTAGGCTCGGGTTCGGGTTTATATTATTTGGGCTTGACCCGAATTGACTCGACCCGACTTGACCCGAACCCGAGCAACCGGACTTGATTCGACTTGAATAACACTTTTTAAGTTGTATTATTATTTAAATAAGTCAATTTTCATACTTTTTCATTATACTCTGGTTGACCCGAACCCGAATTCACCCGACCTGAATTGGCCCGAACCCGAGTTCTAATTAGTTTCGGGTTCGGGTTTGATTTTTTTAGTCTTGACCCGACTTGATCAGACTCGAATTGACTCGAACCCAATTGACCTGACCCGATTCCCACCCCTAGTTACCTGTAAACAAAAAAAGTAGATGGTGTTATTTACTACTATTCCTATTTTGTTGGGTAGGTTGGGACTAGGGGTGTCAATATTCCCGACCCAACCCGACCCGAACCGGACTCGAGCATATTCGGGTCGGGTTACCCTGGTTGAATTTTCAATTCGGGTTAGTCGGGTCAACCTGACTAACCCGAATTCGAAATCGGGTCGGACATCGGGTAAAATATTTATGTCTAATTCGGGTTCGGGTCAACCCGATTGACCCGAATAAGTAATTTTTTTATTTTTAAAATTTAAATTAAATAGAAATTCTATTAAAAAAAATTAAAAAAAAGTTTTTTTAATATATTTTACCCATAGTCAGGTTGACCCGAACCTGAATAGACCCGACCCGGGTAAAATATTTTTACCCTCAACCCGAATTCAACCCGTCCCGAATAACCCGAACCTGGCCAACCCGACCCGATTCCCACCCCTAGTTGGGACTCGTGATGTGGTCCAACGGATAGCAACTCTAAGGCTACATTAATTACTAGGTTCTCCCATATGCTCATCGTTACATTTATAGTGTCCATCCAGAGATGTATAAGACGTACTTAAGTGTTCGTGGGGATTCAATCACCCTAGCTGCTTGCGACTTGTTGAGGTTCAGAAGTTGGCCTACATACATGTTATAAAAATGTGGTATCGAATCAAATAAGCTGATAAAGAGCAAAGTTGTGCCAGTCAAAGTAACTTTACCTTCAGTTGGCTCTTGTGCCGCCAAAGCAGTAAAAAGAGGGACCAACAAAACGCAGTATTACATAAGAACATCCACAATGCTAGTCCATGACAACAAATTTCAAGCACTCCTCTCTATTGTCACCAGTGAATATTGTTGAAGATGGTTTCAGAAATTTGCTGATGTGGTTAGATACGAGAGGCCGAAGAACGAGTGGATAAGTTGATGACTTGCACTTGAATGCTTCTTTCTTATCCCACATTGTAGGTGAAATAAAATCATGGTGTCTAATATATACTAAAGGGTCATGTGACTAGAATGAGTTGGCGGTAACACTATGTTACTTATCGGTTAGTCAAACACCCAGTTAACAAAAAAAAAAACATAAAATTAATTTTATTATCTTGCTATTGTTTTTTTTTTGTTCTTGTTTTGATGCTTCTTACCACTTCGCATCAATCGATTGACTAATCTGTCATATGGTAGCTTTACATTATTTGTACAGTTTGAACTTGTTGGAAATCTTTTGGGAGTCATTTTCAGTATATTTCCGCAACTTTTCGTGGTCATTTTCGACTAAAATTTGTGAAATGAGATGAATCTCTTCGCCAAGTGTACTTCTTATGGATGCAGGATCAAAAGATGATTGTAAACTTTTTCATCTATATACTACATCAAGTCGTATAAATGATGATTTGTGAGGTTGGACTAGTGGTCAAGCTGTTGGTTGGGAAATTGGCGACCCCATATGTTTGATTCTTAAGCCAATTCTTCAATCGTTAGTTGGATCACTGGTAATTCTCATAATTTTTTGTATGTTGCTTTAACTTTTTTATAAAATTTTTGATCTCTTTTACCTCATTGAAGAGCAACAAATCTCATTTTTAACAGTGACATGTTTTTACTTTTGACTATTAAACTTTATTTGGATACCAAGGGATTAATTTCCACCTTCCATATATTTTAATTAAATGGATAAAATTGAACACAAAATATATTTCACCCTTTTTTTCAAACATTAATATCTCTTAAACCGTTAATCGTTATGCGAAAAAAGCATACCGTTACGAAGAGCATTTAATTACTTTTTAGAGATATGTTATATGATACACTTTTGAAAAAATTATTTTTTTCAATTGTTTACGTTTTCGAAAATTATCATATATGATACTAATATCATATATGATGTATCACCAATATCATATATGATATAACCTATCATCTATGATAGAACAATATCATATATGATTTAACACTGTTATCATATATGATGAAACAATATTATCATATATGATATTTCGCGTAAATTTTAATAAGAAGAAAAAAAGCGAATTTTCTTTCCGAAAGTATATCATAATGTATATTGGTAAAAAGACAATTAAATGCTCGTCACGATGATATAATTATGTTCGTTTAACACTTAACGGTTTAAAAAATATTTAAATTATAAAAGATACGTGAAAAATAAAATATGTTTAATCTTATCCATTTAGATGAAAATAAGATGAATGTTAGAGATGAGTCCCCTCATATATAAAGAAAATAATATGCTATCCAAAATAACTTATCTCCTAAATTAGTTAATGTCTTTGTTTTAAATATGTAATATAAATTTAACAAAAGTTAGTATCTTCTTCAAAAAAAAATTCTTATACTCACTTAAAAAAAATGCTACTAATAGGCATTTAATCTTTCTAGCACCATTTTTTATATCTTCTAAAAAACATTTTTTCTTATACTCACTGAGTTACTTCAATTATACGCATTTACTGTCTACTCAAAAACAATTTTTTTACTCATTCAACTATGCTGAAAGCAATACACCCACGGCTAAGGTTTAACAGAAACTGACCCATGTAATAATCTGTGTACCGAATAGTTCCCTAAGAGTATAAAAGAAAAAGCATGAACCACTCATGGACCAGAAACAAGAGATGGTCCCAAATTTTATAAGAAAATTTGTTCTATTTTAATCTATCCAATCATACGTAATACACAAATACTACTCGTTTACTCGAGTACCGGCACTAGATGGATAACCCGCCGACTCACTCCCCTTCAAAATCCAAACATCACCTCATAAATTTCTAGTAAGTCGACTCATTTCACATCTAGCTCAATACATTGTCCAAATCATCAACAGACGGCAACAAAAAGTTCCATTCATGTTCCCGCGCTGTGCATTGGATCGTCAACTACATCTCAAATCTAAAACTCAGACTTTTTTATATTGTTGGACTTTATGTGTCTCCTCATTTCTTGACAAGTCAAGCTCAAAATCATAAACAAAAAAACGCTCGTCATGAAACCGTCTAAACGCATACTTATCTTAAATAATAAGGTAAGACGCGGGCTTATACTTCGGCTATAGATTTATGAATGTTGAAATTCTAATCCACCAAATCAGGTTCCATAAAGTTAACTTAAAATACATATTGATGAATTCATTGAAACACAAATCACAACCTTGTTTTCTTTCTGCGGTATTGATGAAGTAAGTATTAAAAAGGTTAATTTTTATAAAGCGAATTATTAAGTGAGTTTAAGATAAATCATTTTTTATTGAAAGTTAAGTGTAAAAAAAGGGATAGAGGAACCATTTGAATCGATCCTTAGACCTCTTGTATAAAGGTTGAAGAAGCTACCCAATTGAATCATCTATCACCATGCAGTATATTCACTTTTAATATAATTTAACTTTTCCTTTATGTCAAAAATTCTTTGCTTTTACTTTTTTTTATGTATATGGTTTTAAGTATATAAGTATATTTCATCTTATTCTCCAATTTAATCAATTTTATCACGTTTTCCTTATCTTTTATACTACTATAGTACTATGTTCTACTAGTTTACATGTAATCTTGGTTAAAATATAGTTGAACTTTTTGAACTGACCCTTTAGAACGTTACAAACTTTCAAATGACACACAGTAAGGTGACCCGCTTTTCAACAAATTGATGTTTTTCGGTGTGGGTCGTTTGTATAAGATGATTTCCTTGAACTAGAGGTTTTTTTAAACGAATATTTATTATATATCGACTTTCTGTAATGAATTATACGAGTGAACCATATGTTAATTCGAGCGAACATGATTAGAGTGCACTAACTTTAGCAGACTTGCTAACTCGTTGTTCGGACCAAGGTCAGCCATTTTATATACTTTATGGAGTTAGTTTACGTATAAAATTGATTAAAATTTGGAAAGTTTGTTTACCGAGTATGTAATTACAAAAGTTTGATGATGGAAAGTTTGTTATTATGCTTAAAGGAAATATTGATAAAATTGAAGCATGAAATATTGAAACGTAAAGTGGAAAGTTACGATGATTTATGTAATTATAGAAACGCAAGCTAAAGTGAACCAAATATTAAAAAAGTTAATAAATCATACAAATTAAATGAGTTTGTAATTAAGCTCAACGACAACATGTAATCAATGGAAAGAAAGAAGCTGTTTACAATATTGGGAAATATTCAGTCAGTACATTCGTTGTTTTGCTCTTTATTTCTTATTGTATCTAGTCTACACAACTCTTCTTTGACCTTATGAACAAAACCGTATGAGTGAGATGATTGCATACCATGCTGCCACATTAGTGTGCAAAACTCTTGGAGCTTCAGTTGCGGTATTCACGAGAACTAGTACCATGATTGTCTTACTAAGCCATTATAAATCAACCTAATGGCATTATATTTGCTTTGACAGACAGGTCAAGTCTTGTAATAACTCACTTTGTTGGATTTCTAAAGATCAGCTTTTGTGTTTGACGTTCTTACTAATTTTAAACAATATATTTGATGAATAATAGGGTACAACAAAAATTGAAGTGAGGACTACAAAAAAAATTGAATTACAAATTGAAGGTACGTTATATCAAAATTGAAGGTACATTACTAAGAGTAAAGTTGTAAAAATCATACATGTTACGTCAAGGTGATCCTTTAAGTCCGTTCTTGTTCATTATTGTCATGGAAGGGTTGCATTTAGCTTTAAAAGATGCAGTCGATACAGGCCTTCTTAATGGAACAAATGTGGGAGATACTAGTTACAATATTTCGCATCTATTTTACGCAGATGACGTCGTGATAATCTCTGATTGGAACAAGCAAGATATGGACAACGTTATTAGAATTCTGAAGGTCTTTTATCTTGCTTCTGGCCTCAAACTTAATATTTCAATGTAGCATGTCTATGGTCTTGGGGTGAGTGCCAATGACATCGAATACATGGCTCGTGACACGGGATGCACTACTGGTAATATTCCATTTTATTACCTTGGATTGCCGGTTGGTTCTAATAGGAATTTAATTCATAATTTGCGGCCTTTGATTGACCGGTTTCGTGCTAGAATTTCTTCCTGGAAAGCAAGCTTACTTTCAGTTGGGGGCCGTTTAGCTCTCATTAAATCTGTGTTAGGGAGCATCGGCATCTATTATATGTCTTTGGGGTGGTAGCAAAGATAATCGGAAAATGGCGTGGATTAAATGGGATAATATTTTGGCGTCTTTTGATAATGGTGGTTTGGAGATTGAGAGTTTGAAAGCTTTTAATCTCGCTCTTCTTCAAAAATGGCGATGGCGGTTCATTCATAATCCTGACTCTATATGGGTTCGTGTGATTAAAGCGATCCATGGTATTGATGCGGGGTTAGATATGAAAGGTTGAAAGTGTAGCGGTACTTGGTCTTCTATTGTATCTACTTATTCTATGTTAAATGCTCGCGATATCATTCCATCTTGTACTTTACGTCATAAGGTAGGTGATGGTATGTCAATTCGCTTTTGGAAGGACAATTGGGTCAGAAATGGTCCTCTCTTGTCAAGGTATAACAGATTATATCATCTAGATTCTAATACAGATTGTGTGCTCTCGGATCGAATTCTCAATGATACATGGGCTTGGAATTGGAATAGAGAAAGTATAGGAAGTCGAAATGAAGCATCTTTAGAAGATATGGTTTCGGAGCTAGGCCAGGTTTCTTTGAGCAATGATTCAGATGCTTGGTCTTAGAATATATTAGATGATGGAATTTTTTCAGTCCGAGCCACGAGAATTCGCATTGACAATTGCTTACTGCCTTCCATAAGCCCAAGTACTAGATGGACTAAGATTCTTCCAC
Source organism: Glebionis coronaria (assembly GCA_025667525.1). Lineage (NCBI taxonomy): Eukaryota > Viridiplantae > Streptophyta > Magnoliopsida > Asterales > Asteraceae > Glebionis > Glebionis coronaria. The sequence goes on from JANFOE010002033.1 coordinate 60,584, forward strand.
GTAAGGTAAACGTTTTCATTTGGCGTGGTATTTTGGATAGATTACCGCATCATTTAAATTTATCATCGCATGGGTTAGAGATCATTTCCATTGCATGTCCGTCGTGTAACTCAATTGTCGAATCAAATAGCCACGTTTTCTTTGGATGCGATACGGTTAGCAACATATGGCGTCTTATTCGAGTGTGGACGACATTAATTTTCCATCCTTTTCTGCTTGGTCCTATTGGTTGCAGTGGTTTGATGATTGGAGAGCTCCAAAGGATTCTAAAGACCGAGTGCATGTCATTTTTGCAGCCACTTTGTGGGTCTTACGGCGGTATCGAAATAGTGTTACTTTTAATTTCCATCCTATGAAAAAAGTGACTTATTTGATTTTATTCGTATTTTTTCTTTTTCTTGGCTTAAATGTAGAGGTCGTAAAGTTAATTGTTGGAACTCTTGGCTAAATAAGCCTTTGTAATTTCTTTTCTAGCTCATTGCTAGAGAGCCTTTATTTTTAATTCAATCATCGTTCAAAAAAAAAATAATACATGTGGTTTGTTAAAAGTTTGAATTATATCATTTTTTAATACTTCATGTAATATATATTTTTTTTTGTTTGTAAAATGGTGCACCATACATCTTTTAGGACAGATGTTACAAATAGTTTGAGTTAAAGGTTAAAACTGTTTGCCACCATAGGGGTGTTTTAGTCCTTTTAGAGCACATGGATGATTTTTACATTTTACTTTTCAAAAAAATATTTAAAGTTCCAAAAAAAATTCAAAACTTTTTTTTCAATAAATTTTCGAAAAAAATTTTGTTTTAAAATTTACCTTTTTTGGAAAAAAAATTTCAAAAAAAATTAACTTTTTAAAAGATTAAAAATAATTATAAAACATTTTACGCTTTTAAGAAAACAAAAAATGTAAGTTTTTGTTTGGGAAAAAGATATTTTATAAAAATGAAATAAAAGTTTTTGCAGAAAAATAAGTTTTAAACCAAAAATCCATAAAAAAAAATTGGAAAAAAACATTTTTCGAAATTTTTTGAAAGAATTAAAACTTTCAAAACTTTTCTTAAAAAGAACGTTTCGATTTTTATTTTTTAAAATTAAGTGAAAAAATCATCATTGGGCTGTAAAAGGACTAAAACATGGTTAAGGTGTCAAACAGTTTTAACCCTTAACTGACAACTATTTGCACCATCCGTTCTAAAAAATGCATGGTGCGCTTTACTCTTTAACTAATTATACATGTGGTTTTGGGGGTTTATTTTTTTTCTGTGATTTGTTATGGGTTGAAAACTATATGAGTGTGAGAAAAAAACGTTTTTAAAGATTCATTTTCGGGTTTTTTTAGTGAGTTGGGAGTTACATTTTGGTCCAAGGCGCTATGAGCTCCCCTCTTGGAGCTCTTGCATCGGCTACTTTTGCGAACATTAGTATGGAATTGTATCGGGTCCATGTGTATTTAAATTATCAACTACGTGATATTAAATATATGAGATGTTCGGTTTTGAGACGATGACGTTGATGTATTTGTATAGAAAAAAATCCTCTCATGTTATGGTAAAACATGATAGGTCATGTTAAGCATTTTGTAAATTTAAATAAAGAAGTAGGCCATTGAATTTAATTAAATAAAAAAAATAATACACTCAATTAATTTGTGATTGGTAAACTTGACGGGTCATGTTTGACTCAATTAAAAGAATTTTAATTCTTTTTTTATAATTTACCTATTTTTTGTATAAAAAAATGCTATTTACCCTTTGACTTTTAGTACTGAAAATTGATTTTGGACTAAAAGTATCAAAGGTCGGTTTGCCTCTCACATCGTATCCATTTCAAGTTTTTTCTAGATTTCAATTGTGGCCATAAGAGTATTTAACTATTTATTTTGGCGGAGCCACATGGTATGTAGTGGGGGGCGATGCCCCCGACGATGCTCTCGAGAAAACACGGATCATGTAGAAAAAAACTTGAATTTGTAGAAAAAAATCGAATGCCCTAAGCAAAACTCTCAAAATGCCCTCTACAATTTTGAGGACAACCAATAAACGAATTAAAAGTGAAGCGAAATATTCTTTACAGTTTTTTAGATCGGAAAAATGAAGTGAGTGATAGAAGTTCAGGTTAGATTGTTTGGGATGGGGAGAGGTGGGGTCAACATTATGCAGTAGTACAATATACAGTAATATGTTACTAGTAGTATAAAGTATAGCTTTAAATAATTTTAGAATAGGGAAGCATCTAAAATTGCATACAGCACAAAAGTGTACCATACTTCATGTTTTCGTATTAATGTAGTTTTATATTAATAACTACAATAATTATTAAAACAACCTTTTTTATTACTATTTCTTTAGATTAAAAAAATATTATCTTCAAAATTATCAAGTTTAGATTTTTTTAAGTTTTTTTTCAACTTTTACTTTAAACATTTTGGTTATTATATTTAAAACTTCTAAAATTGAAAATACACTTAAAACTCAATTAATTCATATATTTTCGGTTAAGTCTTATATAACACAAACAAAAATATCAAAAATTAACATTAGAAGAAAAAGTGAAAAATAATCCAAGATAATAATTTGAGACAAAAAAATATAATGTTAATAACAACGACGTGCAGTTTAAGTTTAATAGGAAAATTCAGTAAAATGTTTATGTACGCGAGAAAAAATATTTTTTCCATCTTTGCGACGCGCATATTTCAATATTTGTAAGATTTACATAGCTTCGTATTATAAATTAATACAAATATTTTACATTATTGCAAACTTATATTTTGTTATTTTCAAGCCTATGTATATATATTCTTTTGTTTGAAATATTTTTCGCACTCGACTATTGCGAAAAAAATTGCCCCCTATGTTCACTATTTCTGGCTCCGCCATTGACCATACATAATGTACTATACAAAATTTATTAAATAACTTTATTGTTATGGGTCAAAGTGGTGGATTGGTAAGGGAATTACATTATAATCCTCAAGGTTTGTTGTTTGATTCTCAGTCCATTGCTCAGACCCCTTTTGTGTGCAAAACACAAATTGAATGTAGTTCCACTGTTCAGACTTTTTTTTCATTTCATTATTTGAATGAAAACTACAAGCTCAAGTTACATACATCAGCTGTTTTGCTTAAGCGAATCCGAAAATTCTCTATAAGTCAAAATGTTGGGGCGTGTGCAGCTGTACATATCTTAAATAAAATTGACTTTGCTAACTAAAGTTAGTAAGTTTTCTATTAACTTTTTGTAAATCTAATTATTTTAATAAAATAATAATAATAGTATCTCGGCTTTTCACTAAGCTATTGTAAATCTCTTAAGTTTCTAATAAAGTGATAATAATAATAATAACTTTTTGTAAATCCTATCATTCTAATAAGTTTATTATTAGATAAATAAAATAAAATAATAACAATAATAATATCATACTATTTATCTTTCAGTTAAATAAGGAATAGTTTTCCTATAGCTAAAGGAGTAGGAGTTCAGATAGTATCTCGGCTTCCCACTAACTTTTTTATAATCTTATTATTCTAGTAAAAAAATTAAAAAATTAAAAATAAAATAAAATTAAAAATAAATAAAAATAATAATAATAATAATAAGACATTGGAGCACGACAATTCTCCATGACTCAAGACATTGGAGCACGTGCTGCTGCTCATATTTTTAATAGGATTAGTTTTGCTATCGCTAAAGGGGTGGGAGCTCAGATTGTATCTCGGCTTCCCACTTATTTCTTCTAAATCTTATTATTCTAATGAAGTGATGTTTTACATAATAATAATAATAATAATAATAATAATAATAATAATAATAATAATAATAATAATAATAATAATAATAAATAACTAAATGGTATGTGTTAGTTTTGTGGTTATCGGTGCCAGTTGGTGTGTCACATGGGACTAACTAATGATATTGGTTCTCTCTAATGGTTTACCCATTGACGATACCAAATACCACTAGATAATACTTCTAATAATATCAAGATACACGGTCCATCTATTCTATAATATATAAACAACCTCCTTCGATCCCCTTTTCAAACACAGATCCACTACCCTTTGTTAATTCGTACATAAAAAGAACCTGTCGTCTTATGATTAATCCTTTGCTCATCCAGTGCAATTGTTATCGAGTACTTCTAAATCGACATAAACATATAACTAGCTTTAAATTATGGACCATAGTTTTTTCTGCTTTTCCTTATATTGTTTAATCACGTATTCTGGTAATTATTAATTTTTTATCAAATGTCAAAGCGATATTAATTGTTTTTTATGCTGGTTAATGAAGCTCATCAGGATTTCTTAAGCTTTCTTAGCCAAATGAAGATGCATATTGATGAGCACGATTTTCAAAAAATTGGAGAAGTTGTATTCAAAACTAGGATTTTATAATCTTGGCATTTTATATAGAGGTTGAAGATGGTAGATTGATAGCCATGAGATCCATTCAGTTTTTCGTATATATTTGATATTAAGTGTAACTTATCAGTAGTATATAATAGAATCAATTTCACACACGTTCTCCATGTCTTTTATATCTTTTACTAGTTTACATTTAATCTTGATTCGGACCGGATCTTGTTTATTAAACGTGTTGATGGTTTTATACTATTATATATGTACAAGGCTAAAAAGAGCATGGTCATTTAAGTGGCTTTAATAAAAGGAATTAGAAGTAGAAGTATAACAAGTGTGCAAAAGTTGGTATGATAGTTGCTTTTCAAGAGATGCAATTATCAAACCTTAGGCCGGGCGGAATGGCTCATGAGTGAGTAACACTCCACCCTTAAAATCACGCGTGATTTGTAGTGAGAGCCTGAGAGTGGTAATTTTTCACCTAAGTTAGTTACACATAGTACTTTTTAAATTTGTTTTTTTTTCGTCATTTCAACTATTATCGACAATAGGAATACAACTTATTTAGATTACATCGTTGCATAAACTAAATACATTATATGAACATGTCTGTCAGCTTATTTTTGTGGAACATGACTTGGGGATGATTGATTTGGACACTACTCAAATTGCCTACTTTTAGCACATGTAAAGATTTGAAGTTAACTTAAAGACATGTTCATGACTTCGTTTAACACAAATCACAACTTGTTTTTGTGGAAAAACTATACAAAGATCGTGATTACAAAAGATTTAGTCAACCAACCACCCCTTTTATTAACAGCCTCAGACTATTACTTTAAATGTAATATCTGGGTTTTTGATCGTACAAATACAACTGAAAGAAAGTAACAAACAAGATCTCACAATCTGAGATCTTTACCAGATGGAACAAACGAGAGAGATATTGTTTATGTGTGTGTAAACAAAACGATACAAACACGAATGAATAAAACCTAACATAAATATCTATATATACAAGTTTGCAACGTGAGTCCCTGAACTCCTAAAGATGCTCAACTTCAGTCCTTAATATTTGCACAATTCAGTCCCTGCACAAATTACAAATTACAAACTGCAATATATGGATAATAAAAAGTAACTAACCTTACTTACCTTTTGGTAACAGAATTGGCATAATAAACCCTTGTGTACAAGTGTTAGGATATCATCAGTATACTTCTCAACAGTTTTCTTGCCTTTAATTTCGGCAGCGATGTAACTTGTGTTCGTGTTCTTTCAGTCATAGTTGAAGTGAGCATCCAAAATGTCGTTTTTAATGACATTAAGTATATGGTTTGAATGGAAAACGATGTGCATGTATTATAAAAAAAGCTTGATAGAAATGCCGATAGCTTTATCGGGTCCAAGTGTATTAAATCTATCGACTATATGACATTAAAATGTTTACAACGTCAAATGGTTAAACTAAAAATCGTTAAATATAATTCGTGAAAAATTATTAACCATTTAATAAGTATATAACACGTATACATATATTAAACATATAATAAAACATGCTCGTGTATTTGTGTGTGCTTTTAATAAACTCACGTATTTCCAATTGTTCTTAATGACCACATATTCCAACACCCGAAAGTCGCACAGGTCTCAAGACTAAGAAGCATAATGTCATGCAAAGAGAGGCATCGCCTTCTCCTTTAACAACCTGTTGAAAATGCGTTTACACAATATTTCTTGTCCCACGTCGGTAGGTGAACTAAACCAATCATAGTTTATAATTGAAACCAACTTTACTAATAAAAAAATGAATTCAACTAACATCATAAAATGTGTCACGCTAATATGATGCTAGTTGTATCTTTTTTTTTCTTTTTCCATTTAACTTAGTATTTAATTTTTTATGTTATGAATTAGAGGATCCATTTTCTCAATACTACTTCTTTGCCATGTTTATTTTATGTGTTAATTCATCAAGATGTAAACTCTCTTTATTCAATATTACCGTTTCTAGATGTTAATTATGTCTCAATAAATGAAGATGCAATTGGATGATCACAGTACAGTTTGAACACAAAGAATTATCCCGCCCTTTTTAATGATTGTGCTAAAAACATAACCCGTATGCTTTATAAAGTTGGCATCAAGTCGGTATCTCTGCTCATGAAAATTTCAAAACAGCACACTTTATCTATTTGTGATGAAAAAATTATGTCGGGAAGTACAAAATTGATAATTGAGTATCTCTCTTATGTTATGTTTCACCTAGAATCGTCTTTATGTTTTGTATTGAAGGAAAACATTTTCTCACAGTTAAGTGAAAAGGCTTATATTTACACGAATCATCAGCACAAACGACTTGACAATGTGCCAATTTATTTTGGTAAAATTTTTGGGAATTCTTTCTATATGAGCAAGCTGTTTAATGGGACTGGTATGAATTGGTTTGAGATTGATATCTTATCTAAAGGATCAAACCCAATAGATGCTTGAATTACCATTTCTTTTTTAATTTTACTATTAAGTTGTTTAAAAGTGACTTTTATCTTCTTCAACTATATGTAAATTCTCTTATTAAAAATGAGTTTTCTCGTAATTAATTACTTCCAATGGTCGTGCTTTGTGTTATTAAATGAACATGTCTTAACATCGTTTGATGTTGTTGAGTTGCATGTTATTACTTTTCTCATATGTACAAATTAGGGCTCTTCATGGATTCATTTATCAAGTGTAAGTCACCTTATGACGGCATTGCTCATTTAATACGAAATATAAAAAAAGCACCAAAAACACTTTAAAGCAAGAGAAACAAATTAATTGAACGCTTTAAAACCAACAAATAAAAAGCATTTTAACTTCACGATTTAAAAAAAAAAATTAAAAAAAAAAAACCTCACCATTTAACGTTTAAAATTAACTAACTGACTTAGCTCAGTTAGCTATCAAGGTTCTATTAAATGATTTCTTTGGGGGGAGGGGGAGGGGGTCTTAGGTTCAAGGCGTGCCAAGAGTCTTTTAGACGAAACGGATAAGAAGTTTAACATAATTATGCGAGTGTTCAAATAAGACATTCTACCGCTTAGATGTCATTCACCGACTCGACCTACTAACCACCAACATTTACTGTTCTAAAAAAAATCACGATTTAACCTTCAAAATAACACGTAATAAATACTTTAAATATCATTAACAAAAGCTTTAAAAAAGATCATCAACTTTACAAAGTTGTGGATCAAGAACCCCATGGGTTGGTTTTCGAATCCACGCACATGTCTTCTAATCAACAACATTATATATTAATATCAATTAACCCAACTTACATGACTTCAGTATATAGGCAACAAAATTTTTAGTTGAGCTCAACGACGACATTATCCATAATCAGCTCATGCATAATCAGGTCTAGCTTTCACTAATTTTGCTTTTTATATTTTTTAATACATCTAGTTTACATGACACTCGTCTGACCTTATGAACATAACCATATGAGTGAAATGTTTACGTTCCACGTCACACACTACAAGAAACGAATGATCAGGGTGACGGGTATTCCTCGGCGACAGAATGTCCCCAGGAAAAGCCTGTAATCTCCGACGATAAATCTGACATGGCACAAAGTTATGAAAACTTTTTGGTCAAAGTTTGATCAGACTATCCTTGGTGACATGTCGTCAGAAAAGCGTCGATCAACTCTACCCAAAATAGTCTAAAAAAACGAGATATTTTTCTCCCAAATTATCCCTGGCGACATGTCCTACATCGGTGGGTAATGAAAACCAACATAGTTTATAACTGCAAATATTTTTGTTCTTGAAAACACCGATAGAATTGGTGTTATATAAATATCCTGCTAATTCTTTCGTGTTTTTTTAAAATTCAATTTTCCATGTAGCTTTTTAGAAACATGTGTCTTGAGTTTTTTTCTGATAGACAAACGATATAAATCATTAACTTACGTTTGGGGTACATTATATTAGAGATAAGATAACTAACATTTCTAACGTTTATAAACGCTTAAAATCAAAATTTACTAAATAATTATAATAATGGTAACATTTAAAGTCTCTAAGGGCAACCTCTTTAAAGGTTTATAGTATTACTAGACGAACATCCGCGTATAGCGGCGGAAATTCCTAATGACAGATAATTAGTGATATACCATATTGGGGTAAGTGTTTAGTGTAACGTGAAAAGATCAAAATTAACTGCAAAAGCTCAGAACATGCGATAAATTCTTAACATGTACTACTATCAAACAACATATAAAAATATTTAATGAAACATTACGTTAATCATGAGATAAAATATAATGATGCACTTTATGTAACATATAATGGCATCGGTTTCTACATTCGACCAATTTTTTACGGGGAATAAATTTTTCGATGGCGTGATTGCAATGTTGCAATGTTTCAATGTTTTTCTATCGGCATAGTTCACATTGTTTATGTGATAGGATCGTTTTAAGTTGCAATATTTTCATATTAGCATGCTTGCATATGATAAAATCAATATATCTTTTAATACCGTATCAATCAAAAGTGATGTTATGTGTAGGTTCTCATATATTCATTACTAAAGTAATGTTTATTTTTATTTTATGTTTTTTCCTTGCTTGAGATAACCCCGATAATTAAAATGGAGTATTTAAGTGCATCAAAAAAATTAAATATTTTGAAAGACATGACCTATGTTTCCTTTTGTACTTATGAAAAAGCACATCTATATTTTGAAGATCATGATCCGGTGTCGGAAGGGCATGACATATTTGATCAAAACATTTAAAAATGGTGCTTAAGTAAAAAAGAATCAAATATAATAATGCAAATTATATATTGCATATCAAATTCAAAGAGTTCATTTAAATCTACTACATTAGGGCATCTTCAATGAAGAGGTTTACACATGACTTTTCATTATTTTGAAAAGCTATTAAAAGACTTTATGCATTGTGCTAAAGGGTTTACAAACATCTTTTTGAAGAAATACTTTGTATATGCAAAGTGATTTATAGAAATTCATCAAGCTATATGCATTAATTGAAAAGCTTTGAAAAGATTTTGTATGACTTTTTAGCATTAAAGAAGATTTGGGAAAAACACTTTTTTTATAAGATAATAATAAAAATAATTAATGTATTAAATGCATAAAGTCTTTAAAGGGTTTATACATTAAAGATGCTCTTACAAACATCATGACACAAACATTACAAATATTTACTATCAGCTCAATCATTTGGGTGATTGATTGTAATAGATAGATGTAAGCATGTATACGAATAGTACATACAAACATAACCCATTCACCCGTTAAAAAGTTAAAGAGAATTCATCAATAAATAATATGCACACCACACAAACTGATGTGCACACCACAAAATCACATGTGTGATGCATATGGTACAACAGCATATATGCATTTTTATGGTGTGGATATCACTTTATGTGGTGTGCATATCACTTCCCATAATATAGTGACGGGGGTATGATGAACTTTTGGACGATAATATAGTTGTAGAAGGTATCGCGAGATACCTTGAGGCGCAAGAAAATTACGAGGTAGTGTGAATATATAGCAAGAGAAGTTTTATGATAATAACTTTTCCAATGGAATTTTTTTATTTAAGCCCAATGATTATTGTTTTGATACTAATTTTTTTGTTATGTATTATTATTGTTGTCTTACTTATATATTCAAAGTTGCTATGATTTGTGTTTACTTTTGTGATAAGTCATGCTCGGACTCTTCGGATTTCATCGAAATCATTTAAAATTTAAAAATTAAATTTGATACTTTTTTTTTCACCGACTTGTCACCAATGATTCAAATGAAGGATCTATCTTATGACTTTTGGAATATGTCAGAAACTAACATTTACAGCTAAATTGTCAAATATATTAAACACTTATCAAAACAAACAGCAATAGAATTGTTTGAAAATGTCGTATATTGATATTCGACAACAATAATATAATCAGTTCATAAAATACACAATTTTCATAACAAAGCACACTAACATATCTAGTAACTAAAACAAACTGAAAACATATTCTAGAAATCTCAAAACAAACTTAGCAAGAACCATATCTCAGAAAGACCCCAACCAAGTTCATAAATACTCTTCAAAAACTTGAAAGGCCTCAAAGAAAATTAATCCTTGCCTTAATTACTACAGCAACACATATATATTGCCTAAAAATATGTGTTTGATCAAGCATCAAAATTAATGACTTATTGTGTTAAAAATTGTCAAAATAAAAAAAGAATAATAAGTGACCTTAAATAAGTATCATTTTCAAAACTCTAACAATGGATGACATTCATCATCGGCTAAAGCAATCTAAAAATGGCACTGGGTCTATAAAGATCATAAACCAATTCATCCGAATCTCACCAGATTTGTATAGAACCACGAAACACCGTCACATAAAAAACAATTAGTTTCGGTAAGATCTCATGCACCTAAAACCACGAATGCAACCACATAAACCAAAACTACCAGCCGAACCACCTAACCTAAACCAGCCAGCCAAAACGACCTAAGGTTCATAAAACGATCGTGGTGACGAAGCATGTTGTTGGAAGTGGTGGCGGCAGAATTAGTCAGCGTCGGCAACCGGTATCTGATGTGGTGTGTCTTTTAGGTTTGAGAGAGAGAACTGAAAGTACATATATGGGTGATGTGTTTGTTAGAGTTTGGTAGAGGATTTATATACTTTGAGTTATTCAAGCATGTCAACATTATTAACGCGTTTACATTAATCATAAATATCAATTGTTTATGTTTCAAATCACCAATAGTTAATGTGTTTCCGTGAATAAATTTCAGCATTCAACATTTTCGATGATAATTTTTCAAAAGCTCAGCCATGATTTCAATAATTCTAAAAAAAATTAATTTTTAAGGTTTAAAAGTGTAGACGTTCCTTTTGTTTTTCAATTTTAATATTCCAGAGGTTTGTTAAAATGTCTAAATTAGAAATTGTTGAAAATTCAAGTTCTTTCAACTTTTTAGATGAGGCTTTTATAAGATAGTATAGATATAGATTACATCTTCAAATGTTATTAGGAAATCCACTATGGTAAGTTTATGAATAGGTTTATAAAGATATGAAGAGTTCTAAAATCTTGTTAATCATAGTGAAAAACCATTTCATGCTTATGTGGCATTAAGAGGTTCATAATCCTAGACCTCTTCATAATTAAATACATTTGATTAATACGTGAGGTTTATATTTTTTTTGAGAATTCTACATATTGAGCATAGGTTCAAGGTTCATAAATTAATGTTATAATGCAAATATAAACTTATAAAAAGTTTACCATAGGAGATGCTCTTAATTTATAACATTTATCATAATATAAACTTATTACCACTATAGATAAACTTTTAGGTAGTTTATTAAATTGTCAAATCATGCAATGTATTAATATATAAAACATTTTTAAAATCTAGAGCACTTTATGCCATATGTACTTGAAATGGTTTCTCACTATGGTACACCAATTTTTGGAAGATTTATATATGTATCCTTGTTGAAGATGAATATTCCATGAATATCTTTTGCATTTACGTATATATCCTTGCCACTTTTGTAGTTACATCGACATCCTTCTCCAAATATTGTAATTACTTTATATCCTTCCAAAACTTTTAAATTTCTCACATACATGCAAAATTCAATTAAATCATAATTTTATTGATCTTAAATTTTAAATATTACCTCTTATTTATCATTTCGAATTATTATAGTTATATTGCTTACATATACTTATTTGTTTCGAGTGATAGACGAATATACAAATGTAATTACAAAAGTTTGGATATAAATACGATATGTATTTTTTTGTTCATATATATTTTTTGACATCGTAATGAAAAAACATGTTGATTTTTGAATGTACGTAAAAAATAATTTGATAAATATGTTGATAAAGTAACAAAACGTAGCGAAGGATATTAATGTAATTAAAAATGTTTATAAATGATATTGACGTAATTAAACAAATGAGAAGGACATTGAGTAATATTTAATTTTCAAAAAGATATAAATGTAATTGCCCAACCTTTTCATAATATCTTGAACCTATTCTTAAACATACATGATGACTGATCTAAGTTTGTTACGTAAAATTTATGCGTATTAAAAATTTGGTAATTCATATAAAGTTGCGGATCAAACTTGGTGGTATGGTTTTTATAACTAAGCATTCCACCAGATATAGCCCGGAACATATATTAAACCGAACACGAGCAACTAATGGGCACGGTTCTTTATTTAGTAGCATCACTTTTCTTGTTTAACTGATGTGGCCTTAAAAATTGTCATGGTCATCCTCATAGAAACATCAATGTACATAAGCCGTTGCATTTAGAGCATAATCTTTGCAAAAAGAGCAAAGTAGCAAACTAAACATGTCTAGGTAGCTAATTGATGAAACTTTTTTACATAATCAAAAACATAGACAAAGTATAATCATTCAAACATGTACAAACCTATTTTCTAGATAAAATTCGGCTCAGTTGGACAGTGTGACTTCAGGCACACATGATCTTAAATTAAAAGTGGTGTTTGTTGGTCAGTTTTTGCTACGACACGCGGTAAATAAAAGGCGATTGTGAATCGGTTAAGAGTATAGCCAAGTATTAGAAAACGATGTCAACTGAGTTGTGTACTTGTGAAGCTGAGTCGCTTCTCCGAGGTTCAACGAGTTTGCATAACTGAGTGGTGAGTTTATTATTACAAGTCGAGTTGAAAGGTAAGTCTCAGCAACTAATGGTTTTTAGGACCCTTTTGTGGGACTCTCTTTTTAGCATCGTCCTAACTGCATATCTTATAGGACGATTTACATGTTAAGTCCTAATATGGTAGAAGCTTATAGGACACTAGTTATTATTGTCCTAATAAGAGCATTTACATGACACACATTGTTAAAGGTTTCATTATGAGGGAATCTAACACGACACTTGATAGGTAAGTACCATCACATTCATTCTTATAGGACACTTGTTTATCGAGGTTGTGTTACCATAGAATTTAAAAAGACACTTTGAGATATGGTCCTGTTATGTTGAGTTTTATAGAACACATATTTGTTAGGGTTGTAATATCATCCAATTATAAGACCTTTGATATGTGAGTCATATTAGAATAAGTTAAGAGTTATATTATGTTGAGCATAAATAGGACATGGTATTTACGTATAATTACCTTTAACTATTCTAGGAAAAATTTTCGTTCTGGTTGTATTATAATTATAATGAAGCTTATGTTGAAATATTTTATACTCCGTAATATATATGAGATATTGTGAGGTTTATTTTAATAACCGATTTAAACATTGAAAATAAATTTACATAATCAGTTTTAAAGTTAAAATTTATGTAAATCCTTAAATTAACATAAACTTATTCAACCAATCATAATCACCTATTAAAAAAAACCCACTTCTCACCACTTTTTTTAAAATTAAATATCTTACAAACGGTAAATCGTCAAACGAAAAAAAATACCCCATTGCAACGAGAATTAAATCATCTATCTATCGAGGGGCACATGTATATACTTTCGACGTAATTTTTTTCTTAAGTCACGTATGAGAGAATCATATATCACGAATCATATATGATTCTTTCAGACGTGACTTAAGAAAAAAAGTCGAAAAAAAGTTTGTCGAAAGTATATACATGTGCCCCTCGATAGATAGATGATTTAATTCTCGTCGCGACGATATGTTTTGTTTTACGTAACGATCAACGGTTTGTGATATATTTAATTTTTAAAAATTGAGTTTTTTTATTAAATGATAAAAATGGATGGTTGTGATTGGTTGATTGGGTATATGCTAAACTAAGGGTATATGTTGAACTTTTTTCATCCGTTTTAAATAAATAGAATATATCGTTTGTTTTTAGACACTGACAGAATATGTTTAAACAAACAAGAGATATCAAAATCAGTATAATTTTTAGGTGATATTGAGTCTTACTGACTAAGATAAGTTTTCAATATAAACTAAACTCATTCTCATTTAGTTTTCTATTCATAAATATAGTTTCATAGCAACCAAATTCTAATAATCTCTTTGATCAGAAATATGCAAGTTTTTGTGATTTTTCAGGCAGTTTTGGTAAGTCCGGCAGTACAACTTATTGTTCCAGTTGTTGTACCTTAGAAAATAGATGGCGAATCTGTTTTAAAGGAAGCGTGTCAAAAACATGCCTCAACTCATTATTGCTAACCGTGTCAAACACGTGGTTCATCTCGTGAGTACATCCTTGCTGACGATATAGTAAGTCTTTTTATGATTTTATTGTTTTCTTTTATTATCATTTATAAGTATATATGTCTATTATTTATTTTATGTTATTTTAATAATAGTTTTTAATTTTTTTAATAAAAGTGTACATGTTTTTATACAATCTTAAAACAAATATTGTGTAACAAGATTAAAACATTTTTTTGTTAAAACCGGATTATTTTATTTAACAAATTTTTATATAAACTGTAATTGAATCAAACTTGTTCCAAGAATTTTAATTGCCGGCTTCAGTCAGGCGAATATTTTAGTCAAATGATCCACCCTTACCGCGTTGTCTGCTTAGCGATGATCCGGTAATGAGAACTGGCTATTACAACCATGAAACCATGTAAAAGAGATTCTTAATTGATTCTATCTGCCACATGTACGGTATCTAATACCGTATAACGGTCTTCACCGACCGGTGGTAAAATGATACTGAACTAGGACGAATGACAAAGCCATCTCGATCGCGCCTATGTTTTGATGATGACTGACTCATCAAGAAGGTGGCGTTGCGATGTACTAACTGAAGTTGTTTCCACATGCTCATGCCGAAGACTAAGGACTTCTAAAAGAAATCAAGAAATACAAAGATATAGACTTCCGCTACAATAAGATACAAAGACATCTTCCTCAAAGAAACGATGTTAATAGAAGTTTGAAGGAATATTGTTGGAAGCTTTCAAGATTTTTCAAGAAGTACGAGCATGTGGAACAAGAAGATTCAAGACACAAGTGTTGCAAGTCAAAATACGTGAAGATCCCAAGATTAACAACACATGATGTTCAGAGCTCATGAATCACTACATAATACAACTTTACATGTTCAAGACTTAAAGACTACATGTTGAAGATCCTTAGCTTTGTTAGGTTAGTGATTATTAATGTAAATCTGGAGTGACCTCCTTTAAGAGGAGATTGTTAGGGTCATGGAAATGTAGCTTTCTGACATGTAAAGTATCGGTCACTCCTAGATAGTTATATGTTATAGCACGTAGTCGTATAACTAGTTTTGTTGATACAAAAGTTGCATGGACCACGCTTGACCCGAATTAGGCTTAATTCGGGTGTTGAGGACTCCGGCTCTTGCACTAAGTGAACTTGTGTGAAGATCCTGCACACTAAAGAACGAGCACCGTTAGGCTTATGTTTCCCACGATTAGACTCCGACGTGAGAGAAAGTAATCGATTTAGTTGAGGTAATTGGTGAGGGTTTAGAGATTGTGTTAATCGTACCTTTGGTGGAACAAGGAGTTCTTTTTATACTTGGTGAAACCCTAATTGGGCTTCTCAATTCTTGCGGCCTAAGTAAGGGATAATTACCATATACATTGGGATCCTTATTATCTAAATAAGGAGAGTGTATATCCCCTTGTTTTCAAGAGAATCGTAGTCCTTATTAAATAATTATTATGTTTGGCTCTACCGCGTCCGGTCAGAGTGCGACTTTCGTGAAGCCGTGTGCGACAATTGGTTACTAGGCCTCATGGGCTATAAGCACTGTCTGTTTTAGCCCATTTATCATGGACTTGATACGAGTAGTACCCGTGGATCGGGTTTATAGCTCGCCTAGAGACTATACGTCATCAAGTTTAGTATAGTTTAGAGTAGCGGTCGGGTTAATTAACCTATGTAGTGGTCGCAATTACATATGCGTAAGACATAAAAGCACCTCTTCCCACTTCCTACTTAGACAGAGGTGTTGGTTGGTTCATTATTTCATACACATATACACATGTTTCTCTCATTAACCTTACATTCCCTCTCTTTCTCTCTATATCACTACTTTGATCTATACCATCCTTGTTTGTGTGACGATTATCGATTGTTTACGATATTTTTTTATTCTTTTTATTTAAATTTTATTCTCACCAGATACTTATCATATATAGTTTTAATTTTATAAGCATAATTTTATTTTAATTTTCTTTATATAAACTTGCATGGTACTCACGTAACACAACGACGAGTATCTAGTAACTATTTTTTTTATCAAATTAATGCTAAAGTATAAAAAATTGAAATCAACATAAAATAGACCAACAAAAAATTAAAAGAACCAAAAGTTAGAAATATGGTAGAATTAGATGATAAAATATATAATTATATTTTAATTAAAAAAATAATAGTGAGTTTTTAATAGGTTGTTAAAATAAAGTTGTTACAAAGGATAACTCGTCAAGATTACATATTTTATATTAATTAATAATAATCTAATGATCGAGATTTGTTTTTCTTAATCTTAATTTTTTATTTGGAGTTACGTTTGGAGTTTTAACTTTTTATTTGGAAAATAATAATGATTTGGAGTTAAATTTGAAATTATAATAGGAGATAAATTATTGAATTTTGTTTTAGTTAAGATTCCCCACCCTCCACGACCATTCCAAATTTCCCTCAACTGTTTCCTCCAATTATTTAGGCCCTCAATACACCATCCTTCACGTCTACCATACCTATCCATATTCGTCATCTTATATTGGCCTTAAATTCGTCATCTTATATTGGCTATTCACATATAGTTTAATATTCATGGGATAACCAACCATCACATTTTTTTTTCCTTAAGACAACCGAATGAATCCAACAATTTTTTGCAGGTAATTTCTAGTCTTAGTAATTTCAGTCATATACAATCTTAATTGGATTATTGATGGGCTATAATCTACAACCATTTTTATTAAACTAGTATTGGTTGCGAATATGTGATGGTGGAATTTGATTACATCCAAAATTCATTAGTTAGTTAGAGAATTTATTGGGCTCAAGTATAAAGTCTCCGTTTTAATTGTAGTTTTTTTTATTGTTTGCGAATGTATATAATTAACACTGATTTTTTAACCGCGGTTTCTTGTGATGCATACAGGTAATCTACAAAGGGTGTGTGACACCTGAAACTACAATGTTAAAATGTATATATGTATTCTAAGTTTACAATTCGAGGTAAGCTCATCTATCACTTCACATATCATATTTCTTTCTATATAATAGTACGCCATCAACTTAACTAATTTATGTCATTTTTACCTTACATGCAGTGACCAAGTCCAAGAGAAACTCATGGGTAAAAACCGAAGCTAGACCAGACTTGAATGGATTGAAGATGAAGATAGATTAAAAGTTCTTCTTTTTTTGTTTAATTTGATTTAGAACTTTATGTATGTATATGTACTTGTAAATCATACTCTTGTTTGATAATCTTAATAACATATAGTCAAGTGTCAGAATTTGTTTACATGGTTTGTATATGTACATGAAAAGTCTATAGTTATATACGACATCTATGTGTAGCCCTTTTGTTGTAGTTACACATTTTTTTATAACACGTAGTTATGGATGCTAAGAAATGCATTGTAACCTCTAATATGGTATTGTAACTAAAAAGAGCGTCGTATTGTCAGCTTAACACACCTTTGTATTGGGACCTTTTTCTTGGTATTAAAATAGGAGTTTATACATTACAATTTTGTCTTATGGAAATAATTGTTAGGACGCATGAATGTGTCCCAAAATATAATAGATAAGTAAGCATATATTAGAACACCGTAAAACGTTTTATTATATGGTCTATTACGACACTATTTTGGTCACGCATTACATCTTAATAGGACCAAAGAATTAGTTTAATAATATTAGTGTTTGTTAGGACGTTTAAAAGTGTCTTAGATACCTAATACAACCCCTTCTTATGGAACACTTTTATGTTGGTTTTATTAGATTAAAGGTCCTATAAACTAATTTAATAGGACACTAACCGGTGTCCTGAAAAGCCGGCTTTCTTGTAGATGCCGTTGAGGAATCTAAGTCGATAGATAAATGATGGATAGAGTTACACGTGGCAGCATCATTTGATTGGACGGATGAGATTAAAAGAATGGTTAATATAGGGACACGTGGGACGTTAGATTTTAAGGATAAAGAAGGAATGAGTCCATTACTTCTGGCGACAAGTAAAGCTATTGAGAGGAGTCTTAAGGTGTTGGCGAGTGCATGTGCTAATGTGGACGCGAAGAGTAATGATGGTTGTACATTATTGCATAGGGATGCACGAAATATGATAATCACATTGTGAAACTGTTGGTTGAGTTTGGAGCGGACCCTTCAATCGTGGTTGATCAAAGGGATCCATTCGTTATCGATCTTGCCCGTGATGAAGGACATGGATGTATATGTTAGTTCATCTTTAACAACATAGCTTCATTCAGTTAAGATCTTCTTAATTCAAATGCAACTAAAAAAACAATCACCATTGAATAATAATTGGAGGTATGAATTGAAGTGAGGTCATATTAGAATTACATGGCTGCCTCAATCCGTTAAGAATATCGTGGATAAATCATTTAATTTTCGGAGTTTTTCTTCTGATAATCCGATACTATCAGATGGAATGTATCTGAAAAAACTCATTTAACAGATATATTAACATGTAGACATTACACAACTACACAAGCCACTAAAGGGTCTATAAGAATTCACAATATGTTTCAAGCTTGTTTAGAAGTTTCTCTTTTATAAGTTGTTCCATTCTCTTTGTTTATGACGACTAGCAGAAAGAAATCGTTGAAACTTTAGAACGAGGGGAGGATGTGCAAAACGCCTTACGGCTTGGAGATGCCGAAGGGCAGGCACCCATGCATATGGCGGTGGTTGGCATGGGTTAGGTAAATTAGGGTTCGCAATTCAGTTAAAACCCATAGGAACCAAATCAAACCGAATTTGTAATCGAACTGAATCAAATTAAATATTCAATTTAATCCATTTGGATTTTTATTTAGCCGAAAGAAATTGCAAAGATAACTTATCCAAAAATTACGAACAACACAACTACTAAACCAACGAAAGCCCCTTGATTTTGGACTCAAAGTCTCGAAGTTCTGTTGGTATAAATAAATAGTTCAGTAACTTTAGTGTTGTGGGTATAGGTGGTGGGTTAGTAAGAGAACTACAATATATCCTCAAGGTCTATAGTTCGATTCTTAACGCTTCAGAGTTGAGATCAATATAGACCCCTAAAATATCATGCACTTAATCAACCAATCGCAACAACCTATTTTAAAAAAACCACTTCCCACCACTACTTTAAATATTAAATATCTCATAAACGATAGATCGTCAAACGAAAAAATAAACTATTGCCACGAGAATTAAATCATCTTTCTATCGAGGGGCACATGTATATACTTTCGACGAATTTTTATTTTGATTTTTTTAAGTCACGTATGAGAAAATCATATATGATCGTTCACGAATCATATATGATTTTCTAAAATCATATATAATTCATATCACGAATCATAATTGATTTTGAAAATCATATATGATTCCTGATACGAATCATATATGATTTTCTCATACGTGAGTGAAAAAAAATCAAAAAAAAAAATTGTCGAAAGTATACACATGTTCCCTCGATAGAAAGATGGTTAATTCCAAAATACGAGGAAGAAATGACACCGTCAAGGGCATCTAGTCGAACGAAATCTATGGTTGCAAAGAATCATAAATGTTAACATATAAACCACGTTGTGTATATTTGAACTTTGTTTGAGAAAAATTAGAACTTTCCAAGTAAGGTTTGCACATTGGTTGGATAAAAAAAATAGAACTTTGTTTGAGAAAAATAACTAAGGTGCCGTTTGGTTCGCGGATATTTAAGGATATTGTGGGATATTCAAAATTTTTACATTTTAATATCCCCAAATATTGTGTTTGGTATAACCAAAGAAGGAATTTAAAATTCCTTGAATTCCCAAATTGAGGGATATTAGAATTCCTCCAAAAAGTAGGAATTTTAATTTACTTGAAAATTATTTTTCATAAACTTTTTTTCTTGTCGTTATTATTTCGGTTTTTATGTTTAAATAAAAATTATAAAATTTTAAAAATTTATATAAATTTAAGTAAATATTTATATAGAATTTTTTTATGAAATATATATATAATTTTTATAAAATTTATTGAAATTTCTTAAAAAATTTAAATACTTTTTTTATAAAATTAATGAATTTTTTATAAAATATATATAATTGTTTTTATAAAACTAAATGATTTTTTAAAAAATTTTAATGAATTTTTTTATAAAACTTATATAAAATTTATATAAATTTTTTATAAGATTTTTATAAAATTTATATTAATTTTTTTAAAAATTTTATTAAATTTTTATAAAACTTAATGAATTCTTTTATAATATTTATATAATTTTTTTTATAAAATTAATGATTTTTTTTATAATATATAAAATTTTTATAAGGTTTATATATATATTTTTATAAAATTTATATAAACTTTTTATAAATTTTGTATAAGAATTTTAAAATTTTATATAATGCTTTTATAAAATTTATATAAATTCTTATAATATTTATATATATATTTTTATAAATTTTAAATAAAATTATTATATATTTTTTATAAAATTTATATAATTTTTATAAAATTTATATAATTTTTTTAAAATTTATATAAAATGTGAAAATTCGAATTTTAATCTTTTAAATAGAAAATATATATAAAAAATATTTATTCGTTAATTGGTTCAACCTAAAATCGAGATTTCAAAATATTATAAATTCTGCCAACCAAACAGGCTTACGCATTTTAAATTCTAGAATTTTAAATTCTGGGGAATTTTAATATACTAGAATTTAGAATTTCAGAATTTTAATATCTTGAACCAAACGGCTCCTAAGAATATTCTAGCGTTTCAGAAAAGGTCTCAAAGATTTCACTTGGTATTGCGGAAAATGGTTAAACCTCTTGCAACCCAAATAGTAGTGGAAGAGTTGTAAGATTCAATCGAAGATTACGTAGTTGTTAATAAAGATAGATTTATTAGGAAGGGAAAGAGATCAATCGGGAAGTCACATAGATCTCGAGACGAAGAAGCATAAGATCATGCAAAGAGGGGCATCACCCGCTTCTTTAATAACTTGTTGATGTCCCACATGGATGGATGATGCAAACCAAATATAGTTTATAATTACAAACATTTTTCTTGTTGAAAACGAGTTGAACACGTATTGTATAAAATGTGTTACGCTAACATGATGCTTGTTCTATCTTGTTTTTTTAATTCCCATTTAGCTTTTTAGAAACACGTACCTTGATTTTTTACAACCGATGTAAAATATTAAGAGCTAAGTACAAATATAGACACAAATACACTACATGGTCTCCTATCCACACTTTTTTTTTCAAAATTCTAAAAAGAGACTTGTACTTTTGATCAACTGATATACCTACTTAATATTTTGCCAGTGTCCAACTGATCAACTTTTTTTATTTACAAATATAACTTAAATTACAAATATACCCTCACTTTTATCTTTTTATTCCCACCTTTACCACTCCATCACCACCACCACTACCAACCTACCACTTCATCACCACCACCACTACCAACCTACTATTTTATCACCACCACCACTACCAACCTACCACTTTATCATTACCACCACTACCAACCTACCACTCCATATCAGTTTGTTGAGTTATGTACTTGTGGAGCCTTAAATTCTGAATTTAAATGTTTACTGTTTCTTGTTTGAAAGTGTAGATTATTCATATAGCTTGATTGAAACATGAAGCGTGTACCCAACTATTTTCATATAGCTTGACTTTGTTTACCAAATATTTATGAGTTACATTTATGTGAAAAGAAAACCAGCATCCCATGATGGGGCAACAGCTTCGACCATTATCACGATTACCATCACCACCACCACATGACTTGAAGCCAGGATATGCTCTCTCTCTTCTGTCATCACCAAATATGGAGTCTTGGATGATCTTCTGGCGACTTGTCCTCACGGTGTAGCGCTGCGCTCTATGAATTAATTGCTGCCAACAGAGCCACCAATGTACTTGGTAGTAATTTCTTGAATCAAAATAGTTCACACCAAGCAGTTATCGAGAATACGATGAAGACAATACCCAACACCCAGATGGGGATAGATTCGACGATGCATATCACACGACCATAACACTTTGGCATCTGGTTCAAGAAAGAGAAGTTTAAGGGTGTTAAAGGGGGGACTGACTATTGTTGGTTCGCCTTTGTGTGTGCTAATCTTTTGTAGTTTGATGATTGTTTATGTACAACATAAATTTGTCAATTTAATTTTTCCGATTTCAATAAAACTCGATTAATTCATGAATTAAGTTGATGGAATGTATACCCGAGACATATTGATAACTGTATACGTAGTAATTTTCTATTATTATCATATCAAGCACAATTTCCGTTGAAAAAAATGTTATTTCAAACACAAACGACTGTTATAGGCATATAAAGTCATCCGCAAACTTTGCTCTAATAAACTTACATGGAAATGTCTGATGCTTAAACAAGGTTTAACCGAGTGAGAGCACTGGATGGTTTTTTGTCGAAGACTACAACCCCGTCACAATTATAATATATATTGTTTCCGCTACAGAGAAAAAAAATGATGACGTGGACAAAATTTTCATTCGTTGGATCATGTTAAAACGCAATCATAGCCGCATAAAACAAGAATTTATTGTTTGCCGTCATTAACATAAATGTGTTGATATGCCTAACCAAAAAAACAAACTCTCCTATATTTATGGAAATGCACATGGCAGTCTTTCATTTTCATATTCATTGTCTCTCACTTTATCCACGTTACCCAATTTACTAAAATAGTGCCTAATTTAAAGTCACCCAAGTTACCCAATTTACTATATATATGTTCAGGTTATGGTTGCACCGAAACTTCCTTCCAGGTTATATCTATTTACATTTTCTCAAGTTATATTTACATATACAAACATGCTTAAGTATATTACTTTTTCAAATCATGGATTTTAATCTTTTACTTTTGATAAGGATCTTGCTGAAATAATCTTTGAAAATGTTGGCGAACGACCACAACAACCGATAATAGGTTTTATAAATCATTCGTTTTATACTTTTTTATGCCGCGGTTTTCTTTTTTTGCTTTGTTTTATATCAGGAGCAACAATGAGGCTGAATAAAACCTCAGAAACCAAAGTCATGTCATTATTGTCGTTGATGATCTTCCTGGTGAAGTTGAACCTGCTAACGTATTTGATGATCTTTCAGTTTAAGGTATACAAAAAGATCAGTAGTATTGTCACGTATTGTCATTTCAACAACATGTAAGTACATTAAAATACTTATTTTTCTACTATTCTATCGCTTTTGAATAACTATCACATGTTTTCATTAACTCATGTGATATCTTCTCATGTAGTCGACTAATGATGGTGATATCCTAGGGCGATAAATAAGCGAACAAAAAAAAATCAAAATCATTGGAAGAGCAGGTTGTGTTGACTATTTGAAGAAGATGGAAGCAAAGAAGATGAAGAGAATCAAGATGACAAATAGGTTTAGGAATAACATAACTATTTTAAGTTTTAAATGACACTGTTTCAATTGTTAGGCTACAACTGTATCTTAATAACCTTTGTGTTTTATTTCTTTTAACCATACTACTGTTTGAAAGTATGTTTTACTTAGGTGTTCAATAAACAAATCTTACCACAACTTTATAATTCATTGTTAGTTTAAATATGTCATTTGTGAAGAAACTTTTTGGTTGTATTTCATTTAAGAAAAACTGGACCTATTAGTTAGAAAAAGTAAAACACAAATATAGTTAGTGATAATTATAATATAAAACTAAAAAATTATATTTTAGATGATATTGTGATGTTACACTAAACTTTGTGCCAAGCTTTTAGTCTTTAGGTATCCTTTACACCTTACTTATACACCTCCACTCTTTAACATGGCTTTGATTCACTTGAAAATGTATCTTTTTGTGTTACAGTGGTGGCATAATGGTGTTGGTTCGAGTAACAAACATATCACATACATCGGGCAAATTTGCATTTCAATTTTATGGCCTTAATTGCTATTAGGGTAAAAGCTATAAAATACCATCGTACTTATTGAGATGTGCCGACTTTAAACATTTACTAATTAATCTCGTGACTTTACCATTGTACTTTCAAATTTGTTCCAACTATACCAATATAAGCTTGAAATGACTATTGTACCCTTTTAAATGACTAATATACCCTTTTGTCTTTTTTCTTTTCACATTCATTGAAAAACCTTTTTTTTAGAAACTCAATCTGGGTTTTGATAAACGACATGCCAATAATTATGGATCTGGAACAAAATTCCCTCTACGGAAATCATCCTTATCCATACAAGGAAGATCATCGTGCATTAATGACATAGTGTGTATCATCTCAACAGCACATGCGGCTGTCATGGCTGATATCTCTTCTCCTCCGACAAGCTCGCATGAAGCAAGACACAATATTGGATGGACACGTTTTCCACCTGAAAAGTGAGTACCGCATAGATTCATGAATCTTTTTCGGCTCTCTTATCGGTACGGCGTCGTCTAAGGCTTGGTTCACCGTATTTGCTTTTTGTACCATGTAAGATTTGAAATCAAATTCAGATTCCAATTGGGTATGTTTTGGTTGTTGATCTTTGGTTAAAAGTGCTGAAATTGAAACGGGTGGTGGTTTAGGGTCGGGTAAATGAAGATTGCAGATCTGGGTTTCATTGGGGTTACCTTGAATATACTAAATACAAACACAACCTAAGGTGGCGTTTGTAAAATTTAAAATGAAACATAAGGGTGGCGTTTGTGTACTAGACTAATGGTGTCAGAATACCATAAGCCATGTTAATGAGTATATGGTATAATTAACACGAGTGTGACCTTATCAAAATCGATTAAATGAAACTATGATTATTGTGATAGTTTTAGAGAATGAAACATAAATGGAGGAGTGAGAAGCAGAAATTTCTAAAATGGTGATAAATGTAGCAAGAGTTGTAATTATGTCAAAGAAGACGAGGGTAATCCAGTCATTTTAACGTAATATTGGTATAGTCGGAACAAATTTGAAAGTACAATGGTAAAGTCACGAGATTAATTAGTAAATGTTTAAATTCGACACAACTCAATAAGTACGATGGTATTTTATATCTTTTACCCTTGCTATTATTCGTTAACTATATATATATAGTCTTTTTCTAACTAAGCTTCGTCAAAAAATAGTATACCCGGGCAACGCACGGGTATTGCACTTGTTTTTCATGGTCCCAAAGTGGATCTTAACTTTGATTAGTAATCTTCTATCTGGACTTCCAATGGGGACAAACATAGGGCGTGTTTCGTTATTAAAAAACGACTGTCTGTGGGTAGTCCAATTAAGGCCTGAAAAATAGCTCAGGTAGCTTGGGGACAAACATGGAGTGGGTTTGCAATTTTAGACCAATAATTAACTGTTATAAACGAAAACGAATTCAACATAGCCATTTGATACTAACTACACAATAACACCAATTTGATAATCATATGCTACTAGTCAGATTCAGCTGCAGTTGCCTCGTTCGCCACAATCTGTCAACAGAAAATGCTCTATTTGAGTTTTTAATCATCAGAAATTAAAGCACGGTGTGACGAAGTGGTAGGTTGGTAGTGGTGGTGGTGATGAAATAGTAGGTTGGTAGTGGTGGTGGTGATGAAGTGGTAGGTTGGTAGTGCTGGTGGTGATGAAATAGTAGGTTGGTAGTGGTGGTGGTGATGAAGTGGTAGCACTACAAGAAAAAGGGTATATAGTGACACATATTTTAATGACACACAAAAATAAGTGTAAGTAAAAGTGTATATTCACTTACACTTTTGACAAAAGGCTAATTTTCACCTACACTATTTAAAAAGTGTGGGCAAAAGTCTAACTTTCACTTACACTTTATAAAAAGTGTGGGCAAAAGTCTAACTTTCACCTACACTTTATAAAAAGTATGGGCAAAAGTCTAACTTTCACCTACACTTTATAAAAAGTATGGGTAAAAGTCTAACTTTCACCTACACTTTATAAAAAGTATGGGCAAAAGTCTAACTTTCACCTATACTTTATAAAAAGTGTGGGCAAAAGTCAAACTTTCACCTACACTTTCTAAAAAGTATGAGCAAAAGTCAAACTTTCACCTACACTTTCTAAAAAGTATGAGCAAAAGTCAAACTTTCACCTACACTTTTTAAAAAGTATGAGTAAAAGTCTAACTTTCATTTACACTTTTCAAAAAATATGAATAAAAGTCTAACTTTCACCTACACTTTTTAATGTGAGTAAAAGTCTAACTTTTTTAAAAAGCGTTTTTTAAGCAAAACCATTAAAATCAAGGTATATTAGGTTAAGTTTGTTTTTACTCCTCAAACTTTACATAAAAAATTTTGCAAAAAAAATTATCTGGTCCACAATTAGTTTTGATCCGATCAGATCCTATTTTATTTACCAACTAACTATCCATAGAAAGTACTTGTAAGTATTGAGCATTTCTGACCATGGACCAGCCCAAACAAATAAATCCACTAAAGGTCCAACTTGACTGAACCTATTTCAGTCCGGTCCACAGTTCATACTTTACTTAATGTTTAATTAATTGTTAATTTATTTTGGTTTAGATTGGTCCGGTCTTACAAACAACTTACCATTATGTTTTGGATTGAATCGACGGCTGAACCGGTCCGGATTGAAAACATCCAATGTCGTCCTCGATCGATGTTTTGAGCTAAATCGTTCTCGGTCCGTTCTAATTTTTAAAATAAGTTTCCAATTTTAAATTGTAATAAATAGTTCTAAGATCAATGTTTTCAGACTCGGGTCAACTGGTTAGTTAACCCGGTTTCGATCAAAAAAACGACTCATATTAACCCGAGTTTCACATTTATAATTTTTTTTATAAAAATAGGTTGACCCGAACCGACATAAGTTGATTTAAACCCGACTTGACCGAATCAATTTAAGAACCTATAACATTGTCCAAAACTACTCACTGAAAAAAAAAAAACTATAAACATAAAATGTAAAAAAAATTATACTACTGTTATACAAATTTTTTCCCAAAAAGTTACACAAACAATACTCCCATCGCAACACAAAAACCCCCAATTCCATTCAAACACACACACTCCATCCTAACTCCGCTGATACCCACACACATTCAATCGTTCCTCATCTCAATTAGGGTTTCGTTGAATCGTTGAATCGATTTATTTAGGGTTTCTTTGAATCGTTGAAACGACTTAATTAGGGTTTCGGCGAATCGTTGAACCGATTTAATTAAGGTTTCATTGAGTCGTTAAATCGATTTTATTAGGGTTTCGATGTTAGTTAATCAGTTTCGAAGTTGTTATGTAGCTCGGATTCGACGTCGGGTTTGAGGTCGGTTTCGAAACAGTTGAAAGTAAGTCCTCAATTACCTTTAGGTTTTAATTGTTGTTTAGATTGCCGTACGGACTGCGAAGGTTGAAACTCGATTTGATCAAATGAGTATTAGTTTTTGTTTAATAGGAATTTATAATCAGTGTGTACTCGGGTCAAGATTTCTGAGTGTGAGTGTGAGTGTGAGTGTGAGTGTGAGTGTGAGTGTGACCAGTTATTTGATTAGCGTTTAGTTTGTATAGTTTTGTTCTTTAGAGATCGTTCATATTCTGTGTTTGTTACTAGATTTTACGATATAATGTCCGTACAGTATCGAGTGATATGTTGAATATTGTTACTGTTATACACTTATACGCGTCATCATGAATTGTACTAGTTAGATTTTATCGTCACATGTGAATTATAACCTTTATGTGTGATGACCAATGATTCATACATCTGATAAGCGTTTAGGTTTGAGCAGCTCTGTTCGATTTATAGATTGTGATGAGACAGTAAATTAAAAAGAAATGTTATTTTTTAAGATTATTTTACATTACAGTTTTATTCTTGTCGAAGTTTTACTTGTCGTATAACCTTGAAATTTACAAACGTAATTTTTTTTGCAGGTACCATACAATTCTCTTTCGTATTGCAAGGGTTGGCTGGGACCCAAAGTACTTTAGTATGGAAACTTGATAAAGGTATCATGTCTTCTTTTTATATCTTGCTTGACAAATTTCATTTCTCCATAGAAAATAATGTAGTCAGTTTGTTGTGGTATTTGTCATTACTATATAGTACCACACTAGACTACTTGCATTACTTATTGAATTTGTTCTAGTAATAGGAACTGAAGTTGCACATGCACAATATCCATTCTACTCGGGAAAAATCTATTTCGTATAGCACTACTGCACATTCATGTGTTTCCTTTACTGTTTAATCCATAACTGCTACATTTTGCATCGTTAACATATGAGGATTTTTTTATTAGGTGGTGTTTGCGATTGCGTATTATTAGGTGGTGTTTGCAATTGCGTATTATTAGGTGGTGTTTGTGATTGCGTATTTTGTTTCTGCTTATACTCATGGTTATAAATAAGTACAGATGCTTTATCAAAAGCACTTCGCGAATATATAGTTTGGTTTTTCTTACTTATCCCAACTTTGTTTAATGATACCTCAATTATATAACCATATTAGCAGACGTAGTTTCAATAACAGAAAACTGTATGTGCTTAAAAATAAGTAGGAAAACTACGCAATCCCGGACACCCACTATATAGTTTTGAGGGATGATAATCAGTCTAGCGTATTACCATTAGGTCTCTCACATTTGACCTGTTCAGTTATTATTATATATTACTTTTGAGGGCTGATGAGTTCAATTTTTTGTTGCTGATATAATTGCAGGGTCAATATAGGTCAACGCTGGTATGCCCAGTTTGCAAAAAGATGTCAGTGACATTTGATCCATTCATGTATCTGTAATATGGGATACAATACGTATATGGGGAATATCGCGGCTTTCCTTGAAAAGATTGACATTGAGTTCTTTAAGAGTCTGCAGTGCATTGATCTTCACAACCATGAGTATGTAGAGAGGCTTCAAGACGAACCTTTGTTCTTGCTCAAAATGTCCATGCGTACCTCGAATGTGTTTGGGCTCACAAGGATGCAGCTAAGGTAGCATTGAAGCTTGTTGAGCTTGTTTATTACAAACCTCTGTATGGTGCAATGAGGAATTTAGCTGTAGAAGTTGCAGATGATGGAGAAGAATCAGATACTGAATCTAAAGCTGGTTCGCCCGCTTTTGTAAGCACTCCCGAGATAGTACCTAGAACACCTAGTTTTCCAGCAAGTAGCAGGGCACTGATGGACACGCTGGTCAATCTTATATACAAGAACGGGGATGAGCAGACCAAGCCCGAGCAATGCTTTGTGACATTTATCATCATGCAATAATGGATGAGTTTTCTGCATCTTGTGACTTGTTGCTTATGAGTCACTTGCGGGACAGTGTTCAGCATATGGATATCTCAACACAGATTCTGTTTAATAAGTCGATGGATCAGCTTGGTTTATGAGTTCTATTCTTGTGGTAGGGTGAAAGAGCTTCTTGCACAAGGTGTATCTAAAAGTCGCTATCACGAAAGATTCTAGAGCAGGTATCTTATCTGAAATATGTTCTGTTTAGAATTTTGTTACTCATTAACAGATTAACCATATGATAGCTTTAGTTCGTAACTTCTTCTTGGTGATGGGTTTTGTTTTAGTCGAAGTCAGCGCAAATAGTAATGGTAAATGTTAATCACTGAGCATATGTTGAAATAATTTATCTCCACAAAGTTGTTTTAGGAAGGATTTTAGTACGAGTCAAACTATCCTTAAATTTTTTTCCAACCTACATCTTTCGAATGATTGCAACTTTCTTTTGTTTGTCTGGGGCTCGGGGCTAGTTCTTTTTACTATCTTTTTTTCTGTCGATACGTATCTAGTTCGTTTCCCTTTAATGTGTTTAAGTTTTGGCTGTTGCCTGCTTATTACTGTTTTAAAATTTCTTTTAGAAGACACAAGAGCAGCGCTTAAAGTGGGTAGGTAATAAGCTCTGCCTACATGAATATATCTTCTATTAGTATCCCGTTTTAGCTTGAAACGATTTTGTTTATTACATAACACCTTTCTGTTTTCTTATATCTAGATCACTATTGTAACAAATTTGACGCCATTTTAAGTGGATGTGGCTGTTATGACCCATTTACATAAGAATGGGTTGATGTTGGTTATGTTTTTATGTCAAGTTTGTCAAGTCGTTTTTGTAGATACTGCCTACTGAATGATTTAGTAATAGATTTTTGTAATCATGAACATTATAGCTTATTTGTATAAAAAAATGGGGTTTTGTGTCATATTGTTGCAACCACATTCTTTATAAATGGTTAAGTGAATTCAAGTTATTGTCTTTCACTCAAATGCCCTGTTATTGTATTCTTTTAACCCCGTAATTGTTTTCGACCCATGATGATAAAAATTTACTCACAAGGTTTTTGAACGTGCAATGTTTACAGGAACCAACCAAGCAAGCGACGTGACGAATGTGAAGCCCGAGCATGCCCTGTTTTTGCTTTTTTGAACTCATTTGTATTTCATTGAATTGCGATAATATATTTGAATCTTGATTCTTTTCGTTATTAATTATTAGTTTTATATGTTAATTAGGATAGTCTCTAAAGCATTTTTATAGCAGGCTAAGGAACACCTATAGTGACAGACTCTATGTGTCAGAATAAGTTTCAGCTTGTCCTGACACTATCAAGTGTCAGAAAAAGGTGTCACTGTATACTTTTACCAGCAAGACTTTAACACTCACTTTTTATGAGTGTAGGTGAATAAAAAAGTTTTTTACTGACACTTTTTTAGACATTTTCTGACACTTTTTGTCTGTCATTACAAGACCTTTTTCTTGTAGTGTAGGTTGGTAGTGCTGGTGGTGATGAAGTGGTAAGGATGGGAATAAAAAGATAAAGATGAGAGTATATTTGTAATTTAATTTTTATTTATGAAAAAAAAAGTTGATCAGTTGGATACGTGGCAAAATATTAAGTATGTAGATCAGTTGATTAAAAGTACAAGTTTCTTTTTGAAATTTTGAAAAAAAAAAGTATAGGTAGAGGACCATGTAGTATACTTGTGTCCATATTTGTACTTACCCCAAATATTAACTTATGTTTGGGGTATCGTGCCAGACTTGCTTTATGATAGCGTTGGTTAGTCAATGGTTATCATAAAACAGTGTTCTACAGTGGGGAAACCGACGAGCAAATGATTTCGAAATACATGCCTAAAACGATTTCCAGCAAGTCAAAACAGTAAAAACGATGCAAGTCACCTTATGATAGTGTTGGTTAGTCGATGTGAAGTGTTAAAGAAGCACCAAAACACTCTAAAAGTCGAGAAAAACATATTAATTGGATGCTTTAAATTCAACAAATAAGAATATATTTTTAATGATAAAATGATTTAAGGTTCAAAATAAGTTAAATAACATGTAATAACTAATATGTAAATTGAAGTTTGAATATCATCAAGAAAAAAAGTTTGAAAATCACGAATTATGCAAAGTTGCCAATGACTAGTGGATTTGTAAGTCCACTCACGAAACTCTCAATCAACAACAAAATATTACGGTCAACATAATCAACTCAAATGACTTTAGTTGAATCAACGACGACATGTAACCGGTGGAAAGAAAGAAGCAAATTACAATTTGGGAAAACAATCGTGAGTGAACTTTGATTAAATTATTAAATGTTAATTTTCGTGTTTGAAAGACTTGGCACGTCTTGAATCCAAGACCAACCACTTAGTGGAACTTTGGTTGCCAATTGAGATAAGCCAGTTGGTTAATTTTGAACGTTAAATCGTGAAGTTTTTTTATTATTATTTTATTTTTTAATTTTTTTTTTAAATCGTGAAGTTAAAATGCTTTTTATTTGTTGGTTTTAAAGCGTTCAATTAATTAGTTTATCTGGCTTTGAAGTGTTTTTGGTGCTTTTTTTCTAATTCGTATTAAATGACCAATGCCGTCATAAGGTGGTGACTTACCTGATAAATGAATCCATGAAGAGCCCTAATTTGTACGTATTATTCATGCATATCAGAAAAGCAATAACTGATACAACGAACCATGACCAAAGAGAGAAGTCCATTGTTTGGTATAGCCGGAAAACCATGCAACTCAACAAAATCAAACTAAGTTAAGACATGTTCATTTAACTCAAAGCACGACCATCGGAAGATTTTTTGGACCATTTTGATGCTTCCGAAGCGTCTATGTGATATTTTGGACCAGGTCGTTAAGCAATTGTATGAGGAAATTAGTAAAGATTGCATAATCCAAGAAAATGTTTACATCATTGGTACGGGTAAGAGAGGTAAATGTTGTTGATCTCCCACCTTTTAAAGACCTCTGTCCATGTATCATGTGCACTTTAGAGGGCTGGGAACCATGGCGCCGTGGGGTGCCAAACCCACGGCGCGGTTCGCGTGATGACTCCCGTAAGCCACAAAACCCACGGCGTGACCCAACTCACGGGGCGTGAGTGATGAATTTATAAAAAAAAAAAAAATTTTGAAAATTTTTTAAATCCAACGGCTAGTTGCCGTTATTTTTGAATTTTTTTTTTGTTTTGAATGCCCAACGGCTAGTTTCTTAAAAAAAAAAATTTAAATTAAATGCCAAACGGCTAATTTTTAAAAAAATAATTTTTTTTTTCAATTTTAATCTCTATATATACTACATTTCCTATATCATTTTTTACACACACACAAATCATTCTCTCCTTTATCATTCTCTCATTCACAAACACAATCACAATGGCCGGCGAAAATTGGTTCGGATTCACCCACCTCCTTCAATCCAACATGGGTGGCGGTGACGGAACTACGTCCAACCCACAATTCCCCGGATTTCCTACCCACGGTCCGATGACTCCCGAAGAAGACAACATCGAGTACGTTGTAGTTGTGGCTAATGATATTTGTTCTTCCATTATCCAAACTACTTTAAGTGTTGATTATTCAAAAACCATAATTTCAAACCCTCATGATTTAATTTGGTTGCAAGAAGGTAAATGTGTGGATGTTAGTATCATGACTGAAAAAAATATATATCAAGAAGCCGCACCTATGGTCAGTAAGTTTGGTTTTAAGACGATCAAGGTTCGAGGTCGATTCGTTATAAATAAAGAGAATTTGATGCAAGGGATACAAATTTGGATTCTACGAGTACAAGGAAAGAGTGAGACAAAATCGAGGACGAGTTTTTTGAAGTGAAGGAGAATGATGGGGAATAAGAATAAACCGGTTGATATCTTTTATTTAGTTTTCTTATTTTGTGGTATCTTTCATTTAATTTTCTTATTTGTGTTTTTGGGAAGAATATTGTTTTCTTTTTCCCAAGTTTAGTTTTCCTATAAAATTAGGAATTTGTTCATTGTATTGATTATTGAGTGATTAATAAATAAATGTATTCTGTTAATTGACATAAACCAAGATTAGGGTTTATTGTTTGATTTTCAACCTAATAATCGGTATTCGTTGAATCAACGATTATTGAAAGAAATTGTTTCTAGTATTCATTGGAATCAACAAATCCAATTTATCTATCTTTGATTGTTTCTGTTATTCCGTGGGAATCAAAAGATTCAATTGGTCATTATCCTTGTTTCAAACTACATCAAGAAGCTTTAAAAAAAAACATATATTTTATAGAACATTGGTGGTTAGACAAAACCGAGGTGGATTTGTGAACCCACCGATGTATCACCTAATTAACAACGTAATATTAATATCAATTTACCGTACCCACGTAATATTAAGAGTTATGTATATTTTTGGTCATTATGGTTTGTCGAGTGTAACAGTTTTGGTCTAAAAGTTTAAAAAGCAGCGGATCTAGTCCTATTTCGTTCGACCCGTTACACTTTTGGTCCATTTTTCGTTGACTGTTAGTTTGACTATTAAAAAAATCAAAATGGCCTAATATACCCTTGAAAGACAATGTACAATGACCTAAATGCCTTTTCTTTTATATTTAGTAACTCTTTTTATTATTATTACTATATATATAACTTCATTTTATTAATTATCATTTAATAAGAAAAACATATACTGAACATCGTCTTATTCTTTTTTTTGTTATTTTTTAACAAAGTTTCATTATCACACCTCACTAACGGAGGTAAATTAAACACAACAAGTTACATCGAACATCTGAAGGAAAAATCGAAACCGATTTGCCAAATAAAGTGCACGAGGCAACAAGTTGTGCCAAACCAAGACATACACCATGAAAGTTGTGAAACAAAACAGCAACACAATACAAGGGTGGGGGGAATCACCAATGTGAGCTTTTTTGTATGCAAAACCATTTTAGTTTTACCAAAGTTTCATAGCACATCACAAATAAGCACAAACACATTTATCCCTTCATCTCCTTATTATATAATCCAATTCAAAGCAAAACCCACATCTCATCAAACCATCTAAACAAGTAGCCATCCCGACTCCACCACAACAATCACCATTCATAAACCCTTTAGCCACCATGAAACCGTCATCAACGACATCAACCGAACCCATCGGCGCCACCAAAAAGTCGCCACCCCCAAACCATTAAAATTTTGGTTTTCATCTTTTTTTTAAATTGGGGTTTTTTATGTCTTTATTAAAATCAGAAGACTTAGATGTAAGGATTCTGTTATTTGAGTGTCCAATTTTTATTTATATACTTATAAAATTGATTTAGTAATTCGACTTGAAATTATAGCATTAGGAGTTTTTTTATGTAAAATTAGGGAGTGTTTGGTGTGAATGGCGATTGGCTGCAGGTAGGTGGTGATGGTTTCGTAGTGATGGTGATGGTTTGGTATCTAAGACCTCGTCTAACAAGATTTTGAAGTCCTTATTGACAAGACATAAAAAGTGTACTCTGAGTTATAATTAGTTTGGACACAAAGATTAAAAAAAGGATATCTGGATATGCGTTCTTGGTGTAGCTTTGATGAAATTAAATAGAAAGAAAAGAAGTAAACGGAAAGTTCCGGAAGCCACCCTTGGTGGGCTATGGGTCGACGGCTATAAGAAGAAAAAGGGGAAGGAAAAGGATTTGTTTTCTAATTCGTTTATTACTTGGAAACCAAGTTTTGCCAAGGCCAATATAAACACCCCATAGCCTCATAATTTTTCCCATCCCTTTTCCTCCCTCTCTCTTTGCGATCAGGGACCAAACACCCCTTTAGGGTTCTTCGATTTTCGATTTAGCTAAAATTCCACAAGTGTTGAAGCTCCGGTTTGCAAGTGCTAGGCTCACGGTTAGCCCGTTGCATTACGTGTGTACACGAGCGTAATATAGTTTTGCTTTAAACTATTTCTTGGTATTTTTCTTCACAAACCCTAATTGTTGATTCGTTTTCGATCTTGTGGATATTCGCTAGGATAAAGGTATGTAACCCTAATCGATTAATTATAATTGTGTTATTATGATCTTGTTAAATCGCTTCCGCTATTACGTGCTTTGATCTTTGCTTATGATTATATAATTGTTATGAACTTCATAAACTGACAGTGGTATCAGAGCCGTTTTAACATGTTATAATTATCGAGATCTAAATTTTTTTAATTAATGGTTATTTGAGTTAAAATTACATGTTGTTTTTTAAGGTTTAACAAAAATTAGGGTTTTGTTTTTTTTTTGTTTTTTAAAATCGGCATGGCAGAATTTTTTAAAATTTTTTTTTTGTAAACCCTAAAATTACATGGTATAATCTTTAGATGATTGCATGGATTAATTATTATGTCATGTATGGTTACGATCCGTAGTATTTTAATTGTTAAGAGTATGTGGGAGATCCGTGATGAACATGCATATTTTTTCACGTATCATATGGTTTTATATGCTATTTGCTTTATTTGATTCAAAGTTTTAAAATTAGGAAAGACTTTATATGTTTATAAAAACCCTAGATTTTATGTTCTTTGAATAAATTGTTATGCATGTGGCTATTTGATTTAGTTTCTTCTCAAAAATCCAAAAAATCACAATGATTCTTTTTTTCCTGATTAATTCTTTTGATAGCCATAGTGACAAGATTCAAGCATGATAAAAAATTTATGGTTCTTATGATGAAATTATATCTTTAATCTCCAATTAGGTATGTTGAATATCTAATTCAATTCAATTTTATTATATATATATATGTTATCTATTATAACATAATTGTGATTGATTGTTGATTTTTGGTTTAAGGTTCCCACATTAAGGATTTTTGTGAGCTCAGTGGTTCATTCATAAAAAAGGTACAATTTTTTTTTAATTTTTTTTTCAAATTGTATGATGGTTGATTGGTTAAAAAATCTAAGGCTTTATATGTTTGGTTGGATATGTGAAGGTAAATTGTTTGATGAAATGCTCGAATACACTTTTATTCAAAATTGGTTGTTGTTAAAACTTGGCCAAACTATTTTTTATTTTCAGCAGACCAAAGTAACTTTCTTTTTTAATAATGAGGGACGTTGGTATCTTAAGAATAAATCAACATTCATTTCATATAGTATTGAGGTATGATTTCAGTTATCTTTACGTAATAGTTAGTATATGATGTGAGTAGGAAAAGTTTAGTGGTGGACATCTTGATCCCAACCATAAGGAGTACTGAATAATTGGTCTCACGACTGAATTGGGTAAACTCCTAACAGTACCCCACCAGAATGTGGTGATATAGATGGTGGTGCGGATAGAAACATGGTAAAAGGTAGAAAATCTCTACCTAATACATTTTTTAACAACCACCAAGTTTATTGGAAGAGTTTTAGTAAGTATTTTTTTTGCTTCAAGTTTTTTTGTCACCCCTTCGGATTATGTTTCTATTATTGTTGCCAATACTTCTCACATGGATTACAAGATTCTGATGTAATGGAATACACGTCGGGTTTGGTTACAAGCTTCTGACGTAATGGTGATACCAAGTATGTCGTAATGAATGTCAGTTAGAAAAGGTCAAAGGGAAAGTTAAACTAGTGGTGTATAGCTCTTATTCACATATTTTATGAATTGGTGAACTGAAGACTATATTAGTATGTATTCAATCCTTAAGTTTGACTCATTTTTATTATTGATTTCTGAAACCAACACACCTCTTGTATGGATATAATTATATGATTTTGTATAATTCAACATTTAAATAGTAGACGATTTAATAGGTTGAATCATGGAAGTTGGACTACCTTTTAATGTGAAGTGCCTAATTCACTGTTTTTGAAATAATAAGGAGATAAGGAAAAAAGAGTTTTGCTCACTATGTTGTGCCCAATATGTTAACCCAATTAACCCTTGATAATCAATCTCTTTCGGCTAAAAGGCTTTGCGCTGTATGAAATTCTTTTTAGAAAAACTTGGAAACCCTTAGTAAGCATAGCATTTGTTATCCCTTTACCTTACTCCAAATATGATAAATATACCTTGCTCCAAATATGATAAATAAACTCTACCAACATGAAAAGATTAGAAACATAGGTTTTATATAATGAACCTGAACAGACCTCACACGATCTTTTATGGAACGTGGAGACATTGCTTCTTACATGTATAAGTTAGGCGTTCACTTTCGTTGATACGCATAGTCTAAATATAAACTTAAAGATTCGAAAGTTCGTGTTTTAGTATAAAGTTAAATATAGGAAATGTTATACTTCTGATGATTGTTATGAACGTGACCTTACCTCACGTGATCTTTTATGGAACGGTTATGAATTTTCACCTAACAAGACTTATAAAAGGTTATAGCCAGTTAAGTCTTTTGATCAACGTTTGCATGTACTTTGTAATTGATCTGATAGCAATTACCCAATACCTATAGATTATGATACACATTGTATGAACCTTCTCTTTGTTAGAAATAATAGATTATTCTTGGCCAATGAATAAAATAATTTGTATTGAGCTTATTACCTGATATATCCAGAACGTATGCTCACTAGAATATATTTATATAATTATAATATGGATGATACAAACTCTTCAACAAATAAAGTGAAAAATATTAGCATTGCCTTCGTTTGGCAGTAGACCATTTTAATTAGTAATATATAACTCAAAATATTAGGTTGTTAGATGACTTAAATCATTTCATTCAAGATTATGATTACATGAAACTGCCAGTAGAAGTTTTTAACACTCATTGAGGATTAAGAGTTGAAGTTTTTTATCTTTAGCTCGGATATTGTCAACTTAATCTTAACTTTTTATGGGTTGAAGTTTTTATAAGCAAATTAAAGTTCTGATTTGTCTTTAGGTGGGTGTTGGAACACAGATTGGGTCAGCTCAACTATGCAAACTATTACTACTTTAGATGCATGTATAATATGGGCAAAAGGTAGTCTTTGCTTTTAATTTTAATGACTTCTTCGATGATTGAGGATGATGAACAATATTAAGATTTTGATAAAGGATAATAAGAGAAAGCTAATGAAACATTGTCGAGAGAGATTCAGGAGGTAAAGTATGAACTATTGTGCAATACCAAGCCGGACATGACATAGCGGATGATTATGTGGTTGATCTCATCTTCTTTAGTTATTAAGGATTAAATGTTTCTTATGTATTGTTTAAACAAACTAATTTATTGTACCCGTGTCGTTTTAAGTTTATGAACAATAAAAACCAAAAAATCTCTAAACTTGATAGTATAAGTTATGAATGTGTTATATACAGGTTACAAATGACCCATTATTTCAGCTTAAAACTCTTGATATGATTTAAATACTTTATACAACAAAACAAGGTGTTATTATTTGGTTTTTATGACCTCGCTTTGATAAAGGATGTATCACCAGCAAATAAGTGACATGAACTTATTTTGCCTACCAACATTATATTCTTTTCATATTATTCAATCAAATATGTTTATGAAATATGTTACATCTTTTATCTTTTTGAATAATTTTTGAAACTAGTCGCCCAATGGGCGGGTCTTGAGGCTAGTAAAAAATATATAAATTTTTTCTAAAGAACCATCTTAGAAATACATAGAAACCACCTTATATCTAAATTTTACAAAGAAAGAAGATAAAGAAACAAAGAAAATAAGTTTGACCGAAAATATGAGCTATCTTTAGTTTGTCGAGCTGAGGAAGAAGAGAAAGGAGAAGATAAACTTTATTGGGTATAGCAATACATATTTATTAAAAAAGTATATTGGATTTTATTTATGAAATACTAATAGGTATTCCCTTATCAAGTTGTTTGGTTCGTTCGTGTAAAAAATTTCAGGATAACAAGGAAATAAGGCTAAACCGAATTCAATTTAGATAAACTGAACCATAAATCGAACCAAAAATCGAACCGAAATAAAATTATGTTAAACTGAACCGAAACCCGAA
Organism: Glebionis coronaria; assembly: GCA_025667525.1. Classification (NCBI taxonomy): domain Eukaryota; kingdom Viridiplantae; phylum Streptophyta; class Magnoliopsida; order Asterales; family Asteraceae; genus Glebionis; species Glebionis coronaria. The sequence goes on from JANFOE010002033.1 coordinate 100,423, forward strand.
CAGAATTCGATACCACTTGTTG
>JANFOE010002034.1:0-248948 GCA_025667525.1 Glebionis coronaria
TCAATTTTTAAGCGTAATAATGTTTATCCAAAAATTTATTGAATTACATACTGATAAATAAGATAAACACAAAACGATTCACATATGTAAAGTTGTATTGTCAAGTAAACACAAAGTACATACATAAACATTAAGATAATTATATCATACCTACTTCACCCTCACAATGAATGTAAATTTTAATTTTTGAAATTTATTTATTTATTTATATTATATAAAATAACTGGTTTGGTTCGGTTTTAATTGTTTCGATTTGGTTTTAACGAATAGGTTTTTGATGAAAACTGAAACTGAAACCCGAATCGAATTATTTCGGTTCTGAAAAAGTAAAACCAAACCGTCATTTCTAATTTTGCTTGTTTTTTAGTTTGGTTGTTTTGGTTTGGTTTTTTCGGTTCGGTTGTGTTTTTTTCTCACCCCTACACGTCTTTTGTGTATGTTCCGTGAATTGAGCTCCACCACCAGTTTTTTTTCTTAATAACATGTTAAGCTCAAGTGTCTTGTATCTATGCTACACATTTTCCCAATTGACTTAAATGTACATAAGTCTGGTTTAGTAGAAACAGATAGAAACGGTGTTAATTGAGTACATGTATTCTCTTATTGGTCCATGCTAAATGCACTCTAGTCAAATTTAACCATTTTCTTACATATTTTATGTAACATTAAGTAGATCTAAAAGTTAACGATTGCAATGTTTTGGGTAAGATAATGGAATGGACCTTCATAGTACTTAGAAAAACTTTATATAAATAATACCAAGTTGGAAAATTATTTTGTTGCTTTGAAAATTCATAGATTCACAAGGTAAATAAAGGAAATGAATCAACTACTTTGTATTCTTAACATGTTGCAATTGGCCGTTTTGACGTTCAATGAAGCCTTCGTACTCTATATCAATCTCAATGCATTCTTTTTCGATCCTAGACAGGTCATCATTTCCAAATCGTGCTTGTCCAACCGTATGTATTCCATATGTGGCTTTTTAAGAAGTCCTTTGAGTGTTGAATGATCCTTGACTGGCTGACCCGGCACAAGACTAACTTCTTTAAATAATTCTTCATCTATAACAAATATGTGGAGAAAAATATGAGAAAACTAAAGCTTTCTACTCTTAGAACGAATCATCCAAAAATATGTACGTGATGGCTGGTCTTACTTGTACACGTACACTCTTCACTCTTTAGTCTCTTTTTTTCTTCTAAAATTAAAAATAATACTATCTTAAGCAAACTTTATGAATGCAAAATAACCAAAAAGATATTATGTTAGGTTAAGTTAAGTGCACAAAAGATGTTCAACCTTCAATCTGGTTGCCAGGACTTTATGTAAGTTTTTAAATGGTGGATAGAAGAAGAGCATATATATATATATATATATATATATAATATATATATATATAATATATATATATATATATATATTATATATATATATATAATATATATATATATATATATATTATATATATATATATATATATATAATATATATATATATATATATATATATATATATATATATATATATATATATATATATATATATATATATATAAACTTACATAATTTGTAGATGACTCAGATTGGATATGTCGTCAAGTAAGGATCCTGTTAGACTTCGGTTGTCGATACCTCTGATATCACCAAATACTTGCAGGGTTATTATTGTTCATAAATTAGAAAAAAATATTCAAGCAAAATGAAAGAAACTGATTTCTAGATACACTTGGGCCGACATATAAGTACTTGCAGGGTTATATTCAGCAAAACGAAAGAAACCTATGATATCACCAAGTACTTGCAGGGTTATATTCAGCATATCTGACATTAAGATTTGAAAGTGATTATCTGATATGTTACATAAAGGATAACCGGTTTAACAATGCAGGTAACATGAGATACTATTTCGATGTGATTCTACTAACGTTGTAAAAATCCGTTATTTGAGTTTTGGCAACAACGGTGGAATTCCAGATACCGCTAAACGGGGTGTTTGAGATTGCTTACCAAAACTACTACTAATGTCTATTTGAATTATCAGATTATCAGTTTCGCATACGCTACTCTCAACTAATTCAAATATGCTTTTTTCATCCTAAAATATTTCGATAAGCAGTTTTTATAACACAATCCTAAACACAGAAAATGACAGAATTCTCACCTTCACATTAATGCCATATCAATGCCATTGCATATTATTTAGCCTCTTAACATCCGGGAAAAAAAGCTTCGAACCCCCGGAGTGCAGGTAGAAAAGACCTCCTGTTCATCAAAATCACAACAAAAGATCAATTAAAAAATAAATGGCATATATAGAGTATTAGTTTCTTGTGTGAAAATGTAAATGTGCAAATACAAAAAAATGAAAAGAAATTTAACATCAACAAAATAGATTATTGGAAGGCTGTCGAAGAATTGACTCATGATATTGCAAGTGAAGGATTTGGAGTTGCATTGGGAATGGAAGGTGGTGGAATGCATCTCAAAGAAATGCATACCCATTAGCTCCATTCATGTCTGGCCACTTATGACCAACTATAATAATATTGCCATACCCCATATTTTGGTCAACCCTTGTTTCTTCTGTCTGCATCGGATCTTCTCAGCCTGTGAAGGTGAGTATCTGTTTCTGGGTGTTATAAGCTTTCATTAGCTGGTGATATAAAGGGCGTTGAAATATTATAAACAAATAATACGTCATATTAGAATAAAAAGTAATGGACTTTGACAGTGCAAGAACTCGATAACAAATGCTTACCATCAAAAGATAAAACCACCAAAAGAGTTAACACTTCTTTTACAATCTTGTTGTTGGCTTATGTTCTTCAAAATGATGCTCAAACAGACCTCTGCTAGTGGTAGATTTAGTCCACGAACACTTATTTTGACTTTGAAAACAGATTTCAACCATGTGCATTATTAGGATGTTGCACATTATAGGGACCATTAGGCGCAAATACAGTGCCATTGGGCGTAAATCGAAGGGCATTAGGCGCAAAACCAGGACCATTAGGCACAAATTCAGGGCCTGGTTCAATGAATCCTTTCTAATATTGTATTTGCGTGTGAAGAACTTACCAGCAGAAGATCTCGAGGAAAATTAGTCCAAAATGGAGAGAATTTGTGTAGGTTCTTCATGGGATCCGTAGATCAGAGACTGTGAGGAAACCTTCACTTTGTCTTGGTAGTCTCTTAAATAGTAATGTTTTACCCCATTGATCCGTTTAACATATCTGAGTATAAATTTTAGCTCGTGAAGATTTGGTGCAATCACTTATTAGATAAGGCATTTTGAATTCATATAGAATAATTCACGCACAGTCCTTGGACTATACGACACCATGCTTTTAGCAAACGTGCCTTCGTTTCCAGGTGTAATTTGCATATGCCTTGTAGCACGAACTTCTGCTGCTTGTATTGAAATTACCCTGATTTTAGCCCCTATAACCCCCTCAGCTTCTTACCTCGTCACCACTTTTTCTTTAGGCAACATTGTACTCGCATCCTGCATATATTTAATGGTAAATATGCATTGATTATGAGAGTGGTTGGCATGGCATAGATCAGACTTATATCAAGTACCCAAAGAAAACCAAATGTCTGATAGTTACCTCATTATATATTTCCAAATATGAGACATGAAGACATTCATGACTTAGAGTATGATAATATAGCATGTAATTCTAACTCTACATTTGTGGCATACGTGTGAAAATTGATATTTGTTTCATTGGTTAAGGACGTAGAGTGATCTCTTCATCGTTCGAATCCAGTATTTTTTTCATAATCTAATTTCACCATATTTTTTAAAATTTTGTTCTCTTTAATTCAACATCCATTTTGGTATATTTACAATTTTTTGTTTTTTTCATTTTTAGTGATTTTATTTATTTTATTTCAACTTTTTTACATTTTAACGTTAATTCGATTTTTTAAAAATCGTCATTTACTACCCGTCGCTACATTGTGCGGGTACCATACAATTAAATTAGATCAAGACCGCATGGACTATTTTTATAATCCACTCCATTGTAAATGAAAATGAGGCTTATCATCATATCACTAAATCACTTTAATAAATTAAAGGAGATGAACTTGTACTACATGCTAAGGAAATATATATTGATGTGCTAAGTTACACGGTGTATACCTTTTGACAACACAAAAATGAAATTGAAACTATACATTTATGGCATACCTGTGGGTTGGATCAAATACTTTACTAATTCAGTGATGTTACTCTAATAGCGTGGTTCACTCGAAACTACTAAGTTTAGAACATTAGTGGTTGATTTCACGAAGCACACATTTGCATTAGAAGACTCGATTCATTCTCACGTGTGGAGCTACGGATCTTCAACTTATTGGTTGACAAAAATTCACTGGGTAGAAGAACTCCGACCTGTTCGTTATAGATTTTAACCATCCATATTTCAGAACACCTTTTCTTGTATTAGACGGATCAAAAACATCATTTAGAGCCAGAGAATTGATTCCTAGCTATGGGGAGAACTAAAAGAGATTGCATAATACCTGGTAATGTATGTATATTGTTTTGCTCGAGTTAAACTCGCTACGCCTAACATAAGATCCGTCTTTTCTTCCACCAGTTTATACATTGCATCTTGTCGCACCTATTAACCAATTTCATTTAGAATATACATCACCTTTCACTAAAGAAACCTACATTACAAATTCAACCGTTGACTTTCTTCATTTGTCATCAAGCATACTTGTGAAATATTCAACTCTTTTTTGTGGTTAGTAAAACTTCATACATATTGTATCTCGCGGGCTCATCAAAGCATGCACCTGAAATTATTTCATATTCAAGTAGTTATAGTCACGGTAATTCACCTCATCTTCCGTATGGATGTGAGCAAAATCAAATTAAAGTATGTGGAATATTTAATTATTAGTAACACTCATATTCTAATAGCAACATTTGACCCAAGGTTCAAAAAACTAATTTGATTTCCCCATTGAGAAAGTCATAGGCTTTAAACATTTTGTTGCATATCATAATAGGCATGTAGCCTTGATTTCTTTATGGGTATTTACTGGCACATGGGTTCGACAAATAGGTATAGTTAAAATAAAATAATAAATACCCCGTCTCATTCAAGTCCATATCCATTAAGCAGTAATGCACCGGTTGCAGATTCCATCTGAGCAGCTTCTTTAAGTAATGATGTTGTTGACGTGGTAAGCTGGGTGGAGGAGCATATTGACGGAACTGGTCGATAAACATAGTGATATTGGTTCTTGAGCAACAGGTGGTAGTGTAAAGATCAGGTGTGTGTGTGTTGAACCAAGGTTTGCATCAGATATTGGTATCCTGTTGTTCGAGGTTGAAGCTGTGGATGTGTAGGTAGTTGTGATTGTTAACTTTTGCATGCACTTGATGATGCAAAATTGAAAATAAGCTTGCAAAAACACTACTACTTGTGCTTCCTGTATGGGTTGAGTTGCAGTTACCACTACAGCTTCCGGTAAAACCTGCCACCAACTGTGGTTGGTTGTCCAACACGGATCTAGAATCATTATACAACTCAGAGATATCTGGCAACTCTGCAAGTAAAACCATTTCATATTTCTTTTTCAATCTTTACCAAGATGTATTTGATTATAAATTAGCTTGCTATATCTGAAAATTTAGGATAAGATGAGTAGAAGGGGGATTTGGTGCTTTAAAGTGTTCATTTAACACTGAACCATTTCACAAAGAGTTCAGTCTTTTGAGCTTACCCTAATTTTTTATCCGTCTTAATAATAGTAAATGTCGCTTGCATCTTTAATGGCTAACGGTTTTTTTAAGCACCCCTTGATCCTGTTATGCACCCCTTGATCCGACGGTGTATCGCACCCGAAACATTTTTTTTTTGATGTAAGTTATCCAGCGCTGTGGCCATCCCTGGCACTCACAAAGGCAGCATGGGCCAAAAAAAAGTAAACGATTTGAATGACCTTTCTAAGACTAACCTGTTGACGTTCAAACCATTAGCACAACCTTCAAGTTTGTGCTCGACGTCGAGATCTCGAGGGATTCGTTTTCTGTCCCGGTTTATATCCGCATCAACTTTTCCAAAAACTGTATAAGCATTAAAATACGTAGCTGCGAGATATTCATCCTGCCCAAAAATAGTATCAAACACTAGGGGAGCATACAAGTGTTCTAATAATCCAATATATACCTGAATATGTATACTTGTAAAACATCTAGAATAAATTTGTTATGCGCTTAACCTTAAAAAACATAGCAAGTTACAATACTACAATTTGAAGACTCCTGAAAACGCCACGTTTAGGGTCACAATCTCTTTCTTTCTTTTGCACATTAGAAAATATGATGTTCTTGTAAAAACTAACCATGCTGTTAAGAAACACTAATTGCGGTAAACCTATTACCAGCTGTTACAACAAATGAGCTGATGTTTTCATCTGTAATATACAACATAATTCAATTAAAGAAGACATGTAAACAATATTGAAATATATCATTTATTTAAAATCTTTTATGTATACATACTCCTTAACAAAAGAGTGAGACGTGTACACTTAAGGGTGCGACAGATTAAGAGCTAAATATTGATCAGTAGTAAGATGCTATCTTCATTTTGTGTATTCCCTCCACTAACCAACCAGCTTTTTTTAATGTCTCAAGTAAGTGGATTTGTGCATGTTTACAAATTTATTATGCCAAATCAAAGGATTCTGTTTATAAATCAAAAGCGAAGGGGCCAATATGAAATGACCTTCAACCGTTCTCCAAACACACATGACTCTAGTTTATTTTTGTATTTCTATATTCAGACGCTCATGGCAAAATCAGTATTCCAGCTATCTAAAGGTGGAAAGATGACCCATTTATTATATATGTATGTGGAGTCAAAATGATAGTAAAAGAACTGATTTAAGGAATGAGATAAAAGTCGTCCAAAGTGACGTAAAGCATAAAACCTCAAAAATCATCAACTGATTTAATTGTCATATGTGATAAGCAAAAAGTCTTGCAACTGCATTTTCTCTATTTTCTAATAGATTTGGCTGCTCAACATTATTAGTAACACAACATTGTACAATCAAAGTTCTTAACATATAGTTAGGTGCTAAGTGGCATTTTTTAGTTTATGTTGAGTTTTTAAGCATGTTGGGTTCCCATCTTCGATCTATCTTTGTATGTACAATCTTTCATAATTTTGCAAAAAATCATAAGATAACAAAGAAGCACTTGATGATCAGGTGAAGAACATAACTAAAGAGAAACCTTCTAAAACACCTGAACATAACTCTTTGCCCAAACCCCAATTAATTTTTAGCAAAAAACACATGATGAGACTTACTCTTAGTATTTGGAGTGAAGATGGCGGCGAACTCTCCTGGTCATATATTACATGGCCATAATTAAGAAAGTGAAATCATGACACATAATTTTAAAACACTCTTTAAAAGAATATAACACAATTTATATATATATTGTAACAATTTTCTAGATGTGTACATAGTTTGCTTTTCAAAAACAAGATGTGTACATAGTTAACGCACTACAGGCTATCTTATTGAAGTCAACCCAGCGTAAGGTGTAAAAGTTGCCCGTTTGACCTGTTACATAACGCAGCCAACTTGCCATCACAGATACCCTGCTCTGGAAGTCCAATTTCTCAGGTTGCAATGGACCACAAAGATACATAATAATTGCAGATCACCATAAAAAGATAATGAAAGAGAAACTCTTACAACATTGGACTTTAAAATGCTTAAAAATTCATTGGCAGAAAACAATAACACTCACCATGAGAAGTTATGACAGTGTTCACTAAGGCTTTAGGATTAAAAGCCCGTTAACCGTTGTCACTTGTGGGGACAACTTCGTTGTTTCGTGGACCAAAGGTTGTGGTGATAATAACTCGGATTGGTTGCTTGTAGCCACATGTTTACAACTGACAAAAACAGGTTTGCGGGATTCATAAAAGTCTGCAGTGGAACCTACATAGAAAACAAAGTAAAAACACTTAAATCACGGTATGCAAGTACTTTTGAATATATAGATAGAAAAAACAAATTGATAGTTACTGTAATAATATGATGAATGATAAAATTAGGGTTTATAGGAAAAAACATATATCACGAAAGAATTGTGATTAATGATTATGTTAATAAGCCTATAGGCATGTTAAATTTATTGCATATGAGATCATAGATACCGAATAATCATAAAAGATTATTAGGGTATATAAAATAAATAGTCGGATGTTAAGATATAAATGAAGGGAAATAAAAATTCGACTGCTTAAAATACGAATGAACGGTTTATTTATTGCATAAGATCAATTATTATGAAACGCCCAGGTTGAAACGGGTCAGCCATTATTAGAACAAAAAGGCGCTTTTATTAACATTGTTTTGGATAACAAATCATCAAAAGTAATTTGGCTTTGTGGTAAACCTGGTTACTTCTTAACCATAGGTCACGAGTTCAAATCCTATGCGTGACACTTTTTAACATAATTTCCGAAAAAGCTTATCAAATATGCGTTTCAAAACGCGATTTTCAAAAGTACGTTTTCAAAACGCGATTTTCAAACACTGCGATTTCAAATCATTAAAAACGTGAAAAATGAAGATAATTTAGGGATTTCTGAAATACTATTGGCTAATAACTGCCATGTCACATATGACTGGGATTAGGGTGTGGTATCAAATCATAGTTATACCTACATATAATATAAAGATATATATATATATATATATATATATATATATATATATATATATATATATATATATATATATATATATATATATATATATATATATATATATATATATATATATATATATATATATATATATATTATATATAGGTATAATTACAATTTGATACCACACCCCTAATCCCAGTCATATGTGACATGGCAGCTATTAGCCTATAGTATTTTAGAAATCCCTAAAACATCTCCATTTTCCACGTTTTTTATGATTTGAAATCGCAGGTTTTTGAAAATCGCATTTTGGAACCGCAGTTTTAAAAATCGCGTTTTGAAACGCATTTTTGATAAGAATATCCGTAAATTATGTAAAAAAAAGTCAAATGCAAGATTTGACCTCGTTACCTATGGTTAACAAGAAACCAGGTTTACCACTAAGCCAAACTAATTTTTATGATTTTCCTTCCAAAAGAATATTAATAAATATTAAGAAAACCAATGCTATTTTTTTTGATAGTACAATGCTATTAAATACATAGATATATACTAAGATTATAACACATCCAAAGATATATAGTAATAAACCCTAAATACCACTCACGTATTCTGGAATCAGATTTCAAAAAATAATGCACATATGCATATGTTTTTTCTCAGATTGTCAATCTCACTTATTTGATTCACCATAGGTGTGTTTTATTGATAATGAATATAATATATACCAGTCTTCTATCTATTTATTTAGGGTTTTTGATTACTCAGGGTAATTAAATTGATGCACGCTATTAATTATTTATGAATTACGTGTTTAATTTCACTTACTTATATGTGTCGTTTCAGATGCAGTTTTGGATCAACGACATTGGCCTTAAGAAGCTTTGTTGGGATGATCGTTGTTTACTTTAATGGGTATGTTTCTTTGACTATGTGTTTTTTTGGGTTTAACTATGGTTTGTGCACGTACCAGTGTTCAAGAGGTGGGTGATGATCAAGAGGAGGTATTAGTTAAGAATTTGGCTGATAAGGGATTTAAGCAGCTGGATTTGAACAAGGAAGTAATCGGGTTGAGCAACTATGATCTTTGATTCTCTTTGCGGTGTTTCAGACTTGGATCTGATGCTCGATGAGCTCCAAGAAATGGTGAGTGATTATTGTTTTATATGGAGAAGTAGCTCTACATCTCAACTATTTCGAATCTGTCTTTATTTCCTGCTAATTTATCTCATCGTGCTGGTCATTTGCAGTTATAACATACGTGTTGTAGCCGACTTTCATTCTGATCCATCAGTTGCATTACGAGTTGCTGAATGCTTTGAAAAAATTCCTGTCGATCAGCCTGGAAATCTTGGTACATTTCAGTTTGTTTTTTAATAGTTCTAACTTCATTTCGTCATTTGTCGTGTTCTGTAGCGAATGTATTAAGTGGCATTTACTTGTAGAGAGTTCTTTTTGTTCTTTAATATATTTGCATTGTGGTTTCTACATACATTTTATGATGGACCAGAACGGTATTTAATTTGCTTTAAAAAAGCCAGGACAATCTTTCTCTTAATGGGGTACATGAATACAGTTTTTCAAAATTGCTATATCGCATGAGCAAGTCATGTATGGCAGTTAATTCTTAGATCATGATATTGTGCTTTTTAATATTTATATCCATTTTTTTGTCATTTGATTCTCTTGAATTTCATCTTCACTAATATAACTCAATCTGATAAAAGCTATTCATTTGATATATATATCTCTGTATATTAACAAAAGATAAGGTCTACCATTTTAGTTTGTTAGAAGCTGTTTCTTAATTAACCTTATTTTCGGGCTTGCGAGCTTATATTTGATTTATGATTTTAACAGCAGGCAGGGAAAAAGTGCAGCCATGACCTGCAAAATACCACCAGAAGTAGCTGCTGAAACGGGAGTCCGTAATCCAGTCTTTGAATAATATCAACAAAAGCTTTGTACCACTTGCCTCAATACAAAATTCGAATATTGCTGAACTTGAAACAGGTGGCCGCACACGTGAGTACATTATTTGTTTTGTGGGAGCAGTTTGTGGTGCAAGTTTTTCATCCGCCAATGGTGGTTCATCAAATGTCAGTGTCGAGCTTTTGGATCTCAGTGGGAGTGTTGTATCATCTATTCATCAACATATTTCCAGGTTAAGATTCCCTCATAGACTCAACTTGATGTCATTCTATTTGTAGGTTTTATACTATGAGTTTAGCATTTGAAGTGCTCAACAACCATGTTAATGTTTCATTATTTTTTGAGTTATGAATATAATGAAAGTCACTAGCAAAATCTTACTTTTATGATTCATATCATAGAATAATCACCATTATTTAGATGAGCTTAACATTCTGCTGAGTATAAGGTATAATTTATTAATCCTATATTCAATAAACCATCTGCAGATCACAGTTATTGGTCATTCAAATGCGGTAAAATCTAGACTACTCAACTCATGGAGTAAGGTATGGATTGCTATCATTTGTGGCTATTCAAAATACATTAATATTTTGCTCATTGAGCCAATATATAAGTTAGCTTGCAGGGTGAAAGGGAAATAGTTACACACATAGCTGGAACAACACGGTTCGTTATTCTCTGTGGCAAAAGCCAATCCTCTAAATCGTTCTCCCCATAAACGAAAGGGTGAGCTTCACCATTTACTTCTAATTAACTTGACTTATGGTTGACAATCAAATGAAGGTATGGAGCTAGGCAACTAATAGCAGTTGGTCCTGGAGTCACTAGCTGTGAAGTTGAAGATATCATGGCTATGTTGGCTTCCCGGTACGCTGAAGAACAAAAAATTCCTGCATAAAGAGATGTACCAGTTCCGCGTTCTATTGATCGTATTGTAGCAGTTTCTATAATCTTTAAGGGATGGACAGTTGGGGTTTTAGTTTTTCGCTATCAAGGTAATCACAACTAATGTTTTTTATCTATGGTAAAATATATAAATATCACCAAATTTTAATGCACAAATTAGTTAAAATGGTTTCATGAGCAAAATATCAGTAAATATATAACATGTTATATCATCAGATGGCAAACTTTTTTATCGGGACTAATTTGATTTCTATGAGTTTGACCCACAGTTATTGATAAAATATCAGCCAAGTTGGCCAATTTTCACATAAATACGCTAAAATTTCCCCTTCTAATGGCTTAAGAAATAACATTGCATTATCACTTTCTACTGGACTAGCTGCTTAGCGTACATTAATTGTAAGAATAAGGGCAGCTGGTAGCTTAAGTACGTATTATATTATTGATATTTCCCCGTAAAATGTCTTTATATGTTGTAAATAAAATTGTCCTCATAAGACGTCTCCATATTTTTCAGTTAAATTTTTTGTAGTGTATTTGCAAGAATTGCAGTGGGAGAAATGGATTTAACTACTATTGTTGCAGTGTAGCGTGTGAGTGAGTTACCAAATGGGTGGATTTGAGTTGCACACTCACCTGTATATTGTATTTGCAAGAATTGCTATGGGAGAAATGGATTATAGGACTTTGGTCGAATGTGAGACAGAGGTTCAATGGATACTCTTTAACTGACCTAGATGAACTTCATAACTCAGGCATGTTCCGTTTCAAACGGCGTTGTTTCAAACATAAACTAATTATTGAGTTAATAGAAATTATAGATCGTGCATAACGTCTCAATTCACACTTCTTTTCTTTGCCTATTTCCTCTTTAAAGCAAATGTCGATGTGATATTGTGTCACGATGTCAGCAATCTTTCATCGTAAACCAACCTTCAGGTGCACGATCTATTTAATTAAAGTATGTTGCTATGTTAAGTCAAATGACTTCACATAGTGGCTTAGAGGGACATAAGACTACACCTTTTTGTTATCTTGCGTTAACAAAAGTATATTTCCTAAAACAAAATTGGTTCAAAGTAGTTTTCTTTTGTGTCTCTTTAATCATTTGGTTTTCCCCTTTGATCCTTTGAGTACTGTGTAATACTTTGTGTATATGTTTTCACTAATATACCAAAATATGCAATCTATAAAGCTGCATAAAAGCATAAGGTATCTTGCTAAAAAACAGTTCCTATCACATATTTTTTAACTAATCATTCTAGGAATTGAAGAAATGAGAAGTTGGAGCCTGAATGTCTTATTAGAGAAGCTTTGAAAGACTGGGGACTTGGTCTACGAATGGTCAGGCGCGAAATTGGATCAGGGAGACAAAGCTACCAAATGGTTCACCAAATTTATTGGGAAGCCGATCCAGTTACTGCGCTTGAATGAAGGTACATATTAATTGAATGCATTTCTACACTGCTGTTGCAGATCCCAGTAATGTGAAAGATAAAGATAATGGTAGCAACTTCAAGAAGAGATTCTGAGAATGTTGTTGCATCATGTGATTTAGTTCATAAGAAACATGTATTGATCAAAATCTCCTATTATTCTACTAATTATGCATGACTCGATAACCAAAACTACAATTTGTATTTTACTACATGTTAGTTTCAGCAAAGTAAGCATACAACAAATTTAGTGATGTAATGAAATGAATGGTTTTAGTATATTGGTTTTAATACTTTTGTATTCAATGTTCAGAATACAAATTTGAAATTGAAAGATTTTAGACCTTCTATGAAACCTTATTTGATCAGAATCAATGTAAAAAAGTTGACTTATTCATGGTGTTTCACTTTGGGTAAAATTTTGTAAATAAAAATGCCAGTAGCAACACAAATTTATACAAAGGAGCTTCTCTTGAGGTGATGTTTCTGTCACCAGGCAAGTACAACGAACATTCAGCCGACCGCAAAACATCCATTACGCCCTAAACACTTTGATGGTTTCCGCCCAAGATTCAGTACCGGTGCAATGCACGGGCTTGAACATGTCGTAATTAACATAATTCACATTACATATTACATTACATTAACAGAATTCATATTTAGATGTGAATAGTCAAAGGATATTTATATTACATTAACTGTCTGCACTCTGCACTTAAGCCTAATATAATTACTTAAAGTTAAATCATAATATATGAAGTTAAATTTCTTTTGTAACAGCTTCAAGTGGGTTATATCAATCATACAGATTTGATAAATATCTTTTCATATAATGATATTATGATTAGCAGGCCACTCAGATGGAGATGAATACTCTCAAGGACATGGTGTTGGGTAAACCAGCTCCCTTGGTCAGTACACTCATGCTGAGCTATTACTCTATATTATCCTGTACCCCACAACCACACACCATATATTTTATTCTGGTCAAGATGGAACAGGAGTGGGCTAAAGGTCATGGTGGACAGCTTCCATCAACCAGGGACGAGAAAAAAGAATTCAAGGTTTTTTCTCGGTTACCATTAACTTTAGTTTTTTCCTTATAAACTTAGTGTTTTGGCATTCTAAGGCTGTTATTTTGGAGGTTATTTGTTCTACTAAAAGCAAAAACTTTGTTGTCATAAAGTGATTTGGTAGTAAACATGGACCATTTTAGTCTGGTCCTGGGTCTGGCATTTCGGACCATTTCGGTCTTGGTCCAGTCCGTTCTTGGCCAGTGTTGTGCGATTTTAGACCGATGCTCACAGCTCACCCTACTTGGAAACACATAGAATGATCATTAGCCTTTCCGACAATAGGATGACATTCAAGTTAAACCAAAGACAGTTCCATGTGTGTGTGTGTGTTTCTACGATAATTAATAAAAGTTTGTTATTATTACTTTTTTGATATTTTGGTCTGTAACAGATTGCTTAAGAAAGGGTTTGAGCTCTTTTAATGACAGGTCTGCAACAGAGATAGTTATGAGACATTTTAAGAAGTGACTTTGTTTTGCTCCTGACATCTGATTCAACTAAAGTTAGTCGACATCAATTCTTTCTTTGTCTGATACATAGGGACAAGTGCGTGGGAGACCTGAGATTGCAGCAGATCAAAGGGAGCAATATTTACAAAGATTACAACTACAACAAACAAGGTCAGAGTTCCCTCTCTCGCATACCTATTTCTGAAGGGAATAAGCCATTCTCAGCACAGATTCCTCTTTGGCAGCAGGTATATCTGCATTTTTTTTTCTCAATTTATGCATTTAAGTATTACCTGTATCTGTTTTTAGATGTAATCCTTATATGTCATTGATATGTACTTGACTTGTATTTTTAGTTCAGTTCTCAAATTTCAACCATTCATGCTAGATTTGAGTTTCTCCATTTTAGTTTTTATTAATAAGGAAATAAGTAATGTCTTATCTTTTTTCATTACAGGCTGATAATTATGAGAATATATACCCCTGCATAAAGCCAAATAGCGTCCTTGGACTTTTCTTTGGGTTTTTCCTTGCTCATTATGATGAAATTTATAAAATGGCCTTGATTTTGTTTTTTTTAACCTTTGGACAGATCTGATATGTAAGGAAATTCAAGATAAAACTGACAGAACCAGAGGAAAGACAAAAAACATATATATTCAATTCCAAGCCACCGTTCAAATATCCCGATATACCATAGTAAATGTAAGGGTTGGGCTTCGCCGGTTCAGTATTGTACCAGGTCTGTGAACAGTTTTCCATTTTCTTGATCGTAGCTTCATGGGTGTCGGTTGCAGATGCCTTTGCTAACATCTGAACTTTAATTAGCATACTCTGAACTTATGTGACTTAATTTCATACACTACAACTCTAGAATTTATAAGCATGGAACCGTTTCCAGCAAGATAGCATAGGAAGCTTGCGAGAACGGTCAATACATATTTCAGTTATAACTTGCGGGAACCACATAGCTAATGGGTGGCAAGTTTATCTATTTTATTAAAAATATTTTCTTTACCTACAGATTATTTTCGGAAATACATATTCGGTGAAGCTGATGAAGTGGAACTGAAGTTTAATAACAGGTAAATCGTATTTTTTATTTACATGTCTCAGTTCAGATTTTATTCCACCCCCTTTTGGTGAAAGGGTCAGCCGACACAATAGGCTAAATGTCTTATGGTGCTTTAGCATAAAGATTATTTGTCCAAAGTCCATGGGTGGTAATGCCCATACATGTGTATCATTTGAAGCCATGATCATAGAAGGTACATTTCTTTAACAATCAACTATGAAAAAGCAACTTTCTCTTTACTTCGTCATTGATGCATCATCCCTCCCCGATAAATTGTCAAACAGTTTTCCTTCTTGGACTTGAAAAACGATAGCTTTTACCAGCTACTACAAAAAGTCAAATAAATCGTTGACATAAATGAAACATAAGGATTCCTAAGGTTCCTAAGGAAACACACACCTTCATGCTTATTATGTTTATTTATTTAATATTAACATATCGATCTGTGACACTACAGGAAACTTGTGATTTTGCCAAAAAAAAAACAGATTCCTAAGGCAACTCCTGTATTTAAATTGGATAAAACCCTTACAAGAAAATAGGGGAGAAGACTCAAAGTTGGTTTATGATTTAGCTGATCAGGTGAGGTGTTGGTATTTGGTTTTATATCATTGTACAAATATGATTAAATTTTGCAATTGTATTATGTTGTTTATTCACCTTTTGCACTTTAATGTCCTAGCTATGTGAATTTAAAAGCTTATTCACATTCTTTCGTCAAGATGGTAAACTTAATGAAAAAGATGCTTATATGTGTTATGAACGACCGAAGGAACTGTAAATTACAGTTAGTTAATTTTATCTGCTTGACATGTTGATGAGGATAAGGGAAAGACTTCTACTTCTAAGTAATCCAAGAAAAGCGTCGTGGAACGTTTAGAGGAAGTGGTAACAAGAAATGTTTTAGTTTATTAGTCGAACCCTTGTGTAATATCTGTATTTATTTTATAATAAAACTTTTGTGTTTCTGGTTGATCAGGTCCGTGACACTAAGATAAAGGTTCTTGCAACCCTCAAATCAGTGTCCTTAATATTACCTGGACTTAGTTAAGAACTTGGTTAGTTTATCTAAATTACCTGGACTTTGACTTGCATTGCTTGATTACTGTCTTAGGTTCCATTAAAACGAAGAAATCCTTACTCAGATTAACCCAGGGAGTTGAGCCTTATTATATTTGATGTACGCGCGTAACCAGTCTTCTCTTGTCCTTTTCGGGTGTTTTCCTTGGTCTCCCAATATGTTCATACCCAATGAGGTTTGAACCCCGGTCTCTTCCAAGACATTGAGGTAACCTTACCACTAGGCCACCTTGTAGCTGTTTTCCTTATAAATGAATATTTATAGTTTTATAATGTATAAATGGTTATGGTTCGTTATTTTTACCAGAAGTTTAATTGTGTGAGGTTGGTTTGTAACTGTTGAGTAGCTTTAGATTTCAAGCCAATAAGATATGTACATACCAATAAAAAGAATTTGCTTTTAACTTTCTTTTAAATGTATAATGCTCGGATTTTCTAAGCATATAGATGCTTCGAGCCTTAGACCTGATTTCTTTTTAGATAAATTTTGTGTATTTATAACCTAAATCAACATACTATAAGTAAACTGTGTCAAAATTATTATTTTTGGCTCGTCAATTCGCTGATGTTTTCTAACCTACATAACCAAGCGTGGTTTCTGAAGCTGTTAACATAGTTGGATATGAACTTTGGCAAATGGTACACTGTATTCATGACTTTCCATCTAACACTGCTGCACTTCAGCTCATGACAAGCAAGGTTTTGAAACCCGTTTGACGACACGCTTAGAGTACCCATTTTATGACCTTTATGTATGACACATGAAGTTTCCGATAGTTGGGTCTGAAATTTACCTTATACTGACATAGGATTGCTTTTTTTTAACAGCCATTTCGAAGACTCTTTAATGATGCAGGAAGTGATGCTTTAAACATTAATCAAGTGTGGAGGAGTTTCACTAGGAGATGGGATGCACCATTATGTTGCAGATGGCCCATCAGGAACGCACCCAACAATTCTGACACGTTTTGTACAATATAAACTCAACTGGTTAATGATTCATTGATGTTGGAAAGTTAGTATTAATTATGATGGTATAGTATTTGTGAACTAAACCGTAGTATATTACAATTTAGTCCGAACCACTGCAGTTTTCTAAAAGGCCTTTGTATTGCAGTTACCAGAATGTCTTCGCATTATTGGATATCTACGAAGGATAGCAGTAAATGCACCTACAGAGATTTTGCTCCAGGGTATGATCACATCACATCACTTTAGCCATTGGAGACCTCGCATTATTGGATATCTATTTATGTACTAACACAAAACTTTACAGTAAAAAAATATATAGATAAAAACACATAACTTGTGACATGAGGTGTCTCTATTACTATTGCAGAATGTATTACTAATAAGATACCAACAAAATAAACGGGCTAAATGAGCGCCAACAAAATAAATGGGCTAAATGTTTTAAAATGGGCTAAATGGGCGGTACCAACAAAATAAATGGGCGAATATTGCCCAACCGACAACCCCTTTTGTCCATTTTTCTTTCTTTCTGTACGTAGGTTTCTTAACCTGTTTCACTTCCATATCAAGTCAACAGGTAATACATATTTAATCTAAACACTACCTATTTAATCTAAGAGAAACACTACCTATATTACTCCGTAATTCCGTATTATTTGCGAAAATGTTTTCTTAAAACATTATTTTCAAATTCAATTTAAGGGCTTTATTCAAAATAAATTGTATTTTTATTTTTCAACCGTTTACATTATTGATTTTCAAGTGTTAGGATTATAATAATAACATGCAAATATACAGTTTTGTGAGTTTTCACGTTTCGTTAGATTTATTACATTTTCGTCGGTATTTTTATTTTTGGCAGCTTTTTACGTTTTCGTCTGTATTTTTTTGTAATTTTATGTTTTTGTCAGTTTTTACGTTTTTGTTCGATTTATTACGTTTTAATCAGTATTTTTATCTTTTGTCAGCTACGTTTTCGTTAGCTTTTTATGTATTTTAAGTTTTTATTTTACGCCCATTTAGCCCGCCCCCGTTTGGTCCGTGCCCGTTTGGACCTCGCCCGTTTAACCCACGCCCGTCGCCTATCTTATCTGCCCCTCGCCCGCCCGTTTTGCCACTTCTAACTGTATGACAAGATAAAAGTAATAAGCATGAATGATTTTCAAGTACTTACGGGTCAAACTGTTTCTAAATCCTCAAAGAAGTTATATGTAGCAATGGAAAAAGATAGTTTACTGGTCAAAGTTTACGAACCGAAACAAAAAATGATTAATAATTCTTTACTTTATAAAAAAATGAAACAAAAGATTCTTAATATTATGTTTGTAATCATATCTTTAATAATTTTTTGACATGTTATACACTTTGGATCATTTTAAATATTTTTTTCAAGTAATTTATTTATTTGTTTAATAATGGGGCATAGGGGTGTTTAGTGTTTGGTTTGACACCGAACAAACCGAAAAGTAAATCGGATCGAAACCGAATAAAACCAGACCGAAAATTTTATTTGGTGTATGGTTTGGTTTGAAACCAAACCGGAGTATTTAATTGGTGTTTGGTTTGGTTATGGTTTAACAAAAATAAACTAAACTAAACCGAATAAACCGAATAACTCTATACACATGAGAATTTTAACTACATATACATATTTTATATATTATTATCCTAAGTAGTTACAAATCACTCATTGGATTAAGCATTGATGTATATCCCGAGCAACTGAGCAAGAGTTTGCCTACTTTATTCATATAAATTCCTATATGAATTAAACTTTGAAAGTTTGTGTTAAACTTCTAAATTTTTTAGATTTTTTAAAAACATTTGTCGATTACTTGAGTACTTTTAAAAGCTTATAATTTGTCATTTTTACTTGAAAATTTAGGTTTTTATTTGTGAATTGTACATTATATTTTTGAGTTTACTTGAATTCGGTTTTCTTGGTTTAAACTGAAACCAAACCGAATGGTAATTTGGTTTATGGTTTGGTTTTATCAATACTATAATTGGTTTGGTTTGGTTTTGGTTTTATTTTTAAAAATTTTCAAACCGATTAACCCGAACCATACAACCCACAAACCCGAAAACCGAACCGATGAACACCCCTAATGGGGCATATAATATGACGACACATTATGAACATGACAAAAGTTCAACATAAACTTTTCTATTACCATAAACTCAACCAATCAATTACAACAACTTATTTTTTTCATGTAACAAAAAGACTCTTTAAAAAAATGTTAAAGAACTCACAAACAGTTAATCGTTACGCAAAACAAAACATATCATCGCGAAAAGAATTAAATAATTTTTTTATCGTGATGCACATGTATATATACTTCCGACGAACTTTATAGAAAATATTTTTTTCAATAAAGTCTGAAAAACGCACAAACCATAAACCCTTCGGAAAAACAAAAAAAAACAACCCCGCCCGTTGAGCGGGTTACGACGCTAGTATATATATATATATATATATATATATATATATATATATATATATATATATATATATATATATATATATATATATATATATATATATATATATATATATATATATATATATATATATATATATATATATATATATATATATATATATATATATATATATATATATATATATATATATATATATAGATCAAATAAGAGCATTCTTAAAGTTTCAAAAATGAGAACAAGCCAAAATATCAGAATTAACACTCTTTTTATAACAAAAAAAAGATGTAATTAGTTACACTTAAAATTTTGAAAGATTCGTAGGATTTTCTTTTGGAAATTTACGAATTCGAGGTGGTACATTATGATTCGACATGTAATATGTATCATGTTTTGGTATTGTGCATCACGTTATTTCATGGTTGTTATGTACTAGGTGCAATAGTTTGTGTATAAGATATTAGCTTTTTGAGATTATAATGTACATGTATCACATTTTTATTTGTGTATCAGTAATCTACTACACATATATTCGTTTTTTATTAGTCAATAGATTACTAACTTGTATAAATATTGCATGCTTAGGTGTATCATTGCTAAAATGATTATGTATCAATGATTTAGTGGTATTTTTGATTAGTTCTTATTTTTATAACTTTAAAAAAATCTAACATTAACCCTCTTATATATATATATATATATATATATATATATATATATATATATATATATATATATATATATATATATATATATATATATATATATATATATATATATATATATATATATATATATATATATATATATATATATATATATATATATATATATATATATATATATATATATATATATCTTTATATTATATATAGGTATAATTACGATTTGAAACCACACCCTTAATCCCAGTCATATGTGACATGGCATATATTAGCCAGTAGTATTTCAGAAATCCCCAAAAAATCTCCATTTTCCACGTTTTTAGTTATCTAAAATCACAGTTTTAAGAAAATTACGTTTTTGAAACGCAGTTTTGAAAATCGCGTTTTGATAAGATTTTTAGAAATTATCTAAAAAAAGTGTCGAATGCAAGATTTGACCTTGTGACCTATGGTTAACAAGTAACCAGGCTTACCACTAAGCCAAACTACTTTTCATGATTTTCTATCCAAAACAATGTTAATAAATGAAAAAAAAAGAACCAATGCTATTTTTATACATCCAAACATATAAATAGACATAAAAAAAGTTGCGCCTCTTTGTTCTCAAACCCTAATCTCAAACTAGATGAAACATTTTCACACAAGAATCGAATTAATCTTCAACCCATTCAGCTGCTAATCTAGAACTACGAATTTTGCTACACATATACAGACACTAAAGTCAATTTCATGTGAAGTCGATTTCAAACCACTTACAAAAATTACAGGAAGAAGCCCACCAGGTACTGTCATGAAGGAATTTGTGTACAATATTTTTATTATCTATAACCACAAAAATATACCTTTGATATATAATTAAAGTTAGTTTGTTACCTTTTGCTATAAACACTGTAACCATTTTGTGTTCACACTAGATTGTGAACTTAATGCAGCATTTGATAAGATGGTGTCACCAAATCGTTGGATTCATACTTTGTTAAATTGCTTTAGCAATAACTTAGTACTCCAAGATAAAAATCTAAACGATAGACATGAAAATGAAGACTATATGAATGTTTTAAAGATTGCAATTTGCGTAGAGTCTGCCAAGACCCAAACAACATTAAGATAACAAAAAATACGACCTATGAAACAATTATAGATGATGAGTATGTTGAATGTCTGAAGTTTCTATTTGTAGGTATTTGTTGGTGGGATGGATCTAAATGTTACACAGGCATCTTATGCATGTATTTAACCAATACGGACACTAAGTCCACCTAAAGATCCCGTTAGGCAAGCAATGTGGGTTTGCTCAGTTTGCTGAGAGGTATATGACCTGTGCAAAATTTGATTTGCGGAGGAGAATCTATTACCTTGTGCTAATTAATATTTTATTCTTGTATATGCAGAAGCTGTGTGAGGAAGCTTTAAGAATGCTACAAGGAAAAATAAACTTTGTTTGAGATATTTAACAATCAGGTAGCTGCACATTTACATACCAAGGATCATTGGGATGTCACAATAACCTCTATAAAAGTAAAAATAGTAATGTTTGCATAACTCTTTTTTGAAGGATCGGGCAGTTGGTGAAAGCTTAGTCATTCGGTGCACGTATTGAAGAATCAATAAACGATGGTAAAGGATCATATGTCTTCATAATTTATGGACAGATCTATCACTGATAGGCATGTTGTGCACTCGGAAAGTGATCCTCCACTATTTTTTAAGCTTGACATATACGACATCGACAACGACGTTGCCAATAGGATGCGACATTTCGAGAAATGTGGTTCTAGGAAGTTTAATCTAGAGATAGTTGAGGTTCTGATTGTTATTCTAGAAATATGGCAAAAGAATTGGTCAGGTTGTTCGGGACATCTAGAGATACGTTTGACAGATACGAGACTTTAAAAAGTACATGAATTCTGCAAATTCCTTAGGGAATGTGAACTATTTGGGTTTGTAACAGGATGTAAGTACCCGCAACATAATTCTGTTTCTTTTTGCATATATACGTCATTCGTTTTTCCGTTTTTATTTTACTAAGATCGATGATATTTCTGTATAATGTATGCTGATTGTCACGTTTGTTAAATCTAACATGTAGAAGATATAGACCTTTACATTTCTACAGAATTACTAGATCCAAAAGTCGACCCAGAAGGGTATAGAGTCAGCTTAGAAATGATGGTTCATGGTCCTTACAGCCTTAGAAAAACGAAACGCAACGTTCAACCTTCACTTGATCTGCAGCTTATACAAGTGGAGAACTGAAACTTCTGAAGTTAAGGGGCTAAAAAAGGAATTGAAAAAACAAGCATTTTCTTACATTGTTTGAATATCAAATCAATGTGTATCAGTTGTTTGATATTTTAAAAATGACAGATGAATGGTGGTGTGTTTGTATACAGGCTTTGGGATTAGCTGGAAACACAACAAGAAGCAACAAAAGACAGAGAATTCGCCCATATTTTAGCGTGCATGGATTGATATTTGGTTTGTAATATGCAATGCCATGGGCTCTTAGTGAACTTGCTTATGATCTAATGTAAAATTTGGATATCAGTAGGTTTTGTGGTTCACAGCAAAAATTCTAATGTACTGGATAAAGTATGGTCTGTATAAGAGATCCTTCATCGAATTGTACAAATGAAATCTCATTGGTTGTACCTGTAAGTGCTGCACAAGCAAACACCCATGCCCAATCAAAGGTATATCTATAAATTTTAAACATAACCTTCGTTTGTGTTCCTACATGTGATCAAGGATGAAGCAAGTTTCTAAAAAACATCCATTTAATAAAAATATAGAATTGTTACTACACTAATAACTTTTTTTGATCATGCATTCTTATTATTCAAATAACTATTGTGCAGTAATTATTTAAAAGAAAATCGAAATTATAAAACCAAAAGAACTTGAAGGCATTGAGATGAGGAACGGATACCACTTTATTGTTGTTGATTGTAGCTTGCCACTGATATACATGGTATCATACGTTATAACATCACTTAAATCACACTTCAAATTAAGTATGTAAAAAAATGATGGCATTCGGATTTTATTTAGTTTGGCAGCACTTCATTCACACTTTAAATTAAGTAAAAAAATGATGGCATTTGGATTTGTTTAGTTTGGTAGCATAATCCGCTAAAAATAAGGATCATGCTATATTACCTGATTCTTTGCCTGACTCATAGCTTCCATGTTTACTGTCTCAGTTTAATAACATTTGTGGTTCATTCTTTAGTGTCTTTTGTGTCTCCCATAGCTTATCTATCGTTACTTTTCTTCTTGTCTAAAGTTGGTGTTTCCTCATTTTTCATCTTGTTCTTTTACATCATAAATAATTTGATGAATATAGATCAGTTGAGATCAAAGTAATAAATGAAATTCATGTAAAAGACTAATGATAACATTTTGTTTCTCCTACTGCTAACTCTAATGAACAACGTCGCTGGTCTTGATATTTGTATTGGGCAATAGAAAAATATTATAGGTTTATATATTTACTCTTACACTCAAGATACTATAGGGAAACCGTGGGTTTCTGCTCACTTTGAAATTCCGTCTTAAAGACACAGCATTTGAGTTACACACAAGCATTTTATGGTCCCACATATGTGAGTTAGGAATAAGTGATGTATAATTTTTTAAAAGTTTATATGAATCGCATTAGCCTAGCCAAACGCCCCTTCCATTTTATAATTCTTCACAGGTTTACATAAGCATAAGCCTATGATCTGTTTATAGTAGATGTTTGATGTCTTTCATATATTCGAGGATGTTTTCATTGACCTCTTGCAGGACCCAAAGATTGAGGAGATGGGATTTTGTTCACATCTATCATAATTGGTAACTCACATGTAGATCTCTTGCAGCAGCCCACTAGGTGATATACAACCATCATCTATATACAGAAGTTCTCGATACTAACTTGAATTTTAGATACTTTAATGTATGGTTTTCTTTTACACATAGGAAATACCGGTTTATTGTAAACGCAACACAAAAGTGTAGGTGAGTATTTGATGTAGATAACATTAAATGCAAGAATGTTTTTTTGGAAGTACTCATGGTTGCGGATTCCTTAAGACCAGCTTCTGGTTAGAATTGAATCATCAATTATTGTTATGTCATTGAGATTTTCTATTTTTTTATTACATCTCCCTTTCTGATTTATATTTAACACGTGTTTTCATATAAGTGGATTTCTATAGGTTGCTTTCTAATTCCTCCAATATTGTCGATGCCTACTGAAGCAAATAATGGAATCAGATAATTGGTGAAAAAAGCAATGCCAAACACCGCCTTATATTATCATACCAGGCTGTGCAATTGTCGCTTATGCCAGAAATTATGCTGAAGTTGACACAACTTACAAATTTAACAGACCATTCCGCCTTAATTCAATTCCATTGTAGAGACAAGGTTGAACAAGGATAAAAAAATATGTTACATTGATTCATTCAGGTCTGCATTTTTACACTTTATTTTTCTACCATAGTCTGAGTTTATAAATAAAATAATAACAGGCTGAAATACCTCGAATCCAAATATTAGTGGTTGGAAGAGATTAACACTCCTTTCGCAAACGCAACTGAATATCTAGCTACTCATACTTAATTAAACGTGTAGGCAATCCAGGTTGCTAGACCATTTAATGTAATACCTTGGTGTTTAGTCCTTATTAGTTATGAAATTTTAATGATCTTCATATGTAGAGTGACAAATAACTGACTTCATCAGATCATTTAGAGGACATTCCAATTAATATGGAAAGGGACACCCGCTCCAATATAATAATCCACAATCATGAATTGATGGTGATTTTCCGATCTCTATTCGTCTTGTACGGTGATCTGGGGTCAAGGGTTTACCTTCCACGTTACTAAAAGTTGGTATCCTGAAATTGACATAGACGATACTATATTTATTTGTTCTTCTTTACAAAGAATATATCTTTACACTCATGTCTCATAAAGAAATTTAGTCAAATTAGTATTCATATCAATTATTAATTGCAGGCTAGACTTTTGTTGGCTGTGGATGTGGTTAATGGTGATACTTGAGACGGTTATACAATGTCTAACAGTCATGTCGTGTATTTTAGAGTATCGAACTGAAGAGTCGTGAGGTAGCAACAAAATGGAAGAACGCTAAAGAGATCAGAGGTAAAAATAATATTGCTATATCCATATCTTAAAGATGTTTTCGGAAACTTATTTAAAATGCTCCAAGTTTTTAAGCCTATTATAAAAGCTTCAACTTATTTTTCATTTTTATTCCTATATAAACTTATCCAAACACCCAGTTAATGTTGTATTGGGTTATACAATGTCTAACGGTCATGTCGTATATTTTAGAGCATCGAACTGAAGAGTCATGAGGTAGCAACAAAAATGGAAAAACGCTAAAGAGATCAGAGGTAAAAATAATATTGCTATATCCATATCTTAAAGATGTTTTTGCAAGCTTATTTAAAATAGTCCAAGTTTTTAAACCCATTATAAAAGCTTCAGCTTATTTCTCATTTTTATTCCACATAAACTTATCCAAACACCCAGTTAATGTTGTATTGGGTATGATAAAACATATGTCCTATGAATATTTTGTTGTATGTACGTTATGCATTATGGTAACCTAACTTTCTGGCTTAATGAAACAGGTGGCTAACCATCCTGCTGCCAGCCGGGATGACGGCAATGCATTTGAATCTTCTGAAGCAGAAAAATAATTCCAAGATAAGGTACTTTGTGGTTTACTACCTTTTATACCGTTGTAGGTTTTAGGAATTCAATTTTTTTTCATTTTGTAATATTGTTGCTTATAACCATATATCCTTGACGGATTATTTGGTGCTAAAACGCTATTCCAAAAACCTCCTAGCCTGTTTAATTGCACAACTGATATAGATTATAGGTCAATAAATTGACCATTACCTTTTGAGAGCAATTCACATATGATACAAGTATGGATTTCACTTTACGGACATGCATAGTTGATCTTTTAACGGAAAATTAGTCTTAAAAACTAAAGGGTGTGTACATACCCATATATATATCTCTGAAGTGAACATCGTGGACAAGTTGGAAAAGAACGGGAAAAAGTTTCATCATGATAAATCAACACATATAGTTAGAAAAATGATAGCCATGCTATGAGATCATAGGAATTAGCGCAAAAATGTCGAGAAATAGCATTAGAGAAAAATAAAAACAAAGAATTTGTAAGTAGCACTGTTTTGGTATTTATGACTTGTTGGGATGATATAAATTCTTTAAAGGATCAATTCCATTCTCATCCACTACTGGGAGATCCAACCAAAGTTTTCCAGCTTGCATGCCATGGTTCTATGGACAACTCAGAACAGGTAATAACAAAAAGTTTATACTAAATCTGTCCAACCTTCTAAACAACGGGTTAAATGCAACACAAAATAATTTATACAAAGAAGCTGGACTGAAGGTGTTTTATTTTCCTTGTCTTTACATGTCCCGTTCTGACCTTTTTTGAAATCCATATGTTGTAAAATTTATCTTTACTGGTAATTGATTCGAAGTTATCGACTATAATCACTTTTTCCTGTTGCATTGCCTAAAAATGAGTACTAATACACATTCCATTTGTGATAAGTTTGCCTATACTTTCCTGGTTACTTGAACAAAAAACACCCATACACATATGGGCTCCTACCACACGGTCACTAATTTTAGCTTGATAATTCATGAATCAGTTTATTAAACTAAAGTATTTTATTCTTCTGTAGTCAAATTTTGCGACAAGGTAGGAGGTTTTACAACGGATGGGTAGGTGGTGTTTTGGATGCCTTTATCCACATGAGTTTCTATGATTTAGTTGACTCTCTTAAACTTCTGATGTACACAACATGCCGAAATTAAGACTCTTAATGTTGGTAGAGGTGGCAAGCTGTGCAAAGCAGTTAACGAGTCAAAACAAGTTTGCGATAAAACAAGCTATATTACCTAATCAATTAGATGTGCAACTCAAAATATTTCAGCAAAAAAAGTAATGTTGTCTTCGGTATCAAGTACGATCTCTCAATCCATTTTTTCCTTTGCTTATCAGTTGGTATTGAGTTCCGTATTACTATTCTTTTTATAATATGAAGATGAAGTCAAAGAGTTTGTTAAACCACTGTAGTTGCCTTGAAACAAGTATATGAATAGAAGCATATTGTTCGATGCAACGCGTGTTGCTGCTCCCATTTTTATTTCACTTAAGGATTAGTTGACCAAAGTTGACTTATCTGATTTCGTTTCTCAAAGACCATAGAAAGAAGCACCTGAAGTTATGAACATGTTTTTGCCAATCCTTAAAGATGCTGAACTGAGGTATTTGAACCTTTCACAATTATAGTTACTTTTTAGTACCTTTTAGCAGCTCAAAATCATCACATTTTTTACTTTATGTTATGATATCTGTATTATAAAAAATGATTAGTAAAGGGGAGAGTTGTTACTTGTGTACTATCTTTGAGTCCAATCTATGGGTTACTGGAAAATATGCGTTTTTTATTCACTATTTTGGGTTTGGATCATATGTACTCTCCATATTAAGCGACATGAGTCCAGTTAACTTCTTTGGCTTAATCTCCTGACGAGCTCTTTCGGTTACCAAACAATCGTTTAACTCTATCACTACTTCATTCATGGTTGGTCTTCTGCTTGGCGTGCGGGCAATACACGCCATAGCCAGTTATGTTGCCTTCCATGCTGATTCAATCAGATACAGAGGTAAAAGGGGATGGATTACTGGCTGAAAAAGTTCTCAGATTATGAAATGCAACAAGAGATGAAACGAGACGCCTTACGGTAATTTTCTCTTTCAGGGAGGTTAGTCATTAGTGTATTGCTATAAGATCTGGTGTTTAATTTTTAATTTTTTATTATCATCAGGGACTTGGGTTCTAGTGTTTAATCATTGTTGCTCAGCCAGTCCTTGAAGATTTGGAAGAGATGGAAGAAGAGGAAGAGGGTCTGGCTTCCATAGTATGCCGCGAGGGATAGAATCTTAGACCAACAAACCTACTTGGTGTCTATGCGGGTCATCTATCTTTGTGTAGGGGCTTCAGGAAGAATACCATTATTGACCATCAATTGGTACTTTAGAAATTTGGTAGCAAAAATGGAGTCATGGCTAACATAATTGAACCTCGTGGTCCAATAGACTATACGTAAAAAAATGAGCAATAGAGCCATGCATAACTGTATGGTCGCGTCTCTCGTGTCGTTTTTTAATACTACTAGCATTAAGTTTCCAAATAGAAACAAATTTGTAAGTTACTGGTAGATTTTGTTTCGTTCAAGTGTTACGCAAATGATATAACGCATATTAATTCCGATCGTGGAGTAAGTGATTACCATTTTTAATGAAATATTGTAAAGTTATTCAAAACTTCGAGTAACAATAACTTTAAACTAGCATGGCCGGCGGCGAGTATTTGGTGATTGTTTTTGAAGCGAACAAATGTTCTTATTTTATCTAAGTTCGTATATCATTAATGTAAATTGGTAAAAGAGTTAAATCAAAATAAACCAATTAAAAATGAAGATAAAAAACTAAAAGTTAATCAAACTTATGAAAATAGATATTGAATTAAAAAGTAAAAAAATATGAAAAATATAGTGAATTTAAATAAGAAAAAAAAAGAAATAGTAAAAGATATTTTAATTTAAAACTAAAAATATTATTTTAATAAGTTGTTAAAAAAGTTTGTTACAGAAAGTTATGGTATAAAATGTGAGGAAAATATCTAAAATTTTGTTACAAAAATCTCAAAATTCAGTCTTTCAAAAGTTTGTTACAAAAGTCTCAAATGGTTTATAATATATTAAAATAAAATAAGCTAAGTTAGTAAGATAATAAGATAAAACGTAATATAAGAATATTACAGTTATTTTAATTTTATTAATTTCTTTTAATTTTTTAAAATATTTTTTTATCAACTTTAATTTTAAATATATTTTATGTTATATAATTAATGATTCAAAATATATGAATAAATTAATGTTTAAATATTTTAATACGTGTAACGATACTCAAATAAGATTTAAACGATCATTTTACTTTTTTTATAGGAGGATAGTGTAAGGTTATTTTCAGAACCAAATAAATGTACAGAATTGCGAGAACCACCTTTATACTCTTAAAAATGCATATGTATTTTTATTATTATGTTTAAATTAACATTTAATAATTGTTTTATTGGTTATAGATCCGAGTATGATGAGTAATATGAAGAGTGCACATGTGTTTTCATATTATCTAACGAAAAGATAGTTATAATACATACAAAACAAATACATGTGCATGGTCCTAGGATACATGTTCTTAATGACATACGAGAATTAAAATTCATGTATTTCTCCGTAATGAACTAACCCGATGAATATATATGTGCACTTTAAGAGTAAAAAGGTAGTTCTGGTAGTCTTGTACATTTATTTGGTTCTGAAATAACCTCACCCTAAGAGGATATTAGAATTTTTTGATACACCATTATACTTAAGTCATGCATATACTGAGATTTGAGTTTCTCATACAAACCAATACCCTCATGCGACATTGATTATCAAACTATATTTATGAATGTTTATGTGTAATTCTATGAAAAATAATTGTTTTAAATATTATAGATATCTTACGTTATTCGTTTAATTAATTGAGATACCTATTTAAAACCATTCAATAATTATAACTACCAATAACCATTATTAAAAACCATTCTAAACAAACAAATAATATAATCATAAACAACTTAAAAAACAAAGTGATAGTCATTCTACAAAAAGACATTTAAAAAAAAGATAAACATAAAAAACCATTAAATAATACAATTAAAACCAACTTTACACCATAACTCACATATAATAAAGGATAAATCACAATCTAAAAAAACAGAAAACACTACCAAGTGTGTAGTCATTTTGTAAAAAACATTTAAAAGCCAATAAAATAAAAATAAAAGTTAAACAAACAAACATTTAATAATACCTTTAAAACCCACATTACCTTAAACTATAACAACAACAACGATACCCAATCCCACCAAAGCAGGGTAAGGGGCATTACCTTAAACTATAACTCACATATACTAAAAGTTATATGATAAATTATAAAAAAACAAAAACGCATATAGATCAAGAAAAAATAACGACCTTGCCAGTTGACCACAAATAAACGTTACTTAAGCGTAACTGTAACTAAAATATACTAAAGGTTGAATTACAAATTCAATAAACTTAAAACGCACAAACAAAAACTCTCTAGAACAACAAAAAAACGACCCCGCCCGTTGGGCGGGTTACGACGCTAATATATATATATATATATATATATATATATATATATATATATATATATATATATATATATATATATATATATATATATATATATATATATATATATATATATATATATATATATATATATATATATATATATATATATATATATATATATATAGAGAGAGAGAGAGAGGGGGGGAGGTTAATGTGAGAGCTTTTTAAAAGTTGTAAAAATGAGAACTAATCTAAACACCACTAAAACATTGATACATAACTATTTTACTAATACTACACCAAAATATACATTATTTATACAACTAAACACTCTACCGACTAATAAACAACGAATAAGTGTGTAATAAATTACTGATATACAATTAAGAATGTGATACATATACATCAAAATCTTAAAAACTTAATATCTTATAAATAAATTGGTACACTTGATACACAACCACCACTAAATAACTTGATACACAATATCAAAACATGATACGTATCACACCTTGAATCAAAATGTATCACTAAAATTTTGCCAATTTTCAAAAGAAAGCCCATCGAATCTTTAAAAATTATGTTTTTACTTAATCATGTTTTAAAATTGTTTCAAATAGAGTGTCATTTGTGAGATTTTGGTTGATTCTCATTTTTATAACTTTAAAAAGTTCTCGTATGATCCAAAGTCTATATATATATATATATATATATATATATATATATATATATATATATATATATATATATATATATATATATATATATATATATATATATATATATATATATATATATATATATATATATATATATATATATATATATATATATATATATATATATATATATATATATATATATGTGTGTGTGTGTGTGTGTGTGTGTGTGTGTGTGTGTGTGTGTGTGTGTGTGTGTTTACGTTCATGTGAGAACGAATCTTAAAATAAAAACAATAACAACCAACTAAAATCTGACAAGTGGCACATTTAATTAAAGCAATGTAGAATTTAATATAATTCACTTACGGGTGTTTTGGTAATTATCTATACTTGTATCTCCTAACGAGTACAACTGATGATAATTAATGGAATCCGTTCTTTCTCTCTTGTCTAAAAAGCAAACAAATTATATCTTCTAATTTATTCTCTATGAAATTACAACGTATATAGCCATCAATATAAATTATATTTCTTGTTTATTTGGATTCGGTCTTTGAAAATGGTAGCGGCGATTCATATCGGGATACATATACACATCGATACAACTTTTGCTTCGACTAAAAAACAATTTCATTTATTTATTTATATCTTGACGCACATATTTTGGTTTTAGGACTTGAATGACGTTGCAACTATATGTAAATATTTTTATTTATATCACTATTTCAAGTATTGTGTATCTCATCGTTTTGTTTGTTTGATGTTTTGTATCATAGATTATAAGGAAGTTTATAAATATCACAAGAGTTGATGTGTATGTGTCAAAACATATGTCATAATAGTTGTTGTTTATATGTAAACATATTGTTTTGTGTCGCAAACTTAATTTGCCATTCAAATGTGTCATAAAAATTTACGTGTCACTAAAACAATCAAAACTTTAGTAAACTTTGTGTGCCAAAAAAAAGTTGATTTGTCACTAAAACACGTGATAAAAGTTAACGTGTCACTACAAACATGTCAAAACTTTTAGGTGTGCTCAAAAAACTCATTTTGTCACTAAATAAGTGTCAAAAAATAATATGTCGTTACAAACTTATAAAAAACTTTAGCGTATCAAAACATATGTTCCAAGATTATGTAATAAAAATAGTCTTGTCATTGAAATTGTACTAGAATATTATAGTGTGTCACTAAAAGTACCAAATCTTTGACGTGTCACTTAAAATGTACAAAAAAATGTAACGTAATTGCACATATAATAAAACATGGTGTGTCACTCTATATATGTAATTACTAAAAAAATGTATCACATGCCGTTGTACTAAAAAAATGTGTAGAAAAGTCAAACGAAAGTTGATACATAAAGAAAACGGACGAGAGGAATAAGTGTTTAATTGGGCTTCATAAGTTGATACTTATTTCAAGTTAATTACATATGTGCCACTCAAGTCATATTATTTAAGTGACATCATTATTGATGCATCTAACGGTCCATGTTGGTTCTTATTATTTTTATTTTAAATTCGGTCACCACAATAACGCTCCTCCCTCTCTCTCTCTCTCTCTCTCTCTCTCTCTCTATATATATATATATATATATATATATATATATATATATATATATATATATATATATATATATATATATATATATATATTATATATATATATATATATATATATATATATATATATATATATATATATTATATATATATATATATGTATATATATATGTTTACGTTCATGTGAGAACCAATCTTAAAATAAAAACAATAACAACCAACTAAAATCGGACAAGTGGCACATTTAATTAAAGCAATGTAGAATTTAATATAATTCACTTAAGGGTGTTTTGGTAATTATCTCTACTTGTATCTCCTAACGAGTATAATTGATGATAATTAGTGGAATCTGTTCTCTCTCTTGTCTAAAAAGCAAACAAATTATATCTTCTAATTTATTCTCCATAAAATTACAACGTATATAGCCATCAATATAAATTATATTTCTTGTTTATTTGGATTTGGTCTTTGAAAATGTTAGCGGCGATTCATATCGGGATACATATACACATCGCATACAACTTTTGCTTCGACTAAAAAACAATTTCAATTATTTATTTATATCTTGACGCACATATTTTGGTTTTAGGACTTGAATGACGTTGCAACTATCTGTAAATATTTTTATTTATATCACTATTTCAAGTATTGTGTATCACATCGTTTTGTTTGTTTGATGTTTTGTATCATAGATTATAAGGAAGTATATAAATATCACAAGAGTTGATGTGTATGTGTCAAAACATATGTCATAACAGTTGATGTTTATATGTAAACATATTGTTTTGTGTCACAAAACTTAATTTGTCATTCAGATGTGTCATAAAAATTTACGTGTCAAACAATCAAAATTTTAGTAAACTTTGTGTGCCAAAAAAAGTTGATTTGTCACTAAAACACGTGATAAAAGTTAACGTGTCACTACAAACATTTCAAAACTATTAGGTGTGCTAAAAAAACTCATTTTGTCACTAAATAAGTGTCAAAAATTAATATGTCGTTACAAACCTATAAAAAACTTTAGCGTATCAAAACATATGTTCGAAGATTATGTAATAAAAGTAGTGTTGTCATTGAAATTGTACTAAAATATTATAGTGTGTCACTAAAAGTAAATCTTTGACGTGTCACTAAAAATGTACAAAAATGTAACGTAATTGCATATATAAACATGGTGTGTCACTCTATATATGTAATTACTAAAAAAATGTATCACATGTCGCTGTACTAAAAAATGTATAGAAAAGTCAAACGAAAGTTGATACATAAAGAAAACGGACGAGAGGAATAAGTGTTTAATTGGGCTTCATAAGTTGATACTTATTTCAAGTTAATTACATATGTGACACTCAAGTCATATTAATTAAGTGACATCATTATTGATGCATCTAAAGGTCCATGTTGGTTCTTATTGTTTTTATTTTAAAGTCGGTCACCACAATAACGCTCTCCCTCCCCTCTCTCTCTCTCTCTCTCTCTCTCTCTCTCTCTATATATATATATATATATATATATATATATATATATATATATATATATATATATATATATATATATATATATATATATATATATATATATATATATATATATATCAAATCAAATCATATCAAATCATATCAAATCATATCAAATCAAATCAAAAACCCTTATATAAGAAGGATGGCGAAACAATGCCTTAAATATGAAAATTCTATGAAAATGACACATGTAATTCATTAAAGGGTTTCTATAAAATGCTTTAAAAAGAAAATAGGAATTACAAATGATGCCTTAAATATAAAATTATATAAAAATATATAAGGAATGATGGTAAAAAAATGCCTTAAATATAAAGATCTATAAAAATGACACATATAATTTATTAAAGGGTTTCCATAAAATACTTCAAAAAGAAAATCGGAATTACAAATGATGCCTTAAATACAAAATTGTAAAAATGACACATGTAATTTATTAAAGGGTTTCAATAAAATGCTTCAAAAAGAAAATAGAAATTACAAATGATGCCTTAAATATAAAATTCTAAAAAAATATACAAAAAAGATGGTGAAACAATGCATTAAATACAAAATTCTACAAAAATGGCACATGTAATTTATTAAAGGATTTCCATAAAATGCTTCAAAAATAAAATAGATTAACAAATAATGCCTTAAATACAAAATTCTATAAAAATGACACATGCAGTTCATTAAAGGGTTTCCATAAAATGTTTCAAAAAGAAAATAGGAATTACAAATGATTCACAATAGTTCGACTTACTAAAATGAAAATATTTTTAGATATTCAAACTGTCAAGTTTTGAACTGGGATATATGTTGTTGCTATATTATCACGTGATAAAAAAATAATACCAGGAATGAGTTGTGTGGGCTTACTTTTGCTAGAATACACTTTATCACAAAACTTACAAAACAAAATAATTTCTATAAAATATTTATCTATAATGTTTTTGCTAAAAAAACTTAACAATAATACTAATTTCAAAAAAAATTAATGTAAAAGAGTTATTCATAACATTAACATATACCAGATTTATTACCACATAAAATTAAAAAATACATAAAATATTTATACAATATTATTAAAATTCTAAAAAACTTTAATGTAAAAAACTTATTCATAACCTTAACGTATGCAAATTCAATTAACTCATAATATTCTTAAAATATCTTAAACTATATTATTTTTGTTCATTCTATGCTACATTATTAAAATATTAATGTTGTAACTAACACTACATATACTAAACTTCTAATACAAACACATATAACTTTAATTTTCATTAAAAATATATACTTAAAGCTAGCCCGTCCACCGGACGGGTCTAATAGCTAGTATATATATATATATATATATATATATATATAGTATATATATATATATATATATATATATATATATATATATATATATATATATATATATATATATATATATATATATATATATATATATATATATATATATATATATATATATATATATATATATATATATATATATATATATATATATATATATATATATATATATATATGTATGTATATATATATATATATATATATATATATATATATATATATATATATATATATATATATATATATATATATATATATATGCTAGTTTCGTAACCCGCCCAACGGGCGGGGTCGTTTCGTAAATCTTTTTTGATAGTACGTTTGTGTATTAATTATATTTTTTGGCAGTGGGACTTGTTTTTTTAAAGTAACTTAATCGCAACTACTTTTTTTGTATTTTTAGGGTTCGTCCACCCAACGGACTTGTTTTATCCCAAGGCAATCTTTCGATGTATTTGTAAAACCCGCATACTTTTACCATGAACAGTACACTTATGATCGTACGTACAGGATTAAAACTTTCCTTATATGACATGAACACGTATCACGAATATTAATTACAAGAATTACGTACGTGTTATTACACGATAAGTATTAAATACGTGTTAGTACACGATAATTATTTACAATAGTAATTATAATCACGAACATAAAATCATGAACATGAAATCACGAACAGATAATTATGTACTTACGTATATTATTAATACGATGAATGTCGTTACGTACAAGTAATTATAATAACATAAATTATAATAACATGAATAATTAAGAATTACGTAACACGTAAACACGAATAATTAACACGATTATTCTTCGTATATTAAATTAAACACGGTAAGTCATTACATACGTAATAGTTACGTTTAAACGTATAAATATAACCATGGGGAAAATTCACGACATTTCAATACACGATTACGCGCGTCATTTAACAAGACGCGAATTAAATAAAAAGTATAGGTGTTTGTTTGGGCCGTGTAGACAAAGAAGACAAGGGAAAGGCATGGGCTCTAGGACCAATAGTTATTCTAGGCCGCCTATAATAGAAACAGATGGGAGGGAGTATATTAATTAAGACAACAAAATTCCAAACCCTAAAAACATATAACAGCCGTCGTTTTTTTTCTTTCTTTCTTTGTTCTCTGCCGCCGACCAACACCAAGACACAAGTGAAGATCGTAGGTTTTAATCCAAGAAGACAAGGCGCTTGATTCGTGTATGAAAATCCCAAACCATCACACGTTATAGGTAACCCTTGAATTCTTTTTCTTTGTTTGTTTTACACGTCTAATTTGACCAAGAACACAGTAATAGGGGATTAAAAGTATGTTAATAATAAGTTAATTAAGATGAGGCGTTGTTTTGATGTTGCTGTGTTCAACCTGCACGCAAACCGAGACCATGGGGGTGGTAAAGACACCACCAGCCGCAACCCTAAAAGGGGTGTTGGCTTGGTTTGGTTCTGACGAGGGCAACACAACCCCAACAAGGGTGCGTTTGGCCTATCAGTGGCAACGACAGAAGGGGGTGTTGGTTCTGGCAGTGGGAACCGAGAGCTTATGCTCTCGGTGGGAATTTTATAGCAAGCAGGGGAAACCGGTTACTGTCGGTGGCAGTAACATCCACTGTCAGGGGGAAACTAGCAGTAAGAGGGTGTTTGGTTTTGATTTTAGACAGAATTAAGGGTGCGTTTGGTTTGCAGTTTAAGGGCAGTTAAGGGGCTGTTTGGTTCGGCTTAAAAATAAAACACAGGTTTAGTCACGAGAATCTTTTATACTAGTCACGTTTTATTCAAGCTAAATTATTTTTAACAAGTGACATTTTGCAAGTATATTTTTGCGAGAGATTTAAATTAATTTAAAGCATGACTAGAAAAATCATGAACTTAGGTTATATTTATTTTGGTAAATAATACATGTATAAGCCTAAGTATTTGATCACTTTAATTTAGACATGACTTAGGTTAATTATTATTATTATTAATAATTCATGAATTTAACCTAAGTAGTTATTATTTAATTAGACTATAGAATTAATTAATTATTAAAACATGATTTATAATTAATTAATTTCCATGACTTAGATTATATTAATATATGTTTTAATATAAGTATTTTGACCACTTAATTTACTTAAATCATGATTATGTGTAATTAAATCGTATAACTTATAGTTTATTTAAATTACATGTAATAATTAATAGACTATACTATTTAATCACATGACTTAGAATATTAATCAGTAAACACTTAAGCTTATATTATTAGCTTAATAAACCAGCTTCATTCTATTTATGGAAACTTTCTAATTTTAGAAACTTATCTATTTTAAGCAGTAAATCTATTTTTGGAAACTTTCTATTTTAGGAAACCTGCTATTTTTAGAAAGTTACTTATTATTACACAACAAGTATAATAATACAAAAATACAAGTAATACTTAATCAGAATAGACTAAATACATGATAAACACAGCATAACATTAGAATCAGTAAAACAAGACATGAACATATAAAACAAGCTAAGACATGATATAAAACCAATTACGTACTTGGTAATCAGAATACTTATACACGTATATTATCTATGTAGCATTAGTGAGATCGAAGTAGGACTCTCTTCCGTTCGTCTTCTTTGTTCACTGGACACAAGGTACGGATTTTCTGTCCTTTTAGTATGGACATTCTTCCTTATTAGGATTCCCCGTATGCAGCCAACTATTTTCCCAGTATATATTTTATATGTTTTTCAATTGCTTATGTTTAATTAGATACCTAAATCCATATACATGCATGACCAGTTTCACCTAGTTATGGAGGTACCATAACCATAACACTAGAGGCACCAGTGTTATGACTTCACCACAGCGGAGTGATAGGTCGTGGCGTCCCTTCAGCTTTTGGCCATATTGTTATTATTATCATGTG
The DNA here is from genome assembly GCA_025667525.1 of Glebionis coronaria. Taxonomy (NCBI): domain Eukaryota; kingdom Viridiplantae; phylum Streptophyta; class Magnoliopsida; order Asterales; family Asteraceae; genus Glebionis; species Glebionis coronaria. The sequence goes on from JANFOE010002034.1 coordinate 39,058, forward strand.
GGCGTATGGGTGCATCCTAGGTTACATGTTTTCAGCAGATTATTTAGGTGAATGTGGTGTGTGCCTTGCATCCTTCACAAGGAGCTGATCCCTCCTACCCAAAACTTATATTAATTAGAGGCAGTCCCTCTAATTGCATGACGAGGTCACCCCTCCAAGTATTCATGTACGTTGATATTTCATGACCTATATTGGCTAATGGTTAACATGTTAAACAGTTTTCATAAGATAAACATAAGGCTTTTCAAACTATAAAACCAGTTTTATTAAGTTAATACCAGGTTTTTTCAGGACTTAATCAATTCCGCTGCTATATGTTTTACATGCTTATATTATTCATTCCATGCTTGTATATCCGTGCACTGCGCGTTATGCTCAGCCGTTACTTTCCGTTCCATTTCCCAAAACGGCAGGTACCTAAGGACAAACTCGAGCATTTGGAGGACGTGCATAGGATGGAGGCTGCAATAGACTTCTTCTCCTTTTTCCTTCATATACTTATGCTTGTTCAGTCTTTCATTCATTTCATTTACTTTATTTATGTTTTGGGCTTACGTTTGGGAGCCGATGGTTGATTCCGGTTTTCCCTATGGTCATGTATGTTTTACTACATATTACCTTGCATGATTGGATGACACACCATAATTACGCGTAACGATCCACTTATCAAAGTGGGGTGTTACAATTATGGTATCAGAGCCAAGGCTTCGACCTGTAGGCTCTAAAACTTGACCTGTGACTAGTGGGTAGTCAACAGGAGCTTCCTAAGCCAACGCTTGTTATTCCACGTATTGATGTGTTCAGCGCATTGTTGGTTTAACCATGATGTTTTCAGCACCTTAATGTTTTAACCTTGATGTTTTCATCGATATTGTTTTACTAATATGGATGGACAACCGTCATTCATAGTTAGGTATGTGTCATTGTTTCATGCATGATGTTCCTCGTGAACTGTGGCTATGTGGACTGAACCCCAGTAGTTCATAATTAGTCACATAAAATTTTTTCTGATAAGTTTTGACAGATGATTTTTACTTATTTATGTTTCATGTATCATTGTTGCAGGAATTATGACTAAGTAACGGTTGGTACAGGACTGGCTCTATTTAGTCGCATGTGCTTTTATCGAAACTTTTAACTTTGGGACCGACCCATAGGCGTCCCCTCGCCATGTCTTTTGTTTTGGGTAAACTAATCATTGGCGTTTACCCTCGCCCATATAAAGGTTTTTATAAACTGCATCATGCATTCATGCACTATTTTCATGCATAAAATTTTTCTCATGATTTACTGGCACAATTTTTTTTTAAGTCCCCTCATAAGTTACTATGTTTTTATGTCAAGTATGTTTTTATACTATCATGGTTAACTTCAGTTTCATGCTGATTATGTTATATACTCCTTCATGTTTCTTCATGATGATTTCGTCTTAATGTTGTTTACGTCTTACGTTTCTTTTGTTATTTATGCTTTCATGCAAGACACTGTTGGAATTCATTTAAATCCTGCTTTCATGATAGGCATGGTTGGTTTTCATTAATCATGCTTTCGGGAAAATCATCATTGAAATTCGTTTAACCACACGTTAGCGTTTCTCTATGCAACCAGAATGAGGTATATACTGGAAATGCCAGGTTATCATGATGGTCTTTTTAACCGTTTAACCAATTATTTTTCTATAAAACCATGTCAGATGATCGACCCATACCGATTATTTCATGTGCATTCCATGTGTACTCCATGTACCGTATCCCATGTGTGTATTCCACTTGCTGATACACTACAAATTGCCGATGCCGCTCATAGCTAAGAGATGTTACTAAGGGTTGATGCTGCATATTTTAGAGACGCTACGAGATGCTGATGCTGTTCACAACCTGGAGATCTTACAAGACGAAGACAAAGGCGTTAGATCAAAGTGACCGGACGAGAAGATGCTTCACCACTAGATGATTTCCATCAATCATTGTCCCTAATCCTTAGTTACATGTCACACGTCATTCAGTTGTCGTTTCAGTCATATGAGTGCGAACCGGTACCAGCCGGTCACTCAACTGAATAGTTACATGAATCACAGTCATGAGAATGACCGTCATGAAACTGACAGACAAGACGATAGTAACCACTACTATGACAGCAACTATCCTAGCAATCGCAACCAAAGCTCCGGCCGCGGACGCGATCAGAAATACAAAGGATTAGTAGTCCAACCGATCCGCCAATTCTAGCATAATAACCTAATATTTATAGTTCTATTCGTTTCACATCTCGAGACACATGTCAAGACACTAGTCAAGACACATGTCAAGCTTATATTTCCCAAGACACGAGTTAAGATGTCACACTCCCAAACTATCAGAGAATAATGGCAACCAGGGAGTGGTGACGTCATGATTATCATACACACACAGTTACAAAGAACGACCTCTAAATGAGACGTTCGGAAAATTGATCACTTGCATTTGATAAAATAAATAGTTTTAACATAATGCGGAAGCATAAAACTGGTCACAGATATAAAAACATAGTTTCCAAATAGTACAAATGATCTTTGTTTTCAATAGAAATGACGGCAGTGCATGAGACCTCACATAGCATCTTCCTTCTTAATACCTGAGAAAAACATTGCTAAAACGTCAACATAAAGTTGGTGAGTTCATAGGTTTAGTTAATTTGAAGTGTTTAATGAACCACAAGATTTTCCCAAACGTGATGACAATATAACAAATACAAAGTCATCATAAAAGCATTTATTACAGTCTAAGCTCGTGACACCGAAGCGTTAACAACACCGGCAGTATAATCATATAAATGTAGCCCAACTGGATGCCTAAACCCACGACATCCTATCTCAGACTCAAATGAAATTGTGCCCGCTTGTCCCTTGTAGGACCAAGACAGACAGGGGCGTCAACCCCGATAGATCTATCCATAACATTCGCGCTTACACAAAGTAATTAACGCTTCATGATTCACGGGCCAAAGCAACTGGGGTTTTAGTGGGACTCAGACTAGTATATAAATCAATAAATGCACTTGTGTTCATACGTTAAATCAAGCAATGTCTCACCCCAAAAAGCAGTAAAAGCAGTTAAAAAGTGGGGCTATAAACTCACCTCGTTAAATCAGCAAAGTGATGGAAATGTAACTGTAGCTCGAGAATACGGTTACGCTATCCGCGACCTATTTGAATATAAGGACCGTGTTACGACATCTAAAGTTACACTAATAAAAAGCATGACATCCTAGTTGTGCTTGACGATGTATTTTGTTTACGGAAAAACGCAACAATTAAAACTTGATTAATTAATAAACGGGCTTTTGGGCTAAAAAGTACATTTTAAATAATAAAATCGGATGGGCTTTATAATCTCAAAACTTGTGTGGGCTTAGCAACTCGGCTGTCCAAACAGCCCAACCACCCAAAGAAAAGATAATGGGCTCGACCCATGTTTATTCACCCAACCCGCCCCAATCCAGGCGATACAAACAAGAAAGAGGGGGTCATATATTCATTTATACTTCCCATAACTCACAGTAATACTCTCTCTTTCCCAGGCATCTCTCCCAACCGTCCCTTATCTCTCTCTCTCCTCTCAAACCGGATCTACATCATCATAGCAACAAAATAGTACGAATCCAATTTATAATCATCTTTAGATGATGTTCCAGGTTCGGTTGAGGTTCGAATGATTTGGGTTTCATCTCCGTATGAGTTTAATCCGAATCTTGGTGTGGGTTTCATGTTATCAATGGATGATTCTTCTTTACAAAGATAAGTTCTAATATCCTTTCCTTCTAATTAAATGGTTCAAACTAATTTTCGTTTTATATCCTTGAAAATAAAAGGATTCATTGGTTCAAAATCATTTGTCTTATAAAAATATGAATAAGAGATTCTCGAATTAAATAAAACTGAATTAGGGTTTTCGAAATATTGGGGGTTTTCCAAATCTATGGTTTTATAATAATTAATTATTGTTTTCATAAACCTCTTAACGTTAATTATTGAATTAAAATGAGTTTTCGAAAATTAGGGTTTCGAATAATTAGGGGTTTTGATAAATCTGATGTTTACCTTTAATTAATTAGTGTTTTCTATCATAAAAACCTGTTAATTGCATCATATAATTAATTTAATAAAAATTAGGGTTTCGAAAATATTGGGGTTTTGTTCAATTCTCGGCTTTAATCTAATTAACTAGTTAATTCGTGTTTAGATTAGGTCTAATTAGTGTTTAAATCAATATATTAAAAATTAGGGTTTTGAAATAATTTGGGGGTTTTTATACCCGCGTGTTTAATTAAAATTAATTAGCATTTTTATGAGATATATTGTGTTACTTTTATGTTAGTACTGATTTTTGACTAAGTTAGGGTTTTGGCCGATTGGTGAATGTTTCAAATGAGGTCTTTATTTGATTCTGAAATTAACAGTATTATCCAAAAATAAATGAATAAATAACTAAATATGGTCAAATATAAAACGCACAAGATGGTACAAAAAAGGAAAGGGGGGTCTGTGGTCTTGACAGAAAAATGGTTTGGGTCATGGGTCCAAGTTGGTAGCACTATACTATTATTATTACATTTTTGCTTAATCCGATTAGTTTTGAAAAGACTAATTAGTTTGTTTTGTTTCGCAGGTTGTTTTAAAATTGACGAGCACAACTAGACGTATGTAGAAAATGAAAAGAAGGTGGGTAAAAGACTCACAATGAGGACTTTGGTTTCGGCTTGGTGGTTCGGACGAGAAAATAATGGCTCGGCTGGTTCAAGGCCTTGACACTACTCTTTATACTTTTACCCAGAACTTGTAATTAAGACTGTTTGGATGAAAGCAGGAACAGACTTGTAATACTTGGATTGTGGATGTGTTTTGTTTTGTGTTTGGACATTGAACAATTGTGATAGTATTTAACTTGTAATAATTTGCTTAGGGTTAGTCTAAATCTGGAATTGGTATGCTTGTGATGTACCCAATTTGGGTAAACTAGGCATGTGTGCTGGACTCTTGTGGGTAGTGGGTTGTATAAAAAAATTATAGTTTCCAGGTTTGGATGTTTGACTAGTGTTGACCAAGATTTGAAAAATCTGAATAAAAGTTTACCAAGTTTGATTTGTATTCACTCTTTGTGTTAAATTAACTTGTATCATTCGGCCCAGCAAGGTTTATCAAAATGACATAGTTTTAGACGCGAATACTTAACAACAAGAACAACATAATAAAATCTCGACACACAACTTAAGCAAGGATGGATACGTGTATTCTCGAAGGTTTTAACAAACATTCATAACCGGCGCAACCGTTAATACATAAAACGTTTAATAACGAACACGTCTCTTTTACAATAATAAGACGCGAAAATTCGAGTTGTTACATTCGCTCTCCCTAAAGAGGGCTTTGTCCGCAAAGCTAAACAAACGATACATTTACGTCGACACCACATTGGTAAACAATAAGGATACTTCATAAATATGAGATAACTTCTCAATTCGTTAAATCCACAAGGTTCAAAGCTCACATTAAATAAATACATGGAAAAATAAAGGTGAAAAATTGACGGATGTCACAGTATTCCCATGTTTTAGAGATTTCGTCACGAAATCAAGACGTTGTTGTAGTAGGGTGATTAGCGAAAAGATGAGGATACTTGCTCTTGAATTGGTCTTCACGTTCCCATGTGTATTCTGGACCTCTACATGCATTCCAACGGATTTTTACGATAGGTATACGACTTTGCTTGAGCTGTTTGACCTGACGGTCCATGACCTCCACCGGTTCTTCCACGAAGTTGATTTTGTCGTCGAGTTGGATCTCTTCTAAAGGAATAACGAGTGCCTCGTCGGCTAAGCATTTCTTCAGATTGCAAATGTGGAACACATTATGCACTCGGCTAAGTTCTTGAGGTAACTCCAAACGATAGGCCATGGGGCCAATCCTCTCTATAATCTTGAATGGTCCAATGTAACGAGGATTCAACTTTCCACGTTTTCCAAAGCGGATCACACCTTTCCAAGGTGAGACCTTCAACATGACTCTATTGCCAACCTCAAACTCAAGGGGTTTGCGTCTCATGTCAGCATAACTCTTTTGTCGATCTCTTGCGGCTTGCATACGGCTCTTGATCTTAAAGATTTTCCCAGTAGTCTCATGTATGATCTCGGGTCCAGTGAGTTGGGCCTCACCAACCTCTGCCCAACACACGGGTGAGCGACACTTTCTACCATACAATGCTTCGAACGATGCTGCCTTAATGTTAGTGTGATAGCTATTGTTGTATGAGAACTCCACCAGAGGTAGGTGCCTATCCCATCTATTTCCAAAGTCGATCACACAAGCTCTCAGCATATCTTCCAGGGTTTGAATGGTCCTTTCACTTTGACCGTCGGTTTGGGGATGATACACAGTGCTCATATCCAACTGCGTTCCCAAAGCTTTCTGCAGCGATTTCCAAAACTGTGAAGTAAATCGGCTATCTCGGTCAGAGATTATAGACACAGGCACACCATGCCTCGTGACTACTTCCTCCAAGTATGTTCTTGCTAACTTATCCATTCCGTCTGTCTCCTTGATTGGTATGAAATGAGCCGATTTGGTGAGTCGGTCGACGATGACCCAAATAGTGTCAAATCCAGCTGAGGTTTTAGGTAGCTTTGTAATGAAATCCATAGTGATCCTTTCCCACTTCCATTCTGGCAGTTCGGGTTGGACCAATAATCCTGATGGTTTCATGTGTTCGGCCTTGACCTTGGCACAAGTCAAGCACTTGCCAACATATGTAGCAATGTCTGCCTTCATGTTCGGCCACCAATACAACATCTTAAGGTCATGATACATCTTGTCAGATCCCGGATGTATGGAGTATTTTGACTTATGCGACTCGTGCATAATCAAAGGTCGTAGGTCACCATGGAACGGTAACCAACTCCTATTATCAAGGCATAATGTCCCATCCGAGCGAGCTTCTAACTTCTTTATCATGCCTTCAACATCTTCAGTCTTGAGAATTTCCTCCTCGACTGCCTCCTTCTGAGCCTTGAGAATTAAGGATAGAAGATCTAAGTCAATGGTCATCACCAAGGCTTTCACTCTAAGAACTCTCTCCTTTCGACTCAAAGCGTCAGCCACGACATTTGCCTTGCCCGGGTGATAACGGATCTCGCAATCGTAATCACTGAGCAACTCTAGCCAACGTCGTTGTCTCATGTTGAGTTCTTTTTGATTCAAGATGTGTTGTAGACTTTTATGATCAGTGAATACAACACACTTTGTGCCATAAAGGTAGTGTCTCCAAATCTTCAGGGTAAACACCACTGCTCCTAACTCTAGATCATGAGTGGTGTAGTTCTTCTCGTGCACTTTTAGTTGTCTTGATGCATAAGCAATGACCTTAGTCCATTGCATTAATACCGCACCTAACCCTTTTATGGATGCATCACAATACACCACAAAGTCTTCATTACCCTCGGGTAGGGCTAGTATAGGTGCTTCACACAACATCTGCTTCAATGTCTGGAATGCCAAATCTTGATCCTCTTTCCACTCAAACTTCTTGTCCTTTTGAGTTAACTCCGTCATTGGTTTAGCTATCTTGGAGAAACCCTAAATGAATCTCCTATAGTAACCAGCAAGACCTAAAAATTGGCGAATCTCCGTGGGTGTTGTAGGAGTCGCCCAATCTTTCACAGCCTCGATCTTAGCAGGATCAACGTGAATACCACTGCTATCGATTACATGCCCAAAGAATTGCACTGTGTTTATCCAAAACTCACATTTGGAAAACTTTGCATATAACTTCTCCTTCCTCAGCAGCTCTAGTATGGTCTTCAAATGCTCCTTGTGTTCTTCTTCATTACGAGAGTAGATGAGAATATCATCGATAAATACAATCACAAACTTGTCCAAGTATGGTTTGCAAACTCGGTTCATGAGATCCATGAATACCGCGGGTGCGTTTGTCAAACCAAAAGGCATAACTTGGAACTCGTAGTGTCCGTACCGGGTTCTAAAAGCCGTCTTGTGGACGTCTTCTTCTCTAACCCTTAGCTGATGATATCCCGATCTTAAATCAATCTTCGAGTATATGCTAGATCCTTGCAGTTGGTCGAAAAGATCGTCAATTCTTGGAAATGGGTAGCGGTTCTTTATCGTCAGCTTATTCAACTCTCGGTAATCGATACACATCCTAAAGGATCCATCTTTCTTTTTGACAAATAGGACCGGTGCTCCCCAAGGTGAGGAACTCGGCCTAATGAAACCTTTGCCAGAAAGTTCCTTTAGTTGTTCAGCTAACTCTGTCATCTCTGCTGGTGCTAAGCGGTATGGGGCTCTAGCAACAGCTGCGGCTCCTGGTGTAAGCTCTATGTGAAACTCCACTTGTCGTGTTGGTGGTAATCCCGGTAAGTCTTCTGGGAATATGTCTGGAAAATCTCTAACGATCGGTACATCTTCAACTTTCTTCTCATGATCTTCTTCTTCCTCCTTTCGTGTTACTTGAACCAAGAACACTGGACATCCCTTCTCAATGTATCTTTGGGTTCTAATACATGAGATGAATTCCAGTCTCGATCTATTCTTCACTCCACTTCTTTCGCCTTGTATGATTAGTACATCGTTTCCATAAGGAACACGGACGCACTTCTCATGACATACAATTTCCGCGTGATGCTTCGACATCCAATCCATTCCAATGATGACATCAAAACTTCCCAATTCTATGGGGAGTAAGTCGATACTGAACGAACGATCTTGTAACCTTAGACTACATCCTTTCAGAATAGCATCGGTGGTTACTGACTTCCCATCGGCTAGTTCTACATTATACTTAATATCTAACGCAGTAGGGGTAATATTTAGGCGTTCACTAAATGCAGATGACACAAAACTCCTATCCGCACCAGAATCAAATAGTACTGAAGCATAGATGTTATTGACTAGAAACGTACCAGTCACAACATTGTTGTCCTGCACTGCAGCCTCAGCACACAAATGATACACCTTGCTAGGTGCCGTGAATCCACCTGGAGCACTGGTTGTGGCTCGGTTATTTCCTCCCCAGTTCCCCTGGTTCTGCTTCAGGTTCCCTTGGTTGTGATTTTGGTTGCCTCGAATTTGATTACCACGACCTTGGTTCCCACTGCTCGGACACTTATTCTTGTAATGCCCTTTCTCTCCACACCCAAAACAAGTAACATTTGCTCCTTGACCACCTTGAGTTCCCGGTCCTCTTTGGTTAGCAAGACGGGGTGGTGCTCGACACTCCTTTGCCTTATGTCCAGCCTTTCCACAGTTGTAGCATGTAGGGGGACATGCTCCCTCGTGGTGTCGGCCACACTTTCCACAGAAAGGAAGTCTTCCAGCATAGTTTCCAGCATTACTTTGCCCAGCAGTAAACACTCTAGCCACTTCTTGACGCTTGTTCTGACTGTAGTTGTTAGTGTTGTTGTTGTTGTTATTGCTGTTGTAGTGATTGCCAGACCACTTCCTCTTGTCTCCAGTATTCTCTCCCAACTCTTGCACCACTTGGTACATCAAACTCTGAGCCATATTGATTGCCTCATGCAAGTCATTTGGCTTTGATGAAGTCACATTCCCCTTGATGCTCAAAGGTAAGCCCTCAATGTATCGCTCCAACAATCGATCGTCGTTGGGCACCATTTCGGGACATAACAAGATTAGCTCTTGAAAGCGCTGATTGTAAGCAGTAAGAGCGGTACCCTTGACCTTCAAGTTCCATAGCTCAACCTCCATTTGCTTGACTTCATTTCGTGGGCAATACTTCCTAACAAACATAGCTTTGAACTCACTCCAAGGTGTTGCTGGGCAACATCAATGGTCACTGCACGAGCATAGACATTCCACCAAGTCAAAGCACCATCCACCAATGTGCTTGACGCAAACTTCACCTTATCAGCTTCAGCAACATTGCTAATCCCAAATTGGGATTCCAACTTCTCAAACCATCTAGTCAAACCTACTGCACCTTCAGTACCACGGAAACTCACTTGTGTAACCACACGGAATTCCTTGTAGGTGCAGGTCCGCGTAATGGCAACAATGGCTCCTTGGTTTGTCTCCTCTTGCGTGCTCGTTGTACGATTCGCTTCAGCTGCTGCGAGTGCCTCAGCCACCCGTTCCGCGATCATTTGACTGAGCATGACGGGGTCAATCCCACCGGTAGCAATTGGTGGATTCTGTGTCTCAGATCTTCTAACTGGTGCCATAATCTAAAAGGTAAACAAGACAATGAGTTTTGCCAGACATAACATTCATGGCACGCACAATATAATTATGAAATGCTCAACGGTATAATAAACAATATATGATGATCTCACAATTTTTGTAACCCAAATAAAATAATGTCATTCATAGAAATGTTTTGCAATACATCACAATTCGACATACATAATAAAGAAAAAAAATGGAAAATGCCAACTAGCTGAGATAAACCTCATAGCTTAGTGGTCGTACAACAATGAGTCAACAGTACATGGTAAGTCTAACTAGTATCCTCACGACGCTGGTGAAGTGCTCTCTCTAACTCTGCCAACCTCCTCTCAACCACGACCTCGCGAGCCTGGGCATCTCTAAGTCTGACATCGGTATCATAACAAGCGGCCCTAAACCTGCGATCCAAGTCAACAATAGGGTCCTCAACAGGTGCCTCTAGTCCGCCTGCCTCAACCAGTAGCTCTACTCCCCAACGGGTCATCAGGCTCTCGATCTCCTCGAGGCGAGCATTCGGCATTGTGTCCATCTGGTCGAGAACAGCATGGAGCTGTCCTCGTAGACGGGTCACACAAACCGTCAATGTCGTCTCATCCTCAACTGGACTCTTTTTCGTCAATGCCTCTAGCTTATCCTGCACCTCATTATACTCCTCACCCAAAGTCTCCACAGCATCCTCCAACCTATTCAAACGGGTCATCACACATCCATCCGCTGCTCCAAGCATCACAACTGTCGATGTAGCTCTCCTAGGAAGAGGAGTCGCAGTTCTCGGCCCAGTAGAGATGCCAACATCGGCGAGCATCTCTTGATACACAGCAGGTACAGTCTCTGGTGGTGGTGGTGGTAGTGACGCCTCTGGGGCAGGACTGGCAGGTGTGCGGGCTGCATGCCTGTCAGTGGCAGAGAAAGGTATGAGGGGTCGGTAAGGTGAAGGTGGTGGTCGGGCGGCTCTCCCTCGGAGACGTCGCCTAACATAGTAGAAAGGCAGAGTGCCAGGTGCGGGAGTAGGGATGTCTGCCCCTTCCCCTTCGTCTTCAGACGAAGACGAGGAGATGAGTGCGATGGAAACCTCAGGAGTAGCAGCATATGTAGCAGGGGGGTCCTAAGTGTCTGTGACCTCCATGGGTTCACCTTCTCCATCGGTGAACTCCATATCATCATCCTCAGTATCCTCCATTGATTCGCCCCTAGTGACTGATGCCTGCCCTGGTGACTGCACCACATCAGCGGCTAGGTCGTCCTCTCCTCCGCCTTCTAGGCTAAGTACGTCATCTGCTGGTGCATCAGGGATATGGATCGGTGAACCGTAAACCTCTTCTGTCTCTCTCTCAGTCTCATCATTTGAAATCATCCGGTACCACGGATATCCTGATGGTGATCCTCTAGGTAATCCTACCGATGAACTGATAGTCGACTGTGAACTGCGGTTGTAGTATGCCCCTGTAGACGTTGAATCATCAGAAGAAGACATCGTTGTAACATAAACAGAATAGATGTGTGTAAATATCTCATATAATTAGTCCGTGAAAGGGACATCGACATAACATATAACAATCATTGTTCAAACCACATGTATCCCATATAACATAACTCGGATTTTGTTGTTGCACATGTACCCCATGTAATTATATCTCGTAATTGTTAAATCACATGTATCCCATTTATCATAAATTTGTTCATTACATATATATATCCATGTATATATGTATACTTAATACTTACAATCCGTATGATAATCAACTAAACACATAACAATTATAGTCTAGAGTTACTAAATGCAACCTAGTTCTCTATAACCATGTCTCTGATACCAATCTGTCACACTCCCAAAATATCAGAGAATAATGGCAACCAGGGAGTGGTGACGTCATGATTATCATACACACACAGTTACAAAGAACGACCTCTAAATGAGACGTTCGGAAAATTGATCACTTGCATTTGATAAAATAAATAGTTTTAACATAGTGCGGAAGCATAAAACTGGTCACAGATACAAAAACATAGTTTCCAAATAGTACAAATGATCTTTGTTTTCAATAGAAATGACGGCAGTGCATGAGACCTCACATAGCATCTTCCTTCTTAATACCTGAGAAAAACATTGCTAAAGCGTCAATATAAAGTTGGTGAGTTCATAGGTTTAGTTAATTTGAAGTGTTTAATGAACCACAAGATTTTCCCAAACGTGATGACAATATAACAAATACAAAGTCATCATAAAAGCATTTATTACAGTCTAAGCTCGTGACACCGAAGCGTTAACAACACCGGCAGTATAATCATATAAATGTAGCCCAACTGGATGCCTAAACCCACGACATCCTATCTCAGACTCAAATGAAACTGTGCCCGCTTGTCCCTTGTTGGACCAAGACAGACAGGGGCGTCAACCCCGATAGATCTATCCATAACATTCGCGCTTACACAAAGTAATTAACGGTTCACGATTCACGGGCCAAAGCAATTGGGTTTTTAGTGGGACTCAGACTAGTATATAAATCAGTAAATGCACTTGTGTTCATACGTTAAATCAAGCAATGTCTCACCCCAAAAAGCAGTAAAAGCAGTTAAAAAGTGGGGCTATAAACTCACCTCGTTAAATCAGCAAAGTGATGGAAATGTAACTGTAGCTCGAGAATACGGTTACGCTATCCGCGACCTATTTGAATATAAGGACCGTGTTACGACATCTAAAGTTACACTAATAAAAAGCATGACATCCTAGTTGTGCTTGACGATGTATTTTGTTTACGGAAAAACGCGACAATTAAAACTTGATTAATTAATAAACGGGCTTTTGGGCTAAAAAGTACATTTTAAATAATAAAATCGGATGGGCTTTATAATCTCAAAACTTGTGTGGGCTTAGCAACTCGGCTGTCCAAACAGCCCAACCACCCAAAGAAAAGATAATGGGCTCGGCCCATGTTTATTCACCCAACCCGCCCCAATCCAGGCGATACAAACAAGAAAGAGGGGGGTCATATATTCATTTATACTTCCCATAACTCACAGTAATACTCTCTCTTTCCCAGGCATCTCTCCCAACCGTCCCTTATCTCTCTCTCTCTCCTCTCAAACCGGATCTACATCATCATAGCAACAAAATAGTACGAATCCAATTTATAATCATCTTGAGATGATGTTCCAGGTTCGGTTGGGGTTCGAATGATTTGGGTTTCATCTCCTTATGAGTTTAATCCGAATCTTGTTGTGGGTTTCATGTTATCCATGGATGATTCTTCTTTACAAAGATAAGTTCTAATCTCTTTTCCTTCTAATTAAATGGTTCAAACTAATTTTCGTTTTATATCCTTGAAAATAAAAGGATTCATTGGTTCAAAATCATTTGTCTTATAAAAATATGAATAAGAGATTCTCGAATTAAATAAAACTGAATTAGGGTTTTCGAAATATTGGGGGTTTTCCAAATCTATGGTTTTATAATAATTAATTATTGTTTTCATAAACCTCTTAATGTTAATTATTGAATTAAAATGAGTTTTCGAAAATTAGGGTTTCGAATAATTAGGGGTTTTGATAAATCTGATGTTTACCTTTAATTAATTAGTGTTTTCTATCATAAAAACCTGTTAATTGCATCATATAATTAATTTAATAAAAATTAGGGTTTCGAAAATATTGGGGTTTTGTTCAATTCTCGGCTTTAATCTAATTAACTAGTTAATTCGTGTTTAGATTAGGTCTAATTAGTGTTTAAATCAATATATTAAAAATTAAGGTTTTGAAATAATTTGGGGGTTTTTATACCCGCGTGTTTAATTAAAATTAATTAGCATTTTTATGAGATAAATTGTGTTACTTTTATGTTAGTACTGATTTTTGACTAAGTTAGGGTTTTGGCCGATTGGTGAAGGTTTCAAATGGGGTCTTTATTTGATTCTGAAATTAACAGTATTATCCAAAAATAAATGAATAAATAACTAAATATGGTCAAATATAAAACGCACAAGATGGTACAAAAAAGGAAAGGGGGGTCTGTGGTCTTGACAGAAAAATGGTTTGGGTCATGGGTCCAAGTTGGTAGCACTATACTATTATTATTACATTTTTGCTTAATCCGATTAGTTTTAAAAAGACTAATTAGTTTGTTTTGTTTCGCAGGTTGTTTTAAAATTGACGAGCACAACTAGACGTATGCAGAAAATGAAAAGAAGGTGGGTAAAAGACTCACAATGAGGACTTTGGTTTCGGCTTGGTGGTTCGGACGAGAAAAGGATGGCTCGGCTGGTTCAAGTCCTTGACACTACTCTTTATACTTTTACCCAGAACTTGTAATTAAGACTGTTTGGATGAAAGCAGGAACAGACTTGTAATACTTGGATTGTGGATGTGTTTTGTTTTGTGTTTGGACATTGAACAATTGTGATAGTATTTAACTTGTAATAATTTGCTTAGGGTTAGTCTAAATCTGGAATTGGTATGCTTGTGATGTACCCATTTTGGGTAAACTAGGCATGTGTGCTGGACTCTTGTGGGTAGTGGGTTGTATAAAAAAAATTATAGTTTCCAGGTTTGGATGTTTGACTAGTGTTGACCAAGATTTGAAAAATCTGAATAAAAGTTTACCAAGTTTGATTTGTATTCACTCTTTGTGTTAAATTAACTTGTATCATTCGGCCCAGCAAGGTTTATCAAAATGACATAGTTTTAGACGCGAATACTTAACAACAAGAACAACATAATAAAATCTCGACACACAACTTAAGCAAGGATGGATACGTGTATTCTCGAAGGTTTTAACAAACATTCATAACCGGCGCAACCGTTAATACATAAAACGTTTAATAACGAACACGTCTCTTTTACAATAATAAGACGCGAAAATTCGAGTTGTTACATTCACTCTCCCTAAAGAGGGCTTTGTCCGCAAAGCTAAACAAACGGTACATTTACGTCGACACCACATTGGTAAACAATAAGGATACTTCATAAATATGAGATAACTTCTCAATTCGTTAAATCCACAAGGTTCAAAGCTCACATTAAATAAATACATGGAAAAATAAAGGTGAAAAATTGACGGATGTCACACAAGACACATTACTCACGTCCAATTATGGAACATCCTTAAGAAATTTAGGGTACCCTCCAAAGGGTATATCCATGTTGTTGTGCCATGTATTAATCAGGCCACAAGAATTTCAGTACCAGCACCGGCGTATCAGTGAGATCTGTCACGATTGTTCGATGATACTCTCATTTCTTGCACCTATATTTCATATATTCATGACCATAAAGGACGTCATTCGTATCCCCCATGTATACGAAGGTTTTCCTTCAACCTAATGATGAGATCCAAGCTGCTAACGCATTACCTCGGACAAATGCGAGTTGAATTTAATCCTAATTATGGACTATGAGCAGCACACCCTGCTACGATTCATGATTTTGTACAGAAATGTTTAGGCTCCTGAATACATTCAGCATGGTTTTCCATCAGGAAAATCTGTACAAACTATCTATGCTTTCCAAGTACTTGCTTTGTTAGCCATTACTGCTAAAATTTTCTAGCTATCAGTTAAGACATGACCACTGAAGTTCCTTTTACGCATAACCAGACGAGTATTCCAAAATCTTCCCATACATTCCAGAAGAACCTTCAAGGAGAAGGACGGTAACATGAGATTATGTGTCGACTATCGTCGATTAAAAACAAATCACCATTTATAACCGTTATTCTCCTCCACGTATTGACAACATGTCCAAATCGACTTGAGGGTGTCAAACACTTTTCCAAGATCGGATTCATGATCATGTTGCCAACAGTGACGAGTGAAAGAGCAGGACATTTCCATGACTGCTATTCGTTCACGACTCGGTCATGCTAGATTCATGATTTTGTATTAGTCTCATAAATGCCTAGGAGCATTATAGACTTAATAAATTGAGTTTTCAGGAACACATAAACAAATTCATCACTTTCATCGAGAACAACCTGATTTTTTTCTCTATGTCTAGAGAAGAGCAGGAAGACCATATTTGCACTATGTTGCAAATTCTACAACAGGAGAAATTTCACAGGAGAAATTTCACCGTGAATAAAATATAGGCCAAAACATATATTAGTACCCTGAACTTGGTAAAGTGGATCATCTAGTACCCTGAACTTTTAAGAGTGCAGAGTGGTACCCTGAACTTGACAAAATGGAATTTCTACTACCTTATAATAGTTAACTCAATAATTAATTATTTTTTACAAACATTTTAGAAAAATATTTTATAATAATTAATTTATAGTAAAACGTGAGCTAAGTAAATATATATTTTTATAATATTTAATTATTTTTTATTATTAAAAATTAATATATTATTTTAATCTATTATCTATAATAAAAAATATTTGTGACTTTTTAAAATATTTCTATCCCACTACTTTTAATATATTTTTGATATATTATTAAGTGTTTGTTTCAAATAATTATTTGAACAAGTTATAACAAAATATATAAAAGTTTTGTTAATTTTCTACACATATTAGTACCCTGAACTTGGTAAAGTGGATCATCTAGTACCCTGAACTTTTAAGAGTGCAGAGTGGTACCCTGAACTTGACAAAATGGAATTTCTACTATCCTATAATAGTTAACTCAATAATTAATTATTTTTTTACAAACATTTTAGAAAAATATTTTATAATAATTAATTTATAGTAAAACGTGAGCTAAGTATATATTTTTATAATATTTAATTATTTTTTATTATTAAAAATTAATATATTATTTTAATCTATTATTTATAATAAAAAAATATTTGTGGCTTTTTAAAATATTTCTATCCCACTACTTTTAATATATTTTTTTATATATTATTAAGTGTTTGTTTCAAATAATTATTAGAACAAGTTATAACAAAATATATAAAAGTTTTGTTATTTTCTATTTAAATATGCATATGAAGAAATTAAATTTTAAATTGTTATCGTTACAAATATTTATTTCTTCAGATGCATATTTAAATAGAAAATAACAAAACTTCTATCTATTTTGTTATAACTTGTTCTAATAATTATTTGAAACAAACACTTAATAATATAATATAAAATATATTAAAAGTAGTGCGATAGAAATATTTTAAAAACGATTGCTACAAATATTTTTTTATTATATTTACTAGATTAAAATGCTATATTAATTTTTAAAAAGAAAAAGTAATTAAATATATGAAAGATATATATTTACTTAGCCTAAGTTTTACTATAAATTAATTATTATAAAATATTTTACTAAAATAATTTTAAAAAGTATTATTAATTATTGAGTTAACTAGTATAGGGTAGTAGAGGTTCCATTTTGTCAAGTTCAGGGTACCACTCTGCACCCTTAAAAATTCAGGGTACTAGATGATCCACTTTGTCAAGTTCAGGGTACTAATATATGTTTTGGCCTAAAATATATGAATAAATTTTTTTATTTTATAAATAAGAAATATTTAATAAAAAATGTGAGTAATGTGTAGTGAGTTGTTATGATAGAGTTTGTTAAAAAAGTTGGTGTAGAGTGTAGCGAGTAGGGGTGTCAAAAAAGTTGATCCGACCCGAACCCGACCCGAACCCGAACCCGAATAATCATATTCGGGTCGGGTCACTCGGGTCCGAAAGCGTATTCGGGTCAATTCGGGTTGACCCGAATTGACCCGAGTTTTAATTAGGCTCGGGTTCGGGTTATATATTTTTACCCTTGACCCGACTTGACCCGACCCGAGTTGACCCGAACCCGACCAACCCGACTTGACCCGACTAAAATTAGACTTTTTACATTGTTTTAGTACAAAATTAGGCCACTTTTTACACTTTTCCCTCAAACTCGGGTTGACCCGAACCCGAGTTGACCCGACCCGAGTTGACCCGACCCGAATTGACCCGAACCCGAGTGACCCGAGTTCTAATTAGGCTCGGGTTCGGGTTATATATTTTTTACCCTTGACCCGAGTTGACCCAAACCCGACCGGGTCAACCCGAATCACACCCCTAGTAGCGAGTAGGGGTGTGATTCGGGTTGACCCGGTCGGGTTCGGGTCAACTCGGGTCGGGTCAAGTCGGGTCAAGGGTAAAAAATATATAACCCGAACCCGAGCTTAATTAGATTTCGGGTCACTCGGGTTCGGGTCAATTCAGGTCGGGTCAAGTCGGGTCGGGTCAACTCGGGTTCGGGTCAACCCGAGTTTAAGGAAAAAGTGTAAAAAGTGGCTTAATTAAGTACTAATATAATGTAAAAAATGTAATTTTAGTCGGGTCAAGTCGGGTTGGTCGGGTTCGGGTCAAGTCGGGTCGGGTCAAGTCGGGTCAAGTGTAAATATATATAACCCGAACCCGAGCCTAATTAGAACTCGGGTCAATTCGGGTCAACCCGAATTGACCCGAATATGCTTTTGGACCCGAGTGACCCGACATATTCGGGTTCGGGTTCGGGTCGGGTCAACTTTTCCGACACGCCTAGTAGCGAGTGAGTTTCTTTACCACTCCCCGTACCCTAGTCTTAGAGGGTGTTTGTTTTAGCTTATATAATAGGCTTATAAGCTTATTAGCTTATATAATCTTATAAGCCGAAATCAAGTGTTTGGTTAAGCTTATATAAGTAGGCTTATAAGCTTATATAAGGGGGTTTTGGTAAGCCTCACATTTGTGAATTTTATAAGGAATGCTGGGCTTATATAAAAATAATATATAAAAAGACTTTTATACCCACATTTAATAACTACAACATTTAATATTTTTGTGTTTTTTTGTCATTTTACTTTATTAATTTTAATAAGCTAAACCAAACACTAAACATGGGCTTATAAACTTATATTATATAAGCCATAAATGGCTTACATAATATAAGCTAAGCCCAACTCATAAGCTTAACCAAACACCACCTTACTAGAAAAACAAAGGTTTGGTTATTCTTATCCACAAGTAAGTAAGGAAGCAGTGACTAGGAAGATGAAGATGATTTCATCAACATCAACATGTATTATTCCTCAGATGCCTTGTTCACCATTGACACTTAGAAAAGCATTTAGCAAAAACACAAGAAGAATTATAATTATGGAAATGGATGGAGCAAAGAAGAAGAAAAACAGAAAGTACGGAAGCTCAAGGAAGTCAATATTGAAAAAAACCTTAAAACAAGAACAAGTCACATTCACTGCTCCAATCAATTTAAATGACCCTGTTGTTGGTATTATTGGTGGTGGCATGTCTGGTCTTCTTTGTGCTCTGCAATTGGAAACTAGAGGAATTCGTTCCACTGTTTTCGACACCGTACGTGCTTTCTTTCTTTCTCACCTTACTGTTACTCTTTTGTTTTCAGGGTTTAAGCAAATACTAGCAACTGTTTGTGTAACTCTACAGGGGATTCATGGACTTGGGGGAAGAATGGGGACTAGAATGATTGATGACCAACAATCAATGATTTTTGACCATGCAGCTCAATTCTTTACTGTAAGCAACCCTTTGTTTTCTGAATTGGTTCACGAATGGTCAAAAAAGGGTTTAGTTCAGGAGTCACCTGGAGTCATCGGAGAGCTTCAACCTGGTGCTCATTTCTTCCCATTCCCGTCTTCCCCTCCTAGATACATAGCTGTCAACGGAATGCGTACCCTTGCTGATTCACTACTTTCTCAGGTACTATCCTTTTTATTCATTCATTCATTCATTCATTGGGCTTTTATCATTGTATTGATTGAATGCATTACATAAGATGTGGCATATGTATTTATATAGAATACATAGCTTTGAGATTAAGAACATACTCAAAACCCTAAACCTAATGGGCCACAAGCCCACAATCAGGCTTTAGCCTATCGT
The DNA here is from genome assembly GCA_025667525.1 of Glebionis coronaria. Taxonomy (NCBI): domain Eukaryota; kingdom Viridiplantae; phylum Streptophyta; class Magnoliopsida; order Asterales; family Asteraceae; genus Glebionis; species Glebionis coronaria. The sequence goes on from JANFOE010002034.1 coordinate 59,109, forward strand.
CTAACAGACATGACATAGATATGTGCATTCATCTGATGTCACACCGCCCCACTTGACATGCTGTGGTAATTCATACCCTAGTAAAAAAACAGTAACGGAACAACCTTAGGCTTTCGCACTAAGAGGGCTCGGTACCCTCGTGCCGAAGTGTTGGCGCCAAAGCCAAAATGTGCTTCAACGTCAGCAAAAGGTTCGTTAGTACCACATTATGTGCCTCCCTCCTTGGCACCACAAAATGTGGTGCCATGGGCAAAAAGTGGTGTCATGAGTCCACACATACCCCACTAAATAAAAAATAAAAAAACTCTTTAACGTGGGCTGGTATCCACCAGCCAAGAACATTTGGAACCACATCTGGTACCGTGCGCCGTCGGAAATGTTGGGCTGTTAGACACGGCGTCAAGCCATGGGGCATCATACCCCATGCTCTAAAGGTTGTAATGCATCCTCAAAGTTTCCTTTAAAGTGAATAAGCAAGGGTTTTTTTGGAAGCTTTGCCTCCTATCTCCTAGGAACCTTTATTTCGTTAATTCAAGTAAAAGTGTCTAAACTCCAATTATTTCGAACCCTCTATTTATGCTAGCTGGGTATGACCGAATGTACTCATTTTGACAGCTTTTCTGTTTTTGAAATTTTCATTTCTAGCTAGTGTTGTTATTGAAAATCTCTATATAGCTCTTTTAGATATATGTTTTCAAAGCGATATGTTTAGTGGTGAAAATGGCTTTATTGCATACATTGGTTCAAGTTGGTTTGATTTTTTTACTCGGGTTATTACTGATTCTCATTTTGATTATTTTGATTTTGATCTCAATTTTTGACTTCTGAAGTCAACAGTAACCTTGAAACATATTATTACCTGTATATTTAGTTATCGTTTATAACCTTTCACGTTATCTTGATTTCCCTTCCTTTTGCCGCTCTCTAACCCTCTCTTATAAAGTTGTTTATTGCTTAGCTGGAAACTTTCTTTGTTTCAGAGTTCCATCGTTGAGGTAGTGCGGCCTTGCTGGATAAGCTCTCTTGAACCATACAACGGAATGTGGCACTTGAGTGAGAATGGAAAACATCGTGGACAGTTTGATGCCATAGTTATTGCACATAATGGTAATATTTACATCCAAACACCCCTTGAATGTGCACTTCCAAACACCCCTTCTATACTAGATAACCTTTAGTTGAATAATTAAATACAATTTTCACTTAGCAAGCAATACATAATTTTTCAATAAGTTTATACGTAAAATCTTTAGATGTAACTGTTTCTGGATCCTTTTTTTAATCAATGAAATACTTTTCTTACAGTATTCTTGTATCATCATCAGGAAAATGTGCTAACCGGTTGCTTTCTTCATCGGGATTACCACTTATTGCGAAACAAATGAAGGTATGTTTGAATTTTACGTTATTTAATGACAAACTTATCCCCGTTATCTTCTATTACCTAGCCTTATTCATTTATTGTTGGTGGATGTTGATTGGTCATTTTACAGAGACTGGAACTAAGCTCTATATGGGCTCTTCTTGCTGCATTTGAAGATCCTCTTCCCTTGCCAGCCGCCGCAGCTGCAGTTCCATTTCAGGGGGCTTTTGTGAAAGGAATAGAATCTGTATCATGGATGGGAAACAACACACAAAAATTATTTAATTCTCAGAAATCGGGACCTCATTGTTGGACGTTTTTCAGCACAGCTTCCTTTGGAAAACGCAATAAAGTTCCACAGGTCTGTGTAGCTTTTACTTATTGTAATACATACTCCCCTGTACAATACCTAACACTCCATACGTGACTGCCAAATTGACATTTAATTGCCTTTGTTTCTCTTTTCCCATTTTCTTCATATTTTTCTTGTGGCAAATGAGTGAATTGCTTCGTGTTGTGTGATATTTTTATCAGGAGAATATTCCGAGTGTCACGGCAGAGAAGGTGAAAGAATTGATGCTTGCAGGTGTCGAGAATGCCCTTGGATTACCTACTTCCTCACTTCAGACACCAATATATTCCCGCGTACAATTGTGGTATGACTTTTTAGGGATCAATAACTTGTGTAAAGTAATACTAATAATGATGATGGTATTCATGGTAAACATCTATGCAGGGGTGCAGCTCTTCCTACAAATACTCCTGGTATTCCCTGCATCTTTGATCCACTTGGAAGAGCTGGCATCTGTGGCGATTGGCTACTCGGTTCAAGTTTAGAGACTGCAGCCCTAAGTGGAATAGCTCTTGGAAATCATGTAATCTTATTTATTTAACATGGGAAAAGGGTCAGGCAGGTTTGGCAACGGGTCACGTGGAATTTTTTTTTCTACCTGGTTAAACTGCTGGTCGGATTGAATAACCTGCCAGCACGTTTTTGGCCTTTTTGGAAAGTTCTTTTAATTACGCTTTATATGACTATAAACTCGGTAGTTTACAATAACAAATTACTTTTCTAAGTAAAACACTAATTTAAGAATAGTTTTGGTAAACTCTTAACTCTTTTGACACGTTCCCATTTGGCTTATTTATTTTCAGTTGAGGTAAATCACAGCATATCGGTCCATTTATAGGTAAATGAGTCAAAAGTGCCACTTTTAAACTCATGCTTAATGTAGTTACGGTTTGAGATTTAAACTTGAACTGTGTTGTCTTTGCTAGTTACTAATGTGGAAAGATCCGGTTGTCCTGCTATCCGCCTATCTATTTCTTATCATATGTACTGTAATAATAATATTCAAAATAATATGCACTCCATAATACCGGCCTTTTCTTCTTATATAGACTGCCGATTATCTAAGAAGTGGTGGCACAAGACCAGATGAGTTTGCTGTTGGTTTACACGATGATTTCAAACCTCTACAGGGACATGATATTGGACAATTTCCAGGATTAGAGTCCAACAAGGAAATAGGCGAACCTCAGCTTCAACCTGGAGCATAATTCTTGGATCTTTCCCCGCAATGTAAGTTTATCTTTCTTTCGACATATAACACCTTATTTAGATTATTGTTAATACAAGTCTTGTTGCAGAAATGACTAGGACACTAATATACATTGTGTACTGCAGTAAACTTGGACGAGTAGATCCTCAAACACTAACGTGGAAACCCTAATACTTCTAGCAAGTATGGTCAGAATTCAAATTTTGGTGCATTGTATTTGCCAATTTGGAGAATTAGCATCGCTTCCTACTAACATAACAAGGAGCCATTAGTGATGAAAATAATGTTTGTGCAGCCTCTGCTGGGCTAATATCAACAAGAGTTTCACTGATGTCACGCCATGCCCAGGTACCACATATCTGATTTTGTTTCTTGCAAAAGAGATCATGCAATTTTCAAGCCATTGAATTATAAATGGGTCGATTTGGGTTATACATTTTTTCTAATAACTCATACACTTCTAAGAAATAAGCTTAAAGGGAAACGGTGCCAAGAGATTATTTTTGCATACAAAAACTCTTAAATTATGTGAGTTCTGTGGTCATATTTGACACTAACTTTTAGTCAAATTCCATGACAATACCTTCAGGGCGTCTTCATTATCTTCTAGACATCGACATACTATTTGATGCTAAGGAAAGGATACACTTGTTGCAGAATACTCGGAAGAAGCTGGACTACGTACACAGTTATGTGGTTGTGCTAATTTGTGATTTATATCATTGAGATAAGCCTTTGATAGTGATGACAGTAGAACAAGCGGTCATAACTATCAAATGTCATAAGAACTACAGTATGTAGTAGTATTAATAATGCGGATTATGTTAAATGTGCCTAAAACCTCAAAGTACGTACACACCTATTCCATTTTTTATGGCTGCTGAAATTTAAATCATTGCAAACTGATGGTATGTGATATCTGACATGAATTATTAAGTTGATGGTATTGATGAATAAACAACTAAGCCAGCTTCATAAGCCACCAAGGATAACCTTGGGAAGGTATCTTGGAGAAGTCTAAGGTTCGATTCTCACTCATGAACGGAAATATATAGAGTGTATCCCCAAATTGTGGACTCCAATAATTACTAATTTTCAATTAAGAAAAAAAGTAATCAGTACTTTAGGTGTGGACTCGAATTACGAACTATTAATTTTCTATTTAGGTATCTTAGTAAGCCACCAAAGATAACATTTGATTGTTCTTTTAAAAACAACTAAGCTAGCTTCGTAATCCATCAAGAATAATATTGAGGATGTATTTGGAGAGGTCTTAGGTTCCATTCTAACCATTGATTTTTTTTTTTTATTTTTTTTTGAAAGGCAACCATTGATTTTTAAAAACGAAAATAAATAGAAGCATGATTGGAGTGTATCCCAAATTGTGGGTTTGAATCACAAACTATTAATTTCTCATTAAAAAAAACTCGAGTGTATTCTCAAATTGTGGGCTCGAATCACGAACTACTAATTTCTCATTAAAAAAAATTAATCAGTACTTTGGATATCTAATTGGGAAATGGTTTACGTAGTCATTTTGGAGATTCTTTAGAAGAAATTTTTGACATGGCTCAAAATTCATCGTATACGAATGATCAATATTTAACCATGATGTATAAATAAACTCATATAGGGTGGGCAAAAAAATCGAGTCAATAAAAAAAACTAAATCAATTAAAAAAGCGATTTTTTGAAACCGGTTACTCTCAAACCGATCCAGTTTAATAAAATAGACCGAACTGGTTTAAAAACCAATTAAAATCTAACCAAAAGACAGTTTCAAACTCAAGCAGTATAAGTCAAACCGATCTGTTGATCGGTTGACTCAAACTGAACCTACCAACCGGTTTAAAAAAACCCGGTTTGCCCAAATTGTGTTTTGAAATGTGTATAGTTGAAGTTCGTTTTTCTCAGTTCTTAACAAATTGAAAGTCCTAACAAGATCGAGTTTTTAATTGTTTTTGGTTGGTAAAGTTTTTTGGATATTCTATTGCTAATTCAAACAAAGCCTTGCTAAAATGAAAAATAACGTCTACTTATATGTAAAACAAAATGCACATACCAAGTTTTTATTCAAGTAAAATGTTAAAATGTAAATTCTACAAACTATAAGGACTAAAAATGTAAATTCTATGAAATATAAATGCCAAAAATGTAAAGTCAAAAAGTCAAAGGACTAACTATGTAAAATCAGTAAACTAAATGGACTGAAAATGAAAATTTAACAAACAAGTAACCAAATTTTCATCTAATTGAAAACTGCCTAACTACTTTTGAACAAATCTGAAAATACAAGGACTAATTTTTTTGAAAACCCTAATTACTTTGAAGATTAGCTAAGTTTACAATCTGTTTAATACTAGAAGGACCAAAGTGCAATTTTCACAACTTTTTCAACAAAAACGGGTTCAAGAGTAAAATAAGCTCGTTTGAGCTTATTTCTCAACCAAATTAGCTCAAACCAGTTTCAAACGATTTAAAATAAAAAATTAGCTAGACCTATCCAAGGAATTAAACTGAAAGTGACTAGAACTCTGATAAGCTAAATTCAATAAGCTCAAAATAAGCTACCAGTTAAGCCAGACTTGCACTACTTGATTTTAGTGGTGAAAATTATTAAACAGCTCAAAAGAAAGACGAGAAATCAAGTCTCAAAGAAAATGATCAATTAATAAGCCTTAAATCTGAAAATAAGCAAAATTGAGCTTATGTTGACTTTCGTTGACCAGAATTTTCAAAAAGCTCAAAATCACAAAATTTATCCAGGAACACTTTTGAAATGGAAATGTGAAAGAAAATCAGCTAGTTTATGAAGTGGAAAATGAGATATGAAAAATCAGATTGCATTTCATTACAAGGAATTGCATTTGCTCTAGTGCTTATACTTTGGCTTATTTCTTACTCAATTCTAGATACTGTACAATTTCCTTATACACACTCAAACTTCATATATTGACTGAAAGTTTAGAACTGGTTTGAAAGAATTTCATCAAAGATTAAAGAAATGCTAAGCATTTGAAAATCACAACTTCCTGAAATCTTACTTGTTAAAAACTAACCCAAACCTTTTTGATAGCCAATTGCCTTTTTGACCAAATTCTTGACTTAAAAATGACTGAAAGCTTTACACTATGACCAAATGACTTAAAATGAACCAAAGTTTTCCAAAAACTAACACTTGAAAAGCCTTTCAATTCTATTACCAAACACTACTTATCTGATATTTTCCAAACTTTTATGAATGATTTTTAAGCTAATGATTAGACTGAATGAAAAGTGATATCACACTAAGTTTACTAGCTAGAAAGAAGTGTATTAGAACTAGTTAAAAGCAATTAAACCAACAAGAACTTACAATGACTTATAAAGCTAAAAGGACTGATGAAATGTGAAAAACAGGACAAGTTCTAAGGCTATAAGCAAGATTAAGCTACACTTAAGCTACAAAATCACTGAAATCAGATCAGATACAAGCTAAACAACTTTTATCATGCAATCAATCAAGATTTAACTAGGAATGAAGCATGCATTCAACACTTAAGTGGAACTAGAAACTCAGAAAGTAAGACCTTTTAGCTTAGGCCTCCTTTGGGGAGTAGAGGAGCGCTGAGCTCTCTAACCTAGTGCTAACCACCACCTTAACACTAGAACACATCAAACAGCTACCAATCAACAGCTATCTATCACCAAATCTCCATTAATGGACTGAAATGCTTCAAAATCTGCTAGAACTGGAACTTGGATGAAAAGAACAGGTACAACAGCTACAATCTTCACATATAGCTCATTATGATCAAGTGGTGATCATAACAAACTAAACAGCATCACAAGGTAACAAAGTGCAGGTATGAACAGTAGAGAAGTAATGAGAATTTGGAGGGAAAATGAAATTTTTATTATTTGAATTGAAAAAGTAGTTACAAGGCTGGTAAGTTTGTTACAACTACTAACAAACTCAAGAGTTTGTCAGACTCTTGAGTTGTTAAGCTAAATCTAACAAGGATGAGAGAAAACTAAAAGTGTGTGTGATTTCACACTTTTCTACAATACAAGAAATGAGAGCTAAACTAAGGTATTTATAGACTGCAGATGTGAAGTGGTTGGGGTTGGTGACGTGTTAGAACCAATCAGAAACTTCCACGTGTAAAATTCTGCTCAATTGAGTTTTGCAGGTTATGAACACATTTGGGTTTTTCTTTGTTGTTGATTTTTGGTGTAATTGATTGTGTTCATTGTATTCGTCTCTTGAAAACGATCACTCTTGATGTTTACATCATCTTCTGAAATTGCCTCTAGCTCAAACTCGTTCCTAGTAATATTTGTTGAAGAAGATGACACGTGGCAAGATTATATTGGGTATGGGAGTGTCACACAGATCATTATCTGCTTTGTGAAATATGATTGGTGGGTTGGGGTACTGTTGGGATACGCCCACTTAACATCTCTCCTATTATTTACCAATCCAGCTGGCAATCCACTTCCTTCCAATACTCTCTTCTGATTGGTCTATTTGCTTGCACACGGATTGAAATTGAATTTAACTTCCAAAGTTGGCATAATTAGCCCTTGTACTTGGCAGAATATGGTTTTGAGCTAGTATCTTCATTTCTTTGGCATAAATGGTCCTTCAAACTTCATTCTTGAACAAACTTGATCCATTTGACTTAGTTGACTAAAAGTTGACCAGGTTTGACTTTAGTCTTGACTTTGTCATATTTACACTTTTGGTCCTTCATCTTTGGCAGATTGTCAAGATAGGTCCTTTGTCTTCAAAGTCTTGTCACTTTTGATCCTTCTTTGTCTTTTTCATCAAATTAAGCTTGATTTTCCTTTGTTTGCTTGAAATTTTATCCTTCTTACCTATTTGAGCACAAACACAAAACATACCACATAATTCCGCTTTATAGCACAAAGTTTAGGAATTTTTCTTGTGTTTTAGGGTGATTTGTTGATAAATTGATATGAGTTTATGCTCATATCAAATCCCCTACACTTGAACATTGTCATGTCCTCATGCAATGCTATATATTAGAGCACAAATTTACATTCTCCTCATAATTAATCCACCTTAGCCATTATGGAATGCATCTACACTACTCTACTCTATATGATGCATGATTTTGATTTTGAACAATGCAATGAACAAAATAAAATTCTATCTATATCTTTTTGGTTTTTCTTGAAATAGTTTTGATGGAAATAACTCATAAAGAATTCAATGACTTTGATTAGGGCTTGGGTACCATGGACATTTATCACCCTAAAGTTTCACTTTCCCCATACCAAGCTTAAAAAATGGGATCATTGTATTCACAAGTAAAAAGTGCATCAACTTATTCATGATAATTAAATGTGGAACCGGTTATTAGTTGAGCAAATTGCTTGTGGGAAAATTTGTCATTTATTCAAGTGTGAAATATAAGAAGTGCAAAATCCAAAAATAAGGAAGCACGGTTTTAATCCTAAGTAATCCTCTCATCCATTACTTGAAAAACCGCTCACAATTAATATAAGTCCGTTTCAAGAGTAATAAGTCATTCGCCTTATGTGTAAAATCCTCATGTCATGCTTTCATAAGTAGCTACACACTCGCTAAGGAAAGAAAAATAAAACTCACGCAATAATTTACATTCGCCATCTTTTTGAGACTTTGGATCTTCAACCCCACAACCCGTCAAGGTAATATTGGATTGGAGCAATCTATTGAATTCCCGCAACCCGTCAAGGTAATATTGGAACTCAATAGTCACTATAATTAACACCATACTGCCCCTCTTGGGAGTCTTGTATAATTATTATTATTATTTTTTTTTCTTTTTTTTTCTTGCCACTCACTTTTTTCATAAGCCGCTCTTATTTTTCTTTATTCCTCACAAAGAAAGTTGAAAAGAATAAAAGGAAAAACACCCGCTAAATATTGAGCATGACATAAGTCTAGTACACATAAACCGTTCTAACTTAGAATCTTAAGACGTACTTATATCAACCATGAATGATTAGACAAAAATGCATAAGAGATTACAAACCAATTAAAACCGTTCTTGATTATTTATTAACATATATACATGCGAAGAAAATAGAGGTAAAGAAGAGAAGGGTTTAGCCACAAGTAATTATCATGAAGTTTATCTAGCCCTTTTATACTTGCTTCAACTCTATCATTTCCCATTCTCCATAAATTTAAAATCTCAAATAATGAGAGTGGTGGATGCTTAGCCTAATAGACTAATGAAGGACTACATGGTTAAGGATACTAGCTAGAGAATGCTAAGATAAGCAAACTCGGGTTGAGTCAAAATATCCATGGTGGGCCTAACATGTCAAAGAAGTCTAAACTTGTTAAACCATGTTTTTATTATATTTTCTTTTTCTTTTTATATATTTTTGATGCAAAATAAAAGAAGAAATATATACAATGCAAATGTGTTATGCAAATGAAAAATGATTAATGCAAAAATTATGAATGCATATTTTTGGTGGCCAAAGTAGATCAAAAATTTGAAAAATGTTTGAAAAATAAATTTTCCATGTTATCATGAAAGACAATGACAAGTTCTAGGTAAGGTCACTTCGATAGAAGACCCCCTACACTTAAGCTAAATATTGTCCTCAATGTTTAAGAGCATGGAAGTATAAAAACTTCCCCTACACTTATGACAATGAATAGACTTTGCTTAACCCAAGTTAAGAAAAGGACAACTATTGGTGAATTCATGTTTAAGCACAAGGTGTCAATGAAAGATCACAATAGTAACGAAGTGAACCGGATACAAGGGCCTCCTCCAAAAGCTCCAAAGCATGAAATGAGTGAACAACCCTACAAACAACATGAAGACAAAAGAAGGTCTCCCCTACATTTATCTCTAAGTCTATACCCTTATTGCTAACCTACAACACTCTAAACCTAGTTATACGATGCTTGAGTTAATGAGTCTCTAGCTCGACTCGTCCCTCAATGAATTAATTCATGGGGAAAATGGGGATCTCTTGGACCATTTCAACGGAAATGTCCTCCCCAAAATAATGTTTCACACGGTGACCATTCACTTTAAAATTTGGACCATCGGGTTGTGACAACTCAATAGTTCCACATGGAAACACTTGAGCAATAGTGAATGGACCGAACCATCTCGACTTAAGCTTGCCCGCAAAAAGTTTCAACCTTGAGTTAAAGAGGAGAACCGGCTCTCCAACTTTGAACTCACGGTTCTTGATCTTAACATCATGCAATTTCTTAGTCCTTTCCTTGTAAAGCAAAGAATTTTCATAGGCATTGGCTCTCAATTCATCCATCTCATTAAGTTGATCTTTCCTATGTGAACCGGCTTGGTTTAAATCAAAGTTAGCCCACTTGAGAGCCCAAGATGCCTTGTGTTCTAACTCGAATGGGAGGTGGCACGCTTTACCATAGACAAGCCTATAAGGAGTACAACCAATTGGTGTCTTAAAAGCTGTCCTAAAAGCCCACAAAGCATCGTCAAGCTTATCCGACCAAGAAGCTCGATGCTCTCCCACCGTTCTCTCTAAAATTCTCTTTAAACCACGATTTGTGACCTCGGTTTGACCATTGGTTTGAGGGTGATACGCGGTAGAAAGTCTATGATTAACTCCATATTTCTTCATAACTCTCGTGAATTGATCATTACAAAAATGCGTACCACGATCACTTATGATGGCCCGAGGTTCACCAAATCTAGCAAACAATTGCTTTAAGAACTTCACAACAACTCTAGCATCATTGGTAGGTAAGGCTTTAGCCTCCACCCATTTGGACACATAATCCACCGCCACAAGTATATACTTGTTTCCTTAGAAGATGGAAAAGGTCCCATGAAGTCTATGCCCCATACATCAAAAATCTCACACTCTTGAATAAAATTTTGTGGCATCTCATCACGTTGCGTAATTTTTCCTTGTCTTTGACACACATCACAAAATTTCACCATCTCATGGGCATCTTTGTAAATGGAAGGCCAATAGTAACCCGAATCAAAGACTTTCTTGGCGGTATAGTTGGGCCCAAAATGTCCACCCGTAGGTCCTTTATGACATGCTTCTAAGATCTTAAATGCCTCGGGCCCATCTACACACCGTCTAATGATTTGGTCCGCACATTGCCTAAAAAGATAAGGATCATCCCAAAAGTAGTACTTAACTTCCTTAAGAAATTTCTTCTTTTGTTGGTAAGTAAGACCCTCAATTAGCACATTTCCCACAAGATAGTTTGCTATATCTGCAAACCAAGGAGTGACATCCTCTTGGGAAGAGATAGACATGAGCTCCTCTAATGGAAATGATTCATTGATTTCTTGATGTGGAAAATCTCCTTGAAAAGGATGCTTAAGTCTACTCAAATGATCCACCGCTAAATTCTCAGCTCCTTTTTTTATCACGAATTTCTATCTTAAACTCTTGAAGCAACAAAACCCATCTCAAAAGCCTAGGCTTAGCATCTTGTTTTGTCATGAGATACTTGAGAGCGGAATGATCCGTATACACTATGGTTTTGGATAGCACAAGGTATGGTCTAAATTTCTCAAAAGCATAAACTATAGCAAGCAACTCTTTTTCCGTGGTAGTGTAATGAAGTTGTGCACCGGTCATGGTTTTACTCGCATAGTGTATAGGTTGAAAATGCTTATTCACTCTTTGTCCTAAGACGGACCCCACCGCATAATCACTAGCGTCACACATAAGCTCAAAAGGTAATTCCCAATTTGGAGAAACCAAAACGGGAGCCTTTGTCAATTTCTCCTTAAGAGTCTCAAAATAGTCCAAACAATCTTGCTTAAAAATGAAAGGAGCCTCTTTTTCTAAGAGGTGAGTCATCGGCCTAGCTATCTTAGAAAAATCTTGTATAAAGCGCCTATAAAACCCCGCATGACCTAAGAAACTCCTCACACCTTTAACCGAAGTGGGTGGGGGAAGCTTAGCAATCACATCAATTTTAGCTCGATCCACTTCTAATCCCTTATTGGATATTTTGTGTCCTAAAACAATTCCCTCTTTCACCATAAAGTGACATTTATCCCAATTAAACACTAAACGTGTTTCCTCACAACGCTTAAGCATTCTCTCTAGATTGGTGAGACATGAGGTAAATGAATTTCCAAAGACAGAAAAATCATCCATAAAAACCTCCATAGTTTGCTCTATCATGTCATGGAAAATCGCCATCATGCACCTTTGAAACGTCACCGGTGCATTACATAAGCCAAAAGGTATCCTCTTGTAAGCAAATGTACCGTAGGGACAAGTGAATGTGGTCTTTTCTTGATCCTTAGGGTCAATGGGTATTTGGAAATAACCCGAAAAGCCATCAAGAAAGCAATAGTACTCATTTCCCGCTAAGCGTTCAAGCATTTGATCCATAAAAGGTAATGGGAAATGGTATTTCCTAGTAGCCTCATTGAGTTTCCTATAGTCAATACAAACTCTCCAACCGGTAACAAGTCTCGTAGGAATAAGCTCATTGTTCTCATTAGGCACTACGGTGATTCCACCCTTCTTTGGAACACAATGTACCGGGCTAACCCATGGAGAGTCGGAAATGGGGTAAATCATACCCGCATCAAGGAGTTTAATTACCTCCTTCTTAATGACCTCATGGATTTTTGGGTTAACCCTTCGTTGACTTTGAATGGCGGGTTTGTAATCATCCTCCATAAGGATTTTGTGTGTACAAAAATGTGGATCAATTCCCCTTATGTCGGACATTTTCCATGCTAAGGCTTTCTTGTGTTTCTTAAGGACTTCAATGAGTTGCTCCTTCTCATCCTCTTTTAACTCTTTAGAAATGATCACGGGTAATTGGTTTTTGCCCTCTAAGAAAGCATACTCTAAGTGGGATGGAAGGTCCTTAAGTTCAAGTGGAGGTGGACTCTCTATGGAAGGTTTTACTATGGAAGGATTCTCATGGGTAACTTCTTGTGGAGTAGGAGAAGGAATAGGGTCCTCATTGAGCAACTTTTGGATAGTAAGAATATCTTCTTCCCAATTAATCGGAGAATCATAATCACCAAGAAAGTTTGACTCAAATTCCTCCAAGAGGAAATCACTCGCTCCAAAAGGTGTTAAAGAGGGAGCAATTGAGGCCACGGTTTCAACACGGGGCATGTCATCACTAGTACTCTTGCAAGCATCGTGAAAGTGTTCATCACACACCTCATCTAACACATCAACTATGTTAATAGTCTCACACAGTCTAGACTCCTTAACCTCTTTCCTATCACAAACTTTCCCTAACTTAAACACCACTTTCTCATCCTCTACTCTCATAATGAGTTATCCTTCCGCCACATCTATCAAAGTACGACCCGTTCTCAAAAACAGTCTACCAACAATCAAAGGAACTCTAGGATCCATATCATAATCCACCACTACAAAGTCGGCCGGAAATGTAAACTTATCCACACCTACAAACACATCCTCCGCTATATCTACGGGGTAAGCTATGGTTCGGTTGGCTAATTCAAGGGTCATCCTAGTGGGAGTGAGCTCGGGAAGAGAGAGTTTTTTCCAAACCGATAAAGGCATGAGGTTTATGCTTGCCCCTAGATCCGCCAAAGCCATGCAATTTTCTACACCGGGAAAATTACAAGGTATCAAGAAGCGCCCCGGATCTCCAAGTTTTGTTGGTAAGGTTTTAAGTAACACGACGGAACAATTTTCATTAAGGGATATGTTGGGAAAATCAACCAATTTTTCCTTGTTTGAGAGTAAATCCTTGAACATCTTAGCAAACTTTGGCATATAAGCAAGAGCTTCCGCAAAGGATATGTTGATGTTGAGTTGCTTGAACATTCTTAAGAAATTTGAGACTTGGATGTCATTCTTGTCCTTTAATTTGTCCTTTTTCAACCTTGAAGGATATAGAAGAGTTGGTTTTGGTGTAGGTGGAGTAGGTGTTGTAGTGGAAGATTTGTCTTTGTTAGCTTCTTCATTGGGAGGTGTGGAAGGTAGAGGAGAAGTAGGAATAGGTTGAGAAGGTGTGTTTGATTGAATGGGAGCATTTTGAGGTGGTGAAGTAGAGGTAGAAGGCTTGTCATATGTAGGAACAAAAGTGAGTGGAACAATAGGAGGCTTAGGAGGTGAAGGATCCTTTGTTGTCTTTCCACTTCTTGTTGTAATAGCATTGACATTTGCTCTTGGATTTGTTTGTGTGTTGGATGGTAAAGCCCCTTGTGGTCTTTGATTATAAAGCATCATAAACTTCTTATTTGTGTCTTCATGCATTTCTCTCATTCTTCTCTCATGAGCTTAATTCATTTCTCTTAATCTCTTCTCATTAGCTTGGAACCTCCTTTCATTCTCTTGATTCATTTTGTGAAGAAGCTCAATTGTGTTATTATCTTGTGGCACATTTCCTTGAAAACCTTGGGGTTGGAAAGGTGGAGGTTTATTGTAAAACCCTTGGTTGTTACCTTGAAAGGTATTTCCTTGATTGTTAAAGGTATTTGGTGGTCTATAGTTATTCCCTTGGTAAGGTGGTCTTTGCCCTTGATTCCTTTGTAACACTTGAGGAGGATTTTGTTGAATTTGGGTGGGTGGTTGGGGTGGAAATCCTGGTGGAGTAAGGTAATTTTGGGACTTGTAAGAAAGGTTATTGGGATTGATATTTGGCTTGAAGTGTTCACGATGTTCCTCTTGGTAAGCATAACATTCCCCTTGATAACCTTGCACCTTATCACATTGTTCATAGGAATGGGGACCTCCACAAGTTACACAAGAAAGAGTAATGGCGTGCACATCATTTGAAGAATTGTTCAATGAAAGGCTCTTAATAGCTTGAATCATTTCTTGATGTGCCTTAAGACTCATCTCATGATCCCTATCTATCTTTTGAATGATCTCTTGGTGACACTTGAGAAATTGGTTATCACAAGGTATTTGAGAATTGTTTTGGATAACATGAACCGTTTCTTCAAATTGAGTGTTTGTTTGAACCATTGCTTTGGTCTCAATGATGTCCAAAGCCTCTTGAATGGATTTAAGAAGAATATTCCCTCCCGCGGAAGCATTGAGTGAATCTTGGTGATGAGGTTTAAGGCCATCGTAGAAAGTATTGATTTGGTGAACTTCATCTAATCCGTGATTAGGGCATCTCCTCAATAACTCTCTAAACTCCTCCCAAGCATCACTAAAGGTTTGACTAGGTTTTTGTTGAAAGCCTATAATTAAGTTCCTCAAAGCCGTGGTCTTAGATGGGGGAAAGAACTTGTTCAAAAACTTAATGGTGAAACCATCCCATGTGGTGATACTATCGGGTGGTTGTGTGTCTAACCAATGCTTAGCGGGTCCCTCTAGTGAAAATTGCACCAATATCAACTTAATAGCATCATGTGGAACTCCATTGTACTTAATGGTATTGCAAAGAGCAAGGAATCTCTTAAGGTGATCATGAGGATTATCATTCTTGTGACCATAGAAAGGTGTGTTTGAAACCAAGGTAATCATAGCCGTTTTTAGCTCAAATGATTTTGCGGGAATGTCGGGAATCTTGATAGCATCGACATATCCATGTACATTGGATTGCAAACGTTCCATCAAAGAACGATTATCAACAGCCATGGCTTCTTGTTGTGGATGAATGAAAGCACGATTCTCGTGATCGGCTTGATGGACGGTGGTGTTCTTACTCTTTCTCTTTTTCTTCCTTTTCGGAGGAAGGGGTTGTACACCAATCGGTATTTGTGCACGCCCGCGAGTGAGCATGCAACTCAATACGAGGAATGAGAGAGAAGCTCACGTGTGACTTTGAAGAGAAAAGGATTATCCTCTTCAAGTTTCAATATGAAATATCCACAAGAAAATAATAATATACGTATGTACTACTTGGGTGCAAGACCCCCAATGAAGCCTTCCTTCTTAGAATACTCACAAGTGAACGGGGGGTTAGGTGGCGCGAAGCACTTAAGTACCTATTGACCCTTAGATGGCATTTTATAGCACATCGCCTTTCTATTCACTTAATTGTTTGTATTCTTCGAATTATTGCTTATTGGAAGTATTTATCTATTCTTGCTTTATTTTGTTTGATCGATACACGTGTCAAGGACCGGAACGCCCCTCAACACGGTGTATTGTCTTGGCAATACTTATGGAGAATATGTAAATTGGTTGTTCTTATACGTATACGTATTTACTTATAATAATATATGGAAAATATTTTTGTATTTATGAGTTTTTAAGAGAAAATACTGTATGTACATAAAAACCGAGAGAATCTGATAATATATATTTTTGGGTGCAATCTCTTAGGAAAAAGATTGCTTTTTGGAATTTTTTAATTTGTTTGGTCAATTCTTTAGGAAAAGAATTGTTTTGTTAATTTTTTAGTTTTTATATATTTTATATATTTTTGATTTTTTATTTGTTTTTGATTTATGATACGTAAAAATAACGTTCACTTGGTGAACGGATCCCAAAAGCCAATGAAAACCGTCAATCGATAGTCTCTCGTAAAGTCAAAGAACCGGCAGCGGCGCCATTTGAAATGTGTATAGTTGAAGTTCGTTTTTCTCAGTTCTTAACAAATTGAAAGTCCTAACAAGATCGAGTTTTTAATTGTTTTTGGTTGGTAAAGTTTTTTGGATATTCTATTGCTAATTCAAACAAAGCCTTGCTAAAATGAAAAATAACGTCTACTTATATGTAAAACAAAGTGCACATACCAAGTTTTTATTCAAGTAAAATGTTAAAAGGTAAATTCTACAAACTATAAGGACTAAAAATGTAAATTCTATGAAATATAAATGCCAAAAATGTAAAGTAAAAAAGTGAAAGGACTAACTATGTAAAATTAGTAAACTAAATGGACTGAAAATGAAAATTTAACAAACAAGTAACCAAATTTTCATCTAATTGAAAACTGCCTAACTACTTTTGTACAAATCTGAAAATACAAGGACTGATTTTTTTGAAAACCCTAATTACTTTGAAGATTAGCTAAGTTTACAATCTGTTTAATACTAGAAGGACCAAAGTGCAATTTTCACAACTTTTTCAACAAAAACGGGTTCAAGAGTAAAATAAGCTCGTTTGAGCTTATTTCTCAACCAAATTAGCTCAAACCAGTTTCAAACGATTTAAAATCAAAAATTAGCTAGACTTATCCAAGGAATTAAACTGAAAGTGACTAGAACTCTGATAAGTTAAATTCAATAAGCTCAAAATAAGCTACCAGTTAAGCCAGACTTGCACTACTTGATTTTAGTGGTGAAAATTATTAAACAGCTCAAAAGAAAGACGGGAAATCAAGTCTCAAAGAAAATGATCTAGTAATAAGCCCTAAATCTGAAAATAAGCAAAATTAAGCTTATGTTGACTTTCGTTGACCAAAATTTTCAAAAAGCTCAAAATCACAAAATTTATCCAAGAACACTTTTGAAATGGAAATGTGAAAGAAAATCAGCTAGTTTATGAAGTGGAAAATGAGATATGAAAAATCACATTGCATTTCATTACAGGGAATTGCATTTGCTCTATTGCTTATACTTTGGCTTATTTCTTACTCAATTCTAGATACTGTACAATTTCCTTATACACACTCAAACTTCATATATTGACTGAAAGTTTAGAACTGGTTTGAAAGAATTTCATCAAAGATTAAAGAAAAGCATTTGAAAATCACAACTTCCTGAAATCTTACTTGTTAAAAACTGACCCAAACCTTTTTGATAGCCAATTGCCTTTTTGACCAAATTCTTGACTTAAAAATGACTGAAAGCTTTACACTATGACCAAATGACTTGAAATGAACCAAAGTTTTCCAAAAACTGACACTTGAAAAGCAATTCAATTCTATTACCAAACACTACTTATCTGATATTTTCCAAACTTTTATGAATGATTTTTAAGCTAATGATTAGACTGAATGAAAAGTGATATCACACTAAGTTTACTAGCTAGAAAGAAGTGTATTAGAATTAGTTACAAGCAATTAAACCAACAAGAACTCACAATGACTTATAAAGCTAAAAGGACTGATGAAATGTGAAAAACAGGACAAGTTCTAAGGCTATAAGCAAGATTAAGCTACACTTAAGCTACAAAATCACTGAAATCAGATTAGATACAAGCTAAACAACTTTTATCATGCAATCAGTCAAGATTTAACTAGGAATGAAGCATGCATTCAACACTTGAGTGGAACTAGAAACTCAGAAAGTAAGACCTTTTAGCTTAGGCCTCCTTTGGGGAGTAGAGGAGCGCTGAGCTCTCTAAACTAGTGCTAACCACCACCTTAGCACTAGAACACATCAAACAGCTACCAATCAATAGCTATCTATCACCAAATCTCCATTAATGGACTGAAATGCTTCAAAATCTGCGAGAACTGGAACTTGGATGAAAAGAACAGGTACAACAGCTACAATCTTCACATATAGCTCATTATGATCAAGTGGTGATCATAACAAACTAAACAGCATCACAAGGTAACAAAGTGCAGGTATGAACAGTAGAGAAGTAATGAGAATTTGGAGGGAAAATGAAATTTTTATTATTTGAATTGAAAAAGTAGTTACAAGGCTGGTAAGTTTGTTACAACTACTAACAGACTCAAGAGTTTGTCAGACTCTTGAGTTGTTAAGCTAAATCTAACAAGGATGAGAGAAAACTAAAAGTGTGTGTGATTTCACACTTTTCTACAATACAAGAAATGAGAGCTAAACTAAGGTATTTATAGACTGCAGATGTGAAGTGGTTGGGGTTGGTGACGTGTTAGAACCAATCAGAAACTTCCACGTGTAAAATTCTGCTCAATTGAGTTTTGCAGGTTATGAACACATTTGGGTTTTTCTTTGTTGTTGATTTTTGGTGTAATTGATTGTGTTCATTGTATTCGTCTCTTGAAAACGATCACTTTTGATGTTTACATCATCTTCTGAAATTGCCTCTAGCTCAAACTTGTTCCTGGTAATATTTGTTGAAGAAGATGACACGTGGAAAGATTATATTGGGTATGGGAGTGTCACACGGATCATTATCTGCTTTGTGAAATATGATTGGTGGGTTGTGGTACTGTTGGGATACGCCCACTTAACATCTCTCCTATTAATTACCAATCCAGCTGGCAATCCACTTCCTTCCAATACTCTCTTCTGATTGGTCTATTTGCTTGCACACGGATTGAAATTGAATTTAACTTCCAAAGTTGGCAGAATTAGCCCTTGTACTTGGCAGAATATGGTTTTGAACTAATATCTTCATTTCTTTGGCATAAATGGTCCTTCAAACTTCATTCTTGAACAAATTTGATCCCTTTGACATAGTTGACTGAAAGTTGACCAGGTTTGACTTTAATCTTGACTTTTTCATATTTACACTTTTGGTCCTTCATCTTTGGCAGATTGTCAAGATAGGTTATTTGTCTTCAAAGTCTTGTCACTTTTGATCCTTCTTTGTCTTTTTCATCAAATTAAGCTTGATTTTCCTTTGTTTGCTTAAAATTGTATCCTTCTTACCTATTTGAGCACAAACACAAAACATACCACATAATTCTGCTTTATAGCACAAAGTTTAGGTATTTTTCTTGTGTTTTAGGGTGATTTGTTGATAAATTGATATGAGTTTATGCTCATATCATGTTTTCACAAGTTCTACTTCCTAAATTGTTGCATTACTTCAAAAATACGTTTAAGTACAATGGATGAGAAAGATGACCCTATCTTAGATTCTCGGCCCATTACATAAGCAAAAACATGCAGTTATAGTGCTCGAAACCTAAACACTACATAACATAGGCATGCTAATCTTATAAACTAACAAAGAAAGAAACATATACTTCCTAACACGAATGTTAGGCCGGATATCAAAAGGATCACAAAAAACTTGATTCTCATCAGGAGGGTCATATAACCGAGCCTCATATTCGTCAGACTAATCTAAATTCTCTTCTTCAAGTTGTTATCGTCATAAGGTTCAAAAACTTCATCATCGTCATACTCACAAAGCTCGCCAAACTCGAAGTTCCCAACTAGCGAAACAAGGTTAGTAGTCGAAGCCACATGAGCCTCCTTAGTAGAAGGCTTTTGATTAAAATTAGTCTCCTCATTTAGATTACCCTTTTCTTGAACCTCATCCTCCCTCAAAATGTTCAAAACATCAAACGAGAAATCACATTAGATTTGGCACTCGAAGGAGAAGCATCCTTATGCTCATTAGGATTTGAAGAAGAAGCATTGGATTGATCAGTAGCTACCAGTTTAACAATAGGTCGATAGGAATAAGGTTTTGGCTTATCAAGACGAACACCACCAATGGGTCTCAACTTAAGTTGAGGGTCGATTTTCTGTTGGAGTTTAATAATTTATATAATATCATATATATATATATAGGTAAGAGTTATATATATATATATATATATATATATATATATATATATATATATATATATATATATATATATATATATATATATATATATATATATATATATATATATATATATATATATATATATATATATATATATATATATATATATATATATATATATATATATATATATATATATATATATATATATATATATATATATATATATATATATATATATATATATATATATATATATATATATATATATATATATATATATATATATATATATATATATATATATATATATATATATATATATATATATATATATATATATATATATATATATATATATATGTATATATATATATATATATATATGTATATATATATATATATATATATATATATATATATATATATATATATATATATATATATATATATATATATATATATATATATATATATATATATATATATATATATAGGAGGACTTTATTTACAGAACCAATCTTAGTGACAGAACTCCTTTCAACCAATCACAGTTTAGTATTATTAATAGATTTAATTTAAATCAAAAGGGCATAATAGTAAAGCATACATTTTACTTTTTTTTTTATTAAAAACATTTTCAAAAATCATTAATTTTCGTTTTTTTTTCAAAAATATTTTTTTTTTCTTTTTTTAACATTCATATTTTTAAAAAAATTTAAGAACATGTATGTTTTTCTCTTAAAAACATGTATGTTTTTCTCTTAAAAACATGTATGTTTTTCTCTTAAAAATATGTATGTTTTTTATATGAACGTAATATACACTTTTTATTGTGTGTATTAACTTTTTGAATTTGAAACAAATATTAATTAACCTAAACCTTTATAAATGAAAAAAATATTCATGTACATACATTTTACATTTCATATAATAACAAGTACAAAAAATCATATATACAAAAGTTGTATCTCTCTAGAAATGACAAATTATCTTCATCCGTATATGTGTTCATCTACTTCTAAGTATCAAATGATATCATCTTTCATCTACTTCTAAGTCTTCAAATGACATCATCATCTTTCATCATCTTCACGTATCAGAAACAAGCATGCACAAAAACAAACCAAATCACAAACATATATACACATTTATTTCATTAATCTTATACGAGCGATAAAACACATATGTTTCTTATAACATAAATGTTTTTATAACAACAAGATATATATTCTTTTTATAATAACGATAAAGAAACCATACTTAAAACATACATGTTTCTTAAAACGTAAAATATACATGTTTCATACTTTTTAAAACATATATGTTCCAGACATGTTTTAAATGCATACCCCTCATTACAAATCTCATACACATAAGAAACATACATGCTTCTTAAAATGTTAAAATACCTGTTTCACACTTTTTAAAACATATATGTTTAAAAAATACATACCCTTCTATTACAAAAAAATCTCGCACATGTAAAAAACATACATGTTTCTTATTAGCCAAAAACACTCATGTATTGAACTCTTATCATGACCTAAACATATATGTCTACGAAAAACATGTATGTACACTAAAAAAACTAGACATAAATTTGATTCTATGCAATTGAAGTTTAAGGACTCTATTTTTTATCTAATATTCAAGCCTTCATATTTAACCAAATCAAGCTAGACAATTTATCCTAAATCCACATTCTCCACGAATGGATATACATGTTTTAAAATTAAAAACATGCATTTTTTAAAATTTAAAATATACATTTTTTAAATTTTAAAACATACATATTTTAAATTTTAAAACATACATGTTTTAACATCTTTTACATGTTTAACATTTTATAAACATTTATGTTTGAAATTAAATAAAAATTTAACATATTATAAACATTTATGTTTGAAATCACATAGTTATTTAATATTTACATACATGTCAAACCCTTAATAAATTGATCTTATAAATATAGTACTACGTATCTAAGAGTATAATAAATTAATTAACTAAATCAAAAAAGTGAACACAATGCAATCACATCTCTTTACGTTGATATAACTTTTTCCACTTGAATCATTTCTTAAAAAATGATAAATTAATTAAAAAAATAATATTAATATTCAAAAGGAAGTATAGATGCCTACCAGAATGAAGGTGTCCACAAAGAGAAAGCCATGTGCGCCACATCTTACCCCACAAACGCAACAAATATTGAGATTTCTGGATCTTTTTTTTCTTATTGAATATTCCATTCGTTTTGGGATTGTGACTAACCAACAGTGACATCAAGACGACGACTCCAATAAAAGAGGGATGATGTGAATGATCGTGGCTGATTTTTTGACTGCTTTGTGATGAAGAAACCTTGTAGCGGCGACCTGATCTTGCAAAGGAAAGGCTTCACAACAGTATTATAGAGGGATGAAGAAACCAAACCTCCGCATCGATACGAAAAAGCAGGGCGTGTATGCTTCAACCAACTGATAAAACTTATTTGATAATTACATGTATCATTGCATTTGATTTCATATTATTTTAACATAAAAATGAATGGAAGAAGGTTTGATTTACAGAAGGGGAAGAAATGGAGGCGTGATGAAGAGAGAGAAAGAAATGAGATGGTGGTTATTAGGTTAAAGAAAACAGTGTAATTAGACTTTTAAATTTTAATTACGCTTTTAATTAGGATTTTTGTAAATACCCTATAATGCCCTTCCCTTTAAAAAATATTATGATAATCTTTTGATTATTTACATTAAAAGCACAATTAGTCACATCCATTGATCAAACAATCTAATGGTTCATGTTGAGTTCTGCAAGTTCTGTCATCTAAATGAGTTCTCTAAATAAAGTTACACTATATATATATATATATATATATATATATATATATATATATATATATATATATATATATATATATATATATATATATATATATATATATATATATATATATATATATATATATATATATACACTAGCCTTATGACTCGTTTGATGGACGGGCTAGATTTAAGAAAAAAATGAAGATAATAGAATGAAGATTAATGGTTGTTACATTCACATTATAGAACTGATGATTAAAGTTTGTAAAATAAATTCATAATTTAGCATAAAGCATAAAAAAATTCCATAGTTAGATGGTAAACCTTATATTCACTTACAATCTTTCAATAGGTTATATAATATGCAAATAAGCTGTAACGTTACAACCTTCCAATAGGTTGTGTAAAATCTATTCCACCACTTCTTCATTTATTCTATGTACCATTGACGCCAAAGAAATACAAAAAGAGTAAGTACGAACAACTCTACATATCCATGTAATATGCAAAAGTTATCACATTTTAGTTGTAACGCCATTGCAATGAAACCAAGAATATGTATACTGATGTTAAGCCTAATCAAATTTTATTAGTTATCTTTTTCTTTGTATTTTTTCTCTTTTTACTATGACTATTGTGAAAATTTATGGACTTATATTTAATAGTCGTGTGATAGGATCGAACTCGAGATTACGGGATTGCACACAATACGTAAAGAGTTAATTTATTTAATAAATATATTTATTATATTTATTAATTTATTTAATAAATATATTTATTATTTTATTAAATTAAACCGAGCTATGACCTTAACGATCGTTAAATTATTAAGAGTTAAGTACTAACGAGCGTTCTGAAATAAATAGAAAGTATAATAAATAGAAAGAAGAATGGAAGGTTCCGGAACACCCCTAAGGGGTGTTTGGGCCGTCGGCTATGAGGGAAAAAAGGGGAAGGAAAAAACTTTCCTTTTATTTGTTTTGGGCTACAAGATTTAGGTCTATATAAACAACCCACACCCTCATAATTCAACACACAATCTCTTCCTTTATTTCTCTTGGGTCGATCGCAACATAGAACCACAAAGGGGTTTCGGTTGGTTTTCTTGTTCTTTCGATTTTACTTATAATCTAGTCATAGCCCCTCTCTAGGGTTGTTGGGTAGATTTTTCCACTAGCATAGAAGCTCGGTTTACACGTGCTAAAATCACGGTTAGCTCGTTGTATTACGTGTGTATAAGAACGTAATATAGTCTTACTTTAGACTATATCTTGGTAGTATTCGTTATAAACCCGAATTGGTGATTCGTTCTTTATCTTGTGGATTTGCTTTAGCGTAAAGGTATGTAACCCTAATTCGATTAATTATAATTGTGTTATTATTATGATCTTGTTAAATCGCTTCCGCTATGTGTGCTTTGATCTCGTTTAGGGTTTTGTGTAATTGTTATGAACTATATAAACCTTCAGTGGCATCGAGAGCCATTTTAACATGTTATAATTATCGAAAATCTAAAGGTTTTTAATTAATTAATTGTTTTGAGTTAAAACTACATGTTTTTTTAGGTTTTCTTAAAAATTAGGGTTTTGTTTTTTAAATATAGGATTTTGGCTGAATTTAAAAAAAAAAAATTGTTTTGAAACCCTAAATTACATGTTGGATAATTTTAGATTATATTGCATGATTAATTGTTATGTCATGTAACTTAAAGGTTACGATCCGAAGAGATTTAATTGTTAAGATTTGAGAATGAGTTTACTAAAATACTCGTGTGTTCTTCCACTTTTCATTTATTCTTCAATTTATAATATAAAATCAGTTGATAACATCTTATGAATTAACAAAAGTTTATTTCGAAAAAAAATTCGAAAGAGATTTATTTAAGTTCGAATTTAAAAAATATTAATTTAGTTTCAAAAAGAATTAATTTCAAAAAAATTTAACTCAAAAAAAAATTCAAAAAATATTTAAAATTTTAATTTACTTTCGAAAAATTAATTTAAATTTTTTTTTCAATAAAAGTTAATTTCGGAAAATTTAATTTCAAAAGAATTTGAAATTTAAAATATCAAAAAACTTTTAAAATTAAAATTTCTATTTATTTAAAATTAATTTTTTCAAAAATAAATTAGATATTTTTAACTTAAAATTTTTTTTAGTCGTTTTCGAAACAAAATTTCTTCAGTAATTAAACTTTTCTGAAAATAAAATAATCTTTTTACTATAAATTTTTTTAATGATGTAAAATTTCAAAATTAATAACAAAATCAGCTGGGAAGAAAAAAAAGGTAATTTAGTCTCCTTTAAAGATGACCGGTTAAACCGATCATATTACAGAGATCAAACATATTTTAAACTTATATTAACGAGCTTGGTTGTTTACGTATTACATTAGCGAAACCGGTCTTTTTTTGTAAAATGTGTTACGTATCTTTAGCTTTTTGTTCATATATTTTATTCATGGATCCTACAAAATATATCATCCTCCAAACATAGGTCGGATGGTAACACTCCTGCCCGATGAGATATATTATGATAATCATAAATAAGTTAATCTTACTTGCCATTTTTTCATAGAATAAATTACCTTTAACCTTAGCCTCGATTTCCTTCTCCACTTGTTTTTGTTCATTCAAGTTCATCACCAATGATAAAACTTGTTGCAAGTTATGTGTAAGTATTGGATTTTATCAAGTACCGAGTAAGAAAAAAACTTTATATCCTGTATAGATATTATCAAACTTGTTAAGAATACATTGAAGTTATCATATATGTTGATATAATTGAAAGCAAATGTGTGGGGTATGTAGTAGGATGATAAATAGGTTTTCCAACGGATTCTCCATTTTAGGTTGTTATATACTTATATCCACCCAAACCACTCATGTGTTCACCTCTACATGTGACAAAAAATGGATTACCTTTGCGGTGGAGCATCGTTATGCTCATTGACGTCCATGAGCGTAACTGGTAGTCAAGAGGGTACTAAGAGGGTACCGAATAATCCATTAACGTAAGATCGTTATAATACGTAAAATGATAAAGACGTCCAGAGGATACTGAAAGCCAATTAAGACGCTATACTACGCATCTAGAGACTTTAAAATGAATCTATAATTAAACCATTTGTATCAACAACCTATAAGGAAGATCATGTCAGCAACACCATTGTCATAACAACTTCTACTCAAACTACCACTTGCTGACGTCTTGCTCTTGAGCATCCATATAGAGATTCCAGTAGTAGCGTCGTAGAGTTTTGAAGAAATCCTGAAACTTCAACACAATAGCCAATAGCCGATTAGTTTCACACAATAGCCGATTAGTACAATTAGGATAATCAGCCTTGCCTATTCAACTACAAATTCTCTTATCCCTTGAAAACCATCAGGATCCAATTGCTTCATCGCCACAATCTGGAAGTTCTTAAGATTAAGATGCAATTTAAGAACTTCTGAATATCTTTAACATAAAAGAGGTCACCTAATGAAATCAAAGGATCTAGGTGTTAATTAGAAGCATAAAGCATGTCCCTTATAGGCCAATTCAATATAAGTTATCATTTTAATTAATGGTTTTTTATAAAAGCTGTTTTTGTGTGTTCACCGTGTGTGCCACTAAGAGAGAACGATGTTTGAGATAATAAGAAGATCTACCATAAATACTTTTAAAATAGATAATTGATCATTTTGAACTATTACCTAGGCATGTTCTAATCAGCTGAAGGTTTAGCTTACTGATCAAAATAAACTTTAAATCTACGGACTTCAAACTCTGGTGACTTAACACAGATAGCTTTACCCTTGAGCGACGCACGTACAACAGTGAAGTAATATATATAGCTAACCCTTGAGAAACACTTGTACAATAGTAAGCGGAAGCGGGTCTTTCGGAATTTACAAACGTAAAAAAACATTAACTATAACTTAGAAGCAGGTTTTTGGCATTTCTACCTGTAACACCCCCAATTTTTTGTCAGAGCAGCGGAAGGGTCATTGGGTGTTACTATCATGGTTCAATATCATAATCATAGAAAACGGCTCAAAACGAGTCGTTTTAATAAAAACATCCATTCATCTTCATTTAACAATAAAACTTTTCACACGGTCCCAGATGTGAGACCCCCAAAATCTGACATGGAACAACTAGGCAACGAGGGGGTAACACGTCATAGTATAAGAAACAATGAATTACAGTTCATACAAAGCTGACGAAATAAAAACATGTACATTACATCAAAAAGGTCAGAGTTTTTAAACATAGGTCCAAGAGTTTTAGAAGCGGAAAATTATATTATTTCGTCTCAATTTATAACACTTAGTTACTAAAAATATAGAAACTATCTTCTGACAGCTTATAGATTTGACCAAGTTAAATTATACACAGAAATCTCCAAGCTGCGATAATATCCTGCGGGCTCCCATCCAAGCAAAGATAAGTAATAATACCTGATATTAAACATGTAAAATTATCAACACAAAGTTGAGTGATATTCATAGGTTTAGCAGTAAACGTGTGGAACACAATAGAATTTGTAAAACACGTAATGGGGGGGGGGGGGGGGGGGGTTAACTATGTACGTCCATAGTCACGATTCATATTATTGCTGTTTAGTCTCATGAACCGAAGCTTAACTCAAATGTATGTTCCTCTAGGGAGTATTCAGCCTAAATACTCAAGTATAAACGAATATTAGTGCGTCAAAGTAATCGGGACGGGGATTGTCAATCCCGATGGATCCACCCACAACATTCGCCTTAGCGCAAAGCATACGGGACAATTAACGGTTCATGATAGGAGAGGAAACTCAAGGCTAACGTCTAAAAGCAGTAATACCATTAAAATCATCTGTAAAGCATACACGTTCAGAATAACATACGAGTTCTGGATAGCAATACAGTTTTTAATTGGTTGTGTTCCACCATGTAAAATCTGACCCCGTGTTTAGAAACCATGTACAAGTAAAAATGGTCTATGAACTCACCTTAGCCACGAGGTAAGTCAATCACGGTACTCAACAACTGAGTAGAAACGATAGTGGTAGACGATCACCGACGATATGGATGCCCGGGGAAACACGAAAACCGCAACCTATCAAAATAAGGCGCGCGTTAAGACTCGAACTCAAGTATCGATATGTACCAAATATAATATGACTCAGATGTTTTCCAAAGTATTCATGTTTCAAAACCATTGACACAAACCAAATGAATCCATTTACCCAACGTTACTCGTTTAAAACACTTGAACACTTGAAAATGACCCGTTATACGTCGCCAAGTCAACGCAAGTCAAACTATCCTTTTTACATCACTCGGACCAGTAGCTAAGTCATTTATATAATGAATAAGCACTTGAGTAAATCATCATGTCCGATGTTGAATACTCAAACTCACGCAACACAAACATTGAACTACGTGTCCAAAATAAAATCAGCAAGTACACCCCGAATGTACACACCGATCTACCCTATCTAGACTTGTCCGTTTTAGACGAAAATTGGTTTCATGGTCACTTATAACCTGTATAAGACCTCACCAAAATTTGAGCCAAAGTTCACACTTTAAAATCCATCAGCTTGACACTTTACTCGACTCCAAATTTGGGACAGATTTGTGCACTTGTTTTGTAAAACCGTTTGGACCACTTTAAAAATACTAATTCGACAAACCGTATTTTGAAATCACTACTAGACTCATCAAACTCAGTTTGTAAACTTTGAAAACCAGTAGTATCAACTATCTAACCAAGCCTAAAGTCCCCGAGAGTCGACCCAAAATCAGCCACAATTTCGGATTGTGCCGACTTGCGTCTCCCGGTACACGAAAACTAAAACTAGCATAACTTTTGACTCGTAATGACTTAGAAGCTCTATCTTATACCAAAAAGACCGTCTCAGAAAACTCTACAACAATATCAAATAATCTTAGTCTTTCATAGACCTTAAACCTACGAAAAATCAGTTAAAGACCTGCTGTCCCAAATTACCTTTTTAGAAAACATGTCAAATCTATTTTTCAACCAAATTCATTCATTCCCATACCTCTAGGATCACTATACTATCATTTCTATCAACCAAACACACTCCTAAACACATGCATGTAAAATTTAACAAAATCAAAGATCAAAAATCAACCTTTTTTGAATGAAAACAAGATGATCATTACATATATAACACATGCAAGATGATCAAAACACAAATCCACCATGGAATTATAAAGTCTTCAAATTTTGATGCATGTTCATGATTTTGATATCATTAGAATCACAAGAAAATTTTAAGAATGGGTCCTTATTTTGTTTTTGTCAAATCAAGGTGGATGATGGTGAATTGTGGTGGTGGAGTGGCGGAAAATGGAGAGGGGTGGGAGGAGTTGGTGAAGTTTTTTTTATAGAATACATGTATGTGTTTTTGTGTAAAAAAAATTGATTTATATATGTAGGTAGTGGAGGGACCTAAGTTGCCAATTTGCAAACTTGTGGACCTAAAAACAATTAATAGTTTTAAAGGGTAGAAAATGGCTATTGGTAAATATTAAAAATATTTACGGGGCTCGGGTTTCGTAAAAATACTTTTCAAAAGTTACAATGCATAGTAAAAATGATTATATGATTTACCGACACGACTTAATACGTAATTAAAACGAAATCGTCGAAAATATTAATTATCGAAACAATCGATAAATAAACGTAATATTTTGGGCATCCGTCGGTATCGCGATCACTAGGAATTCTCGTTGTACATTTTTTTTGAATAAACTCGTTGTAAAACGCACGCGGGTGATTTTAAATCAAAAACTTTGATTTAAATTAAATATGGAAAAATAAAATAAAATTTTTATAATTCCATACAAAGTATTTATCGATGATAAGAAAAATACTTAAAAAGTATAATTTAAAAATCTCAGGATTTACATATAAAATACAAGAAAACGAAATACGTTAGAAAATTCAAGAAGCACGAATAAAAAGAATAAAATAATGCTGGGAAAGTACGGGTTCTCACAGTCTTCCCCCTAAAGGAACTCTAGTCCCCAGAGTTCTCCTGAAAACAGTAGAAGATGCAAACAAGAGGAGGTACAAAGTGTAGAACAAAATTCATTGCTTCCTAGGAAATTTCTGCACCATGACGTATCTTAACGATTAAAATTCCCGATGCTTCAGTATCTTAACTCCTTTTCGTATAACTTTTCAGTCTCAGATTAGAATATCGATCTTTCAATATGGAGATACATCAAGAGATAGAGTTGTTGGAAATACGTGCGATAAACTATCAAGAATGAACACAAGAACAGCTTAAACAGACAAAGTGCGATAAAATGAACAAAGATTGTAAATCAACAAGGGGTCGCAAGTCGTGCAACTGTAAAATGTGACAATCTTAAAACGTAAGAATCTAGTCACAATCGAAATAGAAGGGAAAAATGAATAACATATGATCATTTAAAATACAAGATGTCATAGTCACTTGTCTAGGATTTTTGGGATTACTTTAAAACTCAGTTTTAAATATTTTCTTTATTAAAAGAAAATTTTACAAGGTGCAGTGATTTAAAAGTCAAACTCTATATAAAATGAGTGGGTACACAGTTGTCAAATCTTTTTTTTTTCTTGATCAGGATTTTCGAAGCAAAAGCAGAACAGTTCAAAATAGTTATCCTGATCGGCTTAAGAACTTTTGGGTGACTGTATGAAATTATTGTTAAAACTCAGGTTTAACGTTACCATTAGGAAAAATAAGATTTTCCAAGTTATTTAGAATCATTGTTAGAAATTATAAATTAATTTAATAATTTCATTAGGTTGACAGTAAAGTATGATAAAATCAATCACTTTAAAAGATACAACTTGACACTGTTTAAACATAAGTTATAAATTTACCCAAGAGGATGTACAGATTCGATATTAAACTTGAAATGGGTATTTTGATAATTTAAACATTTGGTAAAATGTATAAAACGTTCTTAAAATTAATAATAATTTATTAGAAATTCATGAAAGTGTTTAAGATATCAAATGATAAACACGTAACAGTTTCTGGTTTTCAGAAGTGACAAAATAACAAACGATTATGAAACAAATATTGATAAACAATTAGTATACAAGCAATAGCACGAGGGAATAAAACGGAAGTCGTATCAACTCTTAACGAACATAATAGAATAGATGCATCGATGATAAGGACAATAAGAAACAAGGATTATAGCAAGATTAATTCACGAGTGCGGTTGGCGTCACCAATAACGGCTTATTAAGTTCTCGGTGGTCGACATGCGATCGAAAGGGAAAAGCCACACAACGAATTTTCGAATCAAAGAAAATTCTTAAAGTCAATTGAGAGTAAATTCAGTAAAATGAAAACATTAGCAATGAAAGGCGAAATCAACACATGATTCACACGAATGGATTTTCAAGGTGATAGTGTCTTAACACATATCATGACAATTACACGAAATTATCATTCACGTCCAATCGTAAATCATTAATCGCGTCCAGAGGCGTTTCATAGGTCTACCAAGCTAGATAAAGAAGATCGATCGATGAAGAGGCATAATAACGTCAAAACTTTCAAGTCGGGTATCAATAGTAAGAATTTAGGCAAATGGTAACGAAAATTGTATCATGAGGATGATGAGGTAACAAGTAAAGCAAAGATCGTTAAGTAATGAAATATGTGCTTGAGGCATGTACTTTGTTCAAGAAAAGATAAGGGTTCATATATGTAAGCCGCGAACTGTTGTTACTCGCATAAGATGTAAAAGTTTTCAAAATTTTCATTTATCTAACTTTTTAAGAAACATAATTAAAAGTTGGTTATTGGCCAAATATTTAAGGTGACTACTATTCGGCCTCGCATGGCTCCTTCTAAATTAGGCATAGGTGATCAGGCCATGCATAATTTAGGACTAGCAATGCGATGCTCAACTTCGTCAAACCAGTATTACATATCATATGATTTAAAATATGTATATAATAGCATTTGTAAAAACAGGAATCAAAATAAAATATGAAACTTTTCGCCTATAAGTTACTGGCTAGATATTTAATTCAACAACTGTAATGTTACAAGATTCTTTACAAGACCCAAGGTAGAACAATTTGTTAGAATACATTGTAAAATTAATATAAATTAATTTTATAAGATAGCATTCAATTATTTAAGAAAGCTCAAATGAAACCTTTTGTAAAATGATTCGCAAACAATACCAGTTTGAGTTTATATGGTAACATGGCAATAGTTTATAAAGTAGCGAGTGGGTTACAAGAGGGAAATAAGGAGTAGTTCAAGACAGTCAACGAAATGGTTACAAGGTGATAAGGTTTCAAGAGGTTTAGCCGAAATCGTCAAGAGACACGTGTCAAGATGGTAATGAACGATACGAATGCAAGAACTTCAAACCTCGGCCCGAATCAGTGGTACGATAGAAGCAGAGAAAGAAAATAGAATGACAAATAAGTCATAAATAAATAGAAAGGATAAAGGAATCTGTATGTGTGCACATCGTGATTAATTTGACAATAATATACCTTTAAGAAAGTAGCGTATTAGTTAACAAATAGTACAATCACCCAGAAAAGTTTCTATATTAGGAAGTTACCGAATTTCAAAAGTTTAAGATCTATGTATATGTATGACCGAACTCAAAGTTACTATTTTATACTTGTTCAAACGCAATCATTGTTTTTAATTTGCAAAATATCATTAGTTAAAGTTTTACGAGCTCAAACGAACTCAAAAACGCTTGAAATCATATTTTTAAAGTCAATCAGTTTTGACTTTTGGGTTTGACTAGACCAATTAACTCACTAAACGATATTCTAAGACTCAAAGTCTAATGCAATTTGATGTAAAACAATGTTTTGAACAACTTTCTAGTTTTACCCGAGACTTGAAACGGAATAAAAATGGACGAAAATGCCCTAGGGGTATGGGGTGTTGATGAAGAGTGATTCAGGCCCTTGGATCAATTTCTTCTATTCTCTTTCTTCCTATTCTTGATCAAACGGCTGATAATAGCCTTTCGCACACGGATTGCCAGCATGGATTGGATGTGTGCTTCTTGTGTTTCTTCTCTGTTGAGGTGGCTTTAGATGATTGGTGTAATGACTTGGATGGAATGATCTCAGCCAATCACAGGCCAAGATGTGACATGCCTCAGTTCCACGTATGATGCTTGGTACCACCTTCTACATCCAAAAAAGTTGGTAATTTTTTTGGGGCGCGTGTAGTCTACTTGCCATAGATAAGAAAAGCCCCAAATATTGATTAGGGTTTGGGAAGAAAGTTTGATGTGTTTATTATTTTTGGGAGAGGAAAGAGATGCATCGTGTGTATCGAATGGTTTGACCAAACGAATATAGTGAAAAGTTAACAAACTTTGTAATTTTAATATTGCTCCATCGTTTAGTTGCTTTTTGACCTAATGGGCTTAGCCCAAAACACTCCCATTGTTTAATTTAATTTCAAACGTCCCATGTAGATGGATTTGACTTTAGGCTTGGACATTATTTCTTTCCATCCGTGAATTTGGGCTATAGATGGGTTTATTAGTAAAAGTGGTATAGTTATTACCACTAATGGGCCTTTGGGCCCATTAAGTAAATGTGGGACCCACAAGCCCAAATAATCTCATTTATGATTAAATCTACTAAAAACGGACTTGAATTGGCTTCCTTGATCTTTTCTTCAAAACCCGTGTCGATTTTGCTGGTTTTCGTGATCTTCGGTACACTTTTGGTTCTTTGACTTTTCTTCAACAATTGACCGTGAAATCCCGTGTTTTCTTTCCTTTTGATCTCTTGTACCTATTTCACACAAAAACACAAAACCACGCGTAATTCTGACTTATACGATATTAAACACATGATTAGGTCTTGTTTTTTTATTGATTTTAGTGGTAAAAGGATAAGTGTTTACACACTTATTAGCCAAGTCTCTTAAATGAGGACGAGAAATGATAGAGTTATTTATAAGTCTCGTAGTCTTTCACGATCTCATGTGTAGTAATTATTAGCTTATTCTCCCCACACTTTTATAATAAATTGTTAATAAACATTGATTTAGTGGTTTAGTCACTATTATTGGTTTCTAATTTGTTTTAGTGGCTTCCATGTAATTAAATTGGGAAAATATTAAGGTATCGCCAGCGTCATGGTTTTGAAGTATTGGCAACCCGAATAATCGAAAGCTTCACCCAATAATAAGATTTCAAGTGCTCACATAAATTAAGCAAAACTTTAAAGCTTACAAGGCCGAAAAATCTATGCCCAGATTTAAAGTGAAGCAAGCCTTAATCTTTGAAGCTTTAAAGATCCAAAATTCGCTTTAGCGTGAGGATATACGTCAAGTCATAATAAAACCACCGATGATAGCGGATAATAAAAGACAAGGGCAAGACCAAAGTCATAATAAAAGCTTCATGGCGAAGTTGAATAAAAGATGGAGGTAAACCATGATAATAAAGCCACCGATGATGGCGGATAATAAAAGTCATGGTAATAAGTCTCATGTTCAAAACCGTTCTAAAATCGTGTTTATCGATCCTTTTTGTTGACTTAATTTTTTGACATCGTTGTCTATTAGGGTGATTTATTAACTCGATGATTTTGTTTACACCATTAAGACTCTATTTTTAGACCTAATCTCTATTCACGCATAAGTCAATGATGTATCCTCGTGATCATTAAGAGAAAAATAAAATATAAGAGATACCAATTAGGAATAAGGGAGTTTAGGTGTGTAATTAACACTCATAAGAAATGATTGTGTTGCCAACTTATAATGACAATGATCTCGTTACACGCTTAGCATGGAATCGAGTGAAAATCAAGGACGACAAACTTATCTCCATGAGGCATTCACGTGTTCTTATTCTTTGACCCTAAAAGTCACTTAATCGTGATGAAAATAATACATTATATCTAAAACATGTGTAGTAGTTTATTTAAGTTTATGTCTTCACTAAATGTCATCATAAAATGAATTTTGAAAATGTTACGATACTTAATTCTAGCATTGCGTGAGGGCACGTCAATGGTTTAGTATGGGGGAGTGATGAGACTACTTTTATACATAGTCTCATCGTCCAAATCGGGATTAAAACACTTCAAATATTATCAAAATACCCAAAACTATGCATGTATTTGTTCGTTATGTATTTTAGGTACAAATATCTTGAAATCAACAAAAGATCACAAGAATGAAGCAAAACGAACACGGGAAACGAAGCCGCACAAAGAACCGGACCCGAATCATGATTTTTCACTAAAGTCCTTGAAGTTTTGAAGATTGTCAATTTTTGTCCCTCAAGAATTGAAGACTTGTCACTTTTGGCCCTTTTAAATCTCAATTATACAAGTTGGTCCATTAAGTTTCAAGATATTACATTTATGGTCCTTGAAGAATGAAAATATTGCATAAAAAGCCCTTGGAACAAGTTTATGGAAGTTTTGGTGGCCAAATTAGAAGAAACCAAACTTTAATTACAAAGGGGTATTACCTTTTGGGTGTTTTATTTCAAAGTGACAATCAATAGGGAATCTAGGGGCCATTTCCACCAGACATTCAAACCCACACCACCTATCACCTCGTGCCACCTCAGCCCATCCCACCACCTCACCATCCCACGTCATCACAGCCCACTATCAATGTTTTAATAATAAACATTTTTTCAAAATCGTTTCTTTATTATTAATACACGAGGGAAACATATTTACCACCCCTAAACCACATCTAATCTCCCTGTTCATCACCCCCATTATCCACATAAACCCTAATATCGAACATAATCCAAACTGAAGGGGTTTTGTTTGATTAACTCTAGACCTTTGATTATAGTTAACCTAAACCAAACCCAATCCTCAGAATTGGTCCCCCCATTACCAATTGGCCTCCCCAAGGTTCCCTTGTCCCACTAAGGAGCTAAACAACAAAAGTATACGACCCAGGATGATTTCTTCCTTCCAAAGACTTCTTGGACGTTTTAGATTGCATCTCAACAGCCTGGCCATCACAAGACAACAAGAACCAAGCACATGGCAAGAATTTTACCAAGATTCAAGATTTTTCAAAGAGCTTTTTAGGAATTAGCATGTTTAGGGTTTACTATTCTAGTATTTTCTATTCACTAGTATAAGTAAAGGGTGCCTGTACCCTTACTTCTTTGTTCCATTTCTCTTGTAGTTTTGAAATTTTCAAATTTAATCTAGTGAAATATTTTGAAACAATACAATTGAGTTGTGTTCCAATTTAGTTTAGCTTGTTTTTAATTCGTCTCTTTTAAAATTTCAGCATTTGTATTTTCAGTTTCATCAAAAAGTTTTCAAAAGTGATTTTTTTTAACTTCTTTGAGATCCAAAATTACATAAGGTTTGTTAAAGCTGACTGACAATCAAGCTTTAACTTACTTGTGAAATTTTGTTAAATATTTGCCCGTAAAATTCTTTGCAAGTTCTTTTTAAGTTTTTTTCAAAAAAAATTATGATAGCTTATTTGTACTGTAGCAATAAGCTCGCTGAATAAGCTGTCTAAAAAACAAGCTTATTTAGTGGCTTATTGTGTCACTCTACTTTATTTGTTTCAGGTTTGAAGAATTTCAAGGTAGTAGATTTGGTAGATGATAGATGGTGATTTTTGTGGATCTTGTAGATGATAAGCCAAGTTGTTGATGTGATAAGCTCTCAAGGACTTGAGGAATTTTATAGCAAGACTAGGCTGAGGACATTCCTTAGACTCAATATAAGAACTTCTTGTTCCCTTTTTACTTTTCATTTTCAAAATCTTGGGTTATTTTGTGTCTTGTTTCTGTGATATAAGTTCTGCTTATGCTTATTCTGCTTTGCATGCTTATTTACTTTATCTTATTGCTTCTTTCAGTTACTTTGTGCTAGTTTACATATTCTTATCTCTTATTTTCCTGTCTGCTTGATTATATTAAGATGTGCTTAGTTAATTTTGTTTAACTGTGGTCTTAAGGGGTGTTTGGATTAGAAGGTTATATTTAGTAGTTGTAATTGTTTAGGTTTAAAGTTTGTCTACACACACTCATTAGGCTTAGGATATCTTGTTTGACTTTCTTTTGCCCTACTCTAAGGGTACTTTAATTTGATATCTTTTTTTATATTCTATTTATATAAAGGCCCCAGAACGCTAAAAGGTGAGGGAACGAGAGTTCTCTTTCTAAAAAAGAAAAATAAATGACTATAAGGAACCAACGATTATCGATTCTTAAACAACCTATATTCTCCATACTTAATCAGCATTTGATAGATTATCCAACCCCGAGCAATCCTAGTTATTGGTGGGGGTTCGGTCTGTTAGCTGGTATTTGTTTAGTCATTCAAATAGTGACTGGCGTTTTTTTAGCTATGCATTACACACCTCATGTGGATCTAGCTTTCAACAGCGTAGAACACATTATGAGAGATGTTGAAGGGGGTTGGTTGCTCCGTTATATGCATGCTAATGGGGCAAGTTAATGTTTTGGGTAAAAATAGACATAATAAAACAGTAGGGCCTTATGGCTTTGATTATATGAATTTTATTGTCCCAAATCTTTGAAGCAGTTGAAACTAGTGTTATTCTTGGTTGACTGCTTTGTTATTGGTGTTCTTGTAGTCATTTGAACAAGTTTTGGGGTGTCAAAAGTTATCTTATTGCACATTGAACCCGCTAGTTATCCATCAGACCCCATTGTATGTGAACAAAGACTGTACTTACCTCGTTTTCTGTGATTATTTGCTTAGACAGTGTTGTTTTTGTGCTTCATCTGACTCCCCACACTTCCATGAGTGTGGGGGTGCCCATTGTTCCAAAAGAAACAAGCCACAAAGGCTCAAAAACCACTCACTCCTTCTTTCTTTTTTTCTGTCTGTGCAAAGCAGTGGGAACAAAGTTCCACTGCCTGCCTTAAAGTTCCCAATGCTGAGAGAAAGAAGAAAAGTCCACCTAGGTGTCACTTCAGATTTTCTTTTTTTTGTCTTATGTGACCCAAATTGAGTAATTTTCTTAGATTCTAATTTTCCCTGTTTTATTTATTTATTTTATGATTTTTCATTGAGTGTTATTTTATTTTACTGTTCATTTGTCAATTTTTAGATTTAAATTGATTTAAATTAGTTTTATTTAATCTGATTTTTGTCTTTTAGTGCAAAATTTCAACATTTTTTAGTTTTAAAAATTTTATTAGATTTAGAAAAAAAATTTAAGATTTTTTAGTTTAAAAAAGTTTCACTGTTCATCTTTTTAATTATTTTTTAGATTTGATTTAGGTTTAATTAGGATTTAAATCAAACTGTTTTGTCTTTTAGTGAGAAAAATTACTTTTTTCAAACTTTTTA
The DNA here is from genome assembly GCA_025667525.1 of Glebionis coronaria. Classification (NCBI taxonomy): domain Eukaryota; kingdom Viridiplantae; phylum Streptophyta; class Magnoliopsida; order Asterales; family Asteraceae; genus Glebionis; species Glebionis coronaria. Next base: position 97,523 of record JANFOE010002034.1, read on the forward strand.
ATTTTTCTACTGTTTAGTAATATAACTTAGGATTTTTGAAAAAGTCAAATTAATTTTTGCATTATTTTACTATTTTTAATCATTATTTTAGTTTAAAACGTGTTTTAAGTGATTTAAAAATAGAAAAATAGTTTTTAAAATTTAGGAAAAAATACATTTTAGTCTTTAAATAATATAAGTGAGTTATTAGTTCAATAAAATAATATTTTGGGCTTTTTCTTAATTATATTTAATTTTAGGGCTTTAATTAGCATTTAAAATTGAATATTTAAAAGGTTTTAAAATTTATTTATTGAATTTTTATTCTTATTTATATTATTTTAAACTTAGTTTTGATTTTTAATTAACTTTTAGCTTTACTTTTTAGTTTTTTCACGTTTTACGTATTTACGTTAGCGTTTTACGTCAATACGTCGTAGTGTAATCGTAGTCGTAGCTCATCTCTAATATTCTCTCTTCTAAACCAAAAACGGCACTAATCCAAACTTTGATTTTATATAATTGGCACTTAATTCACACACCTCCGCCAAGAACGAACTCGCATTTATTCGACTTATCAGATTTTCCTAAATCGTCGAGTTTAATACTTGTCGTTTTTACTTGCTTTTCCTAAAGTAAGTACGAATTTTATTCAATCATAATACTTCTTCATGCTCTTCTCATGTGCCTTGACCACTCGGCACTTACTTTCTTAATGTCCAAACTTGGGAAGTTTCCAAGATATCTTTTATTAAAATTAGGAGTTAGTTTGGGCACATCTTCCAAAAAGTTAGTCCTTCCATGACGAGTAAGGGGTGGTAAAGTCTTCCCTTGGTTGGCACATGGTTCTTTCCACAAATGGTTCTTCGGTCTAGTCATAAGGTGAAGATTAAGTCTCCCTTCACCTTGTCTTATGGTGCTCGACCTTGAATTATTCTTCAGCATAAAGCACCTCCTCTCAAAAGGCCATTTCTTTCACTAATGGAGTAGTTCAAATTAGTTTTTGAAAGGGTCTTTCGAGGTCCAAAAGTGCTAACTAGTGCAACACTTGTTTCCTTAGCTTTTTAGTAGATAGTATGGTCTATGGTTTGGTCGACCATGCGGACACTAGCCTCAAACACACCGACAACCTTAATGGCCTTTTGGTATTGACGAAAGATAACCTTTTTAAGATCCTTGCAGCCATGTTTCGTCATTCCTAGTTTTCTATAAACAATTAGCGGATAAACGATGTATATCCTTATTAGTTCTTTTATGTTTATCAATTTAACAATTGTTCCAATTTGACTGAACTTTTCTCACAATTATTGTAATACAATTATCGAGGAAACATATTATAAAAAGTCATACATTTCATTCTTGAATTACGTTCCACACATGGTTTAGAAGCTTAGAGTACAAAGTTATCATTCAAACAAATGAATGACCTCTTTTAGTCTCGATAACACGTCATACATTTATTACAAAACATCATACTTTTATTAGAGAAGTGCTAAAACACTAGAGACCTAGTTGGCGTAGGATCTCCTCAGTCTGAGCTCGATATGCGGCCTGCCTAGCCTCAGCATCATTATCCCTCATTTGTAGAATAGCAATCTCGGTCTCCGCAGCTTCAAGATACTTTTGTAATTAGGCTATCATTAAGTCATTTTCCTCATTATATATGGTAAGGGTATCCAACTCACGCTCCACATCCTCCAATCGGCCTATCATGATTTCCGCATTTAATCCAAGTGTTTCTAGGGTAGGCCAGTCTTCTAGGAAATGAGCAGTATTAGGTGGTGGTGAAGATGAACGGTTTCTCTTTCTGGATGTTTCGGGTAATGGTGAACGCATAGGAGTGGGAAATAGTATGGTAGTAGAAGGGACATTTGGGGTGGTCGAGGGAAGTCTTGTTGCAACATCGGTGTAATGACTGGTGGATCTTGCTCGTCATCTGAGTCTATCGTAATTACACTCCGGATGGGGGTTATTTCCTTGTCAGATTCGGATGGCACAATGACAATGGAATGAGAGGCATTTTTTAATTATTCAATTGTCATCAAATGTAAGACAACGGTTGTTAGATGGGTAGAGATGAGGCATTTTTCTAAAGTTATAAAAAGAGAAATGAATAATATGATGTCTTGTAATTTTATTTATTATTTGGAATAAATACTCGTAAAATCGTTCCATGTTCCTACTTAAATGTCCAAGTAGTCCTTAAATGGAAATCATAGATGATTGGTGAGAGTTAGAGTCTTCTAACATACTCATGCTTGTACTTTTTCTTAGTAGTAATATATCTCAAATGGATAAATACAACTATCCTCAAACAATATTTAACCTCTCATCAATATAGGTCTTCTCTAGTATTTATTCTTGGCAATTTTTCTTGCTAAACATCTATTACTTGTAACTCGAATGAGTAAGTATGTCTTTGAACTTTAGTCAAATCATGACCATACCATAGTCGCTACTACTTCTTTGTATTCAATCTTTGGTCTTCCCTTAACTTAAGGTTTCTAGTTCGTATACTTTCAAAAAAATTACCCATTGTAAAATTGTTCAATCGATTTAAACAAATTAATCACTCAATTATATTACAAGAATTTTTTTGAGCTTTGATTACGTCTCAAATGTTTTAGTTATTTTGTTCTTGTCTTGCATTTCACTCGTAATTATTAGGTAAACCTTTTGCGTTAAATATACGAAATGAAAATTTCCAAAAGGTGGCCACATTTGAATCGGGGTTTCTAAACTTCGCAACAAGTGATAATCCCTTTGCTTTAGAAACTCGCATAATCCTTGCGTTTTTGGGTTCTTTCCGTTAGTCTTAGTTGTTATATCAACATCGTAATGTTATAGTAAATTTATAGTAAATTAGTCGCAAACCAATGGACTAGAAATTTTTAGATTTGTTTTCTATAGTAATTTCTCCAAATTAGACTTCTCCTTGATAGGTATTCGACTTACGCGTCGACATATTTCCGGATAGTTTTCATATTTTTGTAATACTAATTTATGTCTGTTCCGTATGACATAGTGCTTTATGGAGTATTACAGGAGTAATACTTTGTATAAGGTGTTTATCATCGTATGTTGTATATATAAATAGAGACGGGGACGTCGTTCTTCGGTCGTGCTCAGAATGAGAGAAACAATGACACAACACGATAATTCAGATATCCAATTCCAATTTCTAACTCGTTATTTAATGTAAGTTACTCTTCCTCAACCGAATCTATTTTAAATGTCTAGTAGAGTAACAATTTACCGAGCCTAATAAAAAGTTTCTCGTCTTGACTTTTATAATAGCGGCGCTTGATTTAAGTATTACTACAAATTAACATTAATACTACCACACACATGGTATATAGATATTTTCATATAATGTTAAGTTCTAGGAAACACGACGATATTTTTAATTCGGCGTATATTGATATAGGGTACTGTTGATCCTTTTGAATAGATCTATATCATGTTAAGGATTGATACAATAGCTTGTAATCAAACTAGAGCACTTTGAGAGACTCTTACTCAACTAAATAATCTATGCGGAATCTAACATAAAAATCAAAGAAGAACACAATTACCCTAACTAGTCGATCTTCTATTAATCGACTTTTGCAAAAGGTACAAGAAACTCATCGTACCTATGTTCCTTTTATAGCGCAAGGAACCCTAGAATATTCTATTATGATAAGTATATCACACAAGATATATTATCAATATTTTAAACTATTAAGTATATCACATAAGATATACAATAACTATAATTATAATATATCTTTACCAAAGATATATTCGTCTTCATCAACTTAGCAGTACTTACATTAACTCTAACGGTACTTGACATATACCGCATTAACACTAACGGTACTTGCTAACACTAACAAGACTTGTACTTGTACTAACGGTACTTGGTACTTTACAATAATTCCCAACAATCCTCCCCTAAACAAGAATGAAAACTAGTTGTCTTCTTGTTTCTCTTTGTGTTGAATGTATAAGAATACATGTCTTCAAACTTCTCTTCGAACTTGGATTGAACTTGGTAATCTTGTATTTGTATGCCAACTGAATGTATCCAAACACTCTATGTAGAACTTCTTCTGATATGACAATCTTCAAATCTTCATGAATTTCATCTTTGTCTTTAAAATGTGATCTTCAATGTCTTTTGATCATTCTTTGTAGCAACTATGTTTTCTTCATATATTTAATCACTTCCCCTTGATTGATCAGGACTCAACTTCTTTGTGATTTTCTTGAGCTTAAACATACATTACATATATCTTCTTCCCCTTTTTGGAACTATCAAATATGAGTCTTCTGAATATAAGTCACATATGATAAGTCACTTATGAATCAACATTTCTGCTTGTATCTTCTCACCTGAAATAAAACAGTTACCAACAAACCAATATGTATTGGCATCATGATTTTTAGCAAATCATCAGATATCATCGGATTTGATTTATTCTTTACCAGCTAGCCGTACACTCTGGAATAGCCAATACTTTACTCATAAAGAATAAGATGTACTGATAACCTTATAATTTTTGTTAACTATCAACCATTAACGGATTTGATAGAGTCTTTACCTAGAACCGTTTACCCTATGACTAGCTAACTCTTCACTTCTAAGTATGGTGAGTTAATGAACATGTAGTTTATAGCAAACTACCAGCTATCAACGGATTTGAGAAGTCTTTACCACAAACCGTTTGTTTATGGACTAGCCAGTTCATATGTTTGTTAGACATGGTGAACTGAGAACCATTTGTGAAATTTGACTAAAAGTCAAACACTTAAGGCTCTTTCTTAGCTTCTTCTTCATGTTCCAAATCCTTGAGTTGTTGTTTGATCATCCTAATCAACTCTAAAGCACCATTTTTCTCCTCTGAAACTTCTAGTTGTTGTTCCAACATTCTTTCTAACAACCTTCTTCCAAAAGGATATCTTTTCTCTTGAAGCATATAATATGTAACATCATCTACATCCAGTGTATGTATACCACATGACCTATAATATCTCCAGTATGTAGGAACCTGATTCTATAAGTCCTTTAATATCTGTTGATCACAATTATGTGGCTCATACATAAACTTCAATTCTCTACATAATAGTGATACTTATTCGTTTCCTTCACTTCCTCTTTGAACAAATCTGTTACGATCTTGAATGTCTTATCTGTCAAGAATATGAAGAATATCTTCTAATAACATGAACATCCTAAATGTACTATCTGTTCTAGTTATTCCATGAGCTTCCAATCCTTGTTTTATAGCACCTCTCCATCTTATGATTGATGATCTCTTTCCAAAGATCTCTGTATCAATGCATTGGTCCTCAAATTTAACTATCTTCAAGTGCTTTATGTAGTTCTCATCATCATCACTATCTTAATTTTTAGATTTTGCCTTTTTCTTTGCTTGTTGCTTTTTCTTGGTTGATCTTTTTCTTTCAATACCTTTGGAGGTTCCTTCTATTTCAATGGATCCTTCCTCCAAGTCAGTATGTACCGTTTCTTCATGTACTGTTGACTGAGAATGTACTGCTTGTACATTTTTAGTTCCTTCAAGACTTTGAGAGTTACTTCCCTCATCCAACTCTTGAGCAGTATTTGCTTCCTTTAAAATCTCCTTCACCTTTTTATTCTTCCAAGCATAAGTAGTCTTGATAGGTGGAGATGTTCCTCCTTGTCCAGCAGTACATGCATCATCAAGTCTGGCGGTACTTCCAAATTGCCTTTGTTGTTGTAAGTGTTTCTTGACATCTTAAATGTCCTTTTTGTCTTTCTCAGATCCAATCTCAACAAAGTTCAGTTACTCCTTTTGTGTTGTTATACAAAGTCTTGATCTCATCAAAGCTCTTCCTGACTAGCTGTGCATGAGTGAAATATTTTTGAGGTAGGACATCATTTGATTCCTAATTTTAGTAGTTGTTGGAGGCTTGAATCTTTCTCTTCTTCTCTTTTCAACAAAGAATCTTTGTTGCTCCTTGAATAGGTCATCAATCAATCTATCCTTTTCTTCCTCATCATATGCATCTCTCTCTTCAGCTATTAAGGACTCAGCTAGGAGTTCACTTGCCTTTAGTTCAGCTTGAATTCTGTCATACTCTTCAATATTCCATTATTGATGTACTCTTTGTGCTTCAAACAATTGTTGCTTAGCTGCAAGTTCTTCCTGTTTCTCTTCTTCATGAAGTCTTGCTTGTAGTCTTAAAGCTGCTTCTTCATCATGCTCCATTTGATGAAATATATTCATGACTTTGCAAATGTCATCATCTGAATCACTTTCATCTTCTTACCAGACTGTAATTGCTTATTGCCCTTATCCTTTTGATCAATCTTAGGTAATTTCTTTAATAACCTTGAAGATCTTCTTTCTTCATCTTCATCAGGTTGTTGACCTTGTATCACAATACCTTTTTTAGTGGGCTTTAAATCTTGCACTTTCTTGCCGTTGTCTTGAACTTGGCTGGCAAGATTTTATTGTTGTGTCTTTTTTTCTTCTTTTGCTAGCCTAGCCTTTTCAGCTGAACTTTTCTCTTTGAGATCAAGCAAAAATTGTGCTAAAGTCTCATCTTCTCCAAAATATGGAGTTTGGCTTTCTTCAGAATATGGGCAGTGAAGATCTTTCACCAACAGTACTTGAAGTAGGCTTAGCAGTACTTGGTTCTTCAACAATATTCACTTCACCAGTTGAAGACACACTTCTTCCACCAATCACCAAAGTATCTCTAGACACTTTATCTCCTTTGGAAGTTGTCTTCTTAAATTCTAACTCCTCAGTCTTGTCTGATCCAACATTCATCTTTGAACATGGTAGTACTTGGATTGACTGTTTCGTATGGTACCAAAATTGTCTTTGTGGTGGTGGAGTTGTAGACACAGGAAATGTAAGGTTTATTTCTTCTAGCTTCACATAACAACTACTCCAATTAGCTTCTTGTAGTTGTGGTGATTGAGTTTGTGGTTGTATTACCACCATTTCTTCTTCAGCAATTGATGGTTGTGGTTGATCCTCATGTTGATGCTCCATATTTGTGTCATCCACATAGTTTTCAATACCATCATCAGCTTCAAAACTAATTTCATCCCCAGAAATCTTTGTTTGAATATCAGAAGAAGGACGTGGTTCTTCATTATTCCTCTCCTGTTTGGTTGAATTCAGTTGCTTCTTCTTGAAGAGTTTGAGCCTTTGCTTCTTAAGGTTAGTGATGAGACTGCAATTATACATAGTCTCATCGTCCAAATCAGGCTTAAAACGCTTAAAATATCATTAAAATACCCCAAAATATGCTTGTGTTTGTTCATTGTGTATTTTACGTACGGATATCGTGAATTCACCAACAGATTACAAGAATCAAGCAAAAACGAACACGGGAAACGAAGCCGCACAGAGAACCGGACCTGATTCATGAATTTTGCAAAAGTGCCCCTGAAGTTTGAAGATTGTACAAGTTTGATCCCTCAACAATTGAAGATTGTCACTTTATACCCCTAAAGATATTGAAATATGAAAAAGAGTCCCTAAAGTTTCAATACTTGTAAAGAATAGTCCTCCAATATGAAGAAAGTTACACATTAGATCCCTTTTTACAACAAAGGACTAACGGTGCAATTACACAAGGACTAGCCATAAAAACCAACAAGGACTATGGGTGTAAAAGTTTTCAAAGGACTGCTGTTAAGTGGGGGGCCATAATTGACAAAACCCAAAACTTAATTAACCTAAAACCTAACAACCCATTTACCCAAACCCACTCACCCACCAGATATTAATAAACCACGTTTAAGCACATTTTATTAATATAATTTGGGGAGCCAAACACATACTGTGCTTCATCAACTCATCTAAATCCCCTTTCCTCCCATCAAGAACCCTAAATCCCATTTTCTTAATTACTTTATAATTACTCACAAATCTTTCTAGAACCACAATTAAACCTAATCTCATCTTTTTCCCGCCTTTGTTTTCTCCACTATATTCCCCTGGTCCCCTCCCCATGTGCCCACTGCAAGATGAAGACAAGCTACAACAGCCATCCAACGGCTCATGAATTTTTCTTCCTTCCAAAGCTATCTCTCAATGGCCTAGATAAAAAAAGACAGATGGAACATCACATGGTTTGCAGCAGGAGGTCACAAGATAGCTGATACACAAATTTGCAATGGGTTCAAAATAATTTCTCGGAATCCTCTCGAATTGATCTCAGTTAAAAGTGGAATGATTTGTTCTTGGTGACAAAAAGTGGATTTGGTTTTCTATTCTAAATAATTGAAGTGAATAAAGATTAAAGCCGGAAACAGAAGATAAAATCAATTAAATGACAAAGCTGAAAAATAACTCTTACTGAAAAATACCCTATGCGGAATAAAACACCATTCGGAAAGTTGACATCTATGTGGAATATTATGCTCTATGCGGAAAATCCTTTTATGCGGAAAGAATGCCCCTATTCGGAATAAGTCCTTACGCGGAATAAAAAGTCCTATGCGGAAAAAGATCTCTATGCGGAAAGTAGGCTTATGCGGAAAATACTTCTATTCGGAAAAACACATCTATGCGGAAAAACTCTTTCATTCGGAATAAAATGCTCTATGCGGAAAAATCAAGTCTATGCGGAAAAAGAACACTATTCGGAATATTTAAAATATTCCGAGTAAGGAAATTACAACTTTGGCTATGCGGAAAATTATGGTCATTCGGAATATTGGAAAGATTCCGAATAAGGCAAATTGAAACTCACCTATTCGGAAAATTTGCTCAGTGCGGAAAGTAAGGACCATGCGGAATATATGAAATATTCCGAGTAAAGGAAATGTAAATAATCCTATTCGGAATAACCAATATTCCGAGTAAGGAAGGCACAAATTCACCTATTCGGAAAATTCTGGGAAGAGAAAGAACAGTAGCAGTCGTTCAACAGTAGACACGAATTACTCCAAGATCAAGCTTAATACTTAAGAAGGTTTTACCAAATCAAACACAAATCATTTAAATACCTTAAGTAACAAATCCCACCAATAAAAACACTAAATCAATAACTTTTTGAAATCAAACTTGAATCAAATAAGAAACTTAGAAACTTGCAATAAAAATGATGAAGAACAAGATGAATAGAAAGATGGAATGGATTGATTAATGAAAAAGTAACAAGGTTAATGATTAAAGATTACAAGATGAAAAGAAAAAGATGAAAATCACCAAACTCCCTAATGGAGTTGGTGATGGAACGAACTACAAAGAAAACTGGGAAAGAAAAATGAAGCTAGCTCCCTAATTGTGTGAAGGGAAAGACTATTTATACTCCTAGTGGTTGGTTGGTGACTGGGCTTTCTCCCTTTCTTCTTGTCTTCTCGTCTTTTCAGAAAAGTTGACGTTTTCGATTCTGATTCGGGATTTGTCGTCGATTAAATCCAACTCGTCTTTTAATTTCTTCGTTAAATAGACTTGAGTTTCTTCGACTTATGAAAATCTTCCATCTTTAGTCCTTTTCTTCGATAAATCTTCGAATAGGCCTAGTGACTTCAAATCTTTTGCACCTCTTGGACAATAGACTTCGTCTTGAGTCTTTTTCCTTGGTAAATCCCGTGCAATCCCATGTTTTCTTTAATATTCATCCGGTTAGCTCTGAAAACACAATAAACACAAAAACCACGCATAATTCCAAACAAATGATATTAAATACGTGTTTTGGTCTTGTTTTAGCCCGAATTAAGTGGTAAAAGGATGGGTGTTTACACACCTATCAAATCCCCTACACTTAACCATTGCCATGCCCTCATGCAATGCTTAGTGATAAAGCAATTTTACATTTTTCTCATAATTAATCAACCTTGGCCTTATTTAAATTCTACTAAACAACAATTAAAATACTAAGAGAACTTAAAACTTTAAAATAAACCAAGGGATGGAAATAACTTGTAAAGAAATCAAGGACTTACATTAGGGCTTTGGTGTTGCGAAGATTTATCACCCTCAAGTTTTACGTTCCCCAAACTAAGCTTAAAAACGAGATCATTGTTATTATAAGTTAGTAAATCAAACACTTACACACATGGCTTAATTAAATGCTTAAACTCCCTTATTCCTAGTTGTATCTCTTATATTTTATTTTTGTCTTTGAATGATCATGAAGATGCATTTTTGGACTTATTTCGATAGTTTATTAAGGCTGAAAGCAAAGTAGGACGATTTGATCAATAGTTAGCTAAAGGATAAAATCTCTTAAAACTGCTTCTCGGGATATCAAAAAGTTCATATCTTGGCATAACTTGGTTCACGATTTGAGACCTTTCTCGGGCCGATATTTGGCATGTACTTCATACTTCATATCTTCGAGAGACGTTCTTGAGATAATGGTCTTCTCATCATAATAGAGTTTCTTCACTTGGAGACTTTTGAGGGGTACTCCAACTTTGTTGACCACGACTTCATGATTATTTCTTCAATCTCTAATTGGGATTTTGAGATACAACGATCCGCCTCCTTTTCGGACTTGGATCTATTTATCCTCATACCTTGTTAGGGTCTTTTCGGATAGACTTCTCCATGATCTTTATGGGAGTTGATTGCTTTTCGTCGTGAGTCTTGATCCTTCATATTGACTTTAGGAATAATGCTTTTCACATCACTTTGGATCTTCAGCAATAAAATTGAATCCTCATGCCTTGTTAGGGCCTTTTCGGACTCGCCAATCTTCGCGCCCCGCTTCATAAGTTATGCCTTGGCTATGAACTCTTATCATTACCGAGCAACTTTTAAACGATCTTGGGCTAGAAGCTAAGTAACTTTTCAAATCGTAAGACCTTACTTATTGCAGATAAATTATTAGCAAGTGATGGGAGAATAGGCAAATAATTACACCAAGTGAGCTTGCGCAAGAATACCGACTTATAATTGACTCTATCATTTCTCGTCCTCCATAATTTAAAATCTCAAATAATGAGACTCATGGACACTTAGCCTAATAAACCAATTAAGGTCTACATGGTTAAGGATACTAGCTAGAATAAACTAGGATAAGTCTATTCGGGTTGAGTCAAAATAACCGCAACGGGCCTAATATGTCAAAGATATCTAAACTAGCTACACCACTTTATTAATATTTTTGACTTTTTTTTTTTTTTTTTTTTTTTTTTTTTTTTTTTTTGCGGGATATATACATATGAAAGCAACGATAAACATTTAAAAATTACGACTAAATGGCCAAAGTTAATAAAAAATTTGAAAAATGTTGAAAAATATGATTTTCCGGTTAAATGAAGGCATTTTCATGGAAAAGTCCACTTAAAACTTCGATAGAAGTCTCCCCTACACTTAAGATAAACATTGTCCTCAATGTTTAAGCATGTGGGAAAAGTCTCCCCTACACTTATGACATTGTGCACGTTGGTTAACTCGAGTTAAGGAAGAGACGACTAAAGTGATCAATTTCAAATGTGAGTATGAAGAAAATTGAATCACGATAGTTAAGAGATAGAATCGGTTTTCGGATAACACGGGAGCACGGTTCTTTCAAAGTTTCCAAGATTGCAGTAATCCCTGTAATCACATCACCACACAAACACAAACGACCAAAATAGGTCCTCCCCTACACTTAGGGGGTTAAAGGGATAGATACTCGGGCTGCCTCCCGAAGAGCGCTTGTTTTTGATAACCGAGTCACGAGCCTGACTCGACCCAAATTTAGTTCATGGGGAACGTGGTGAGGGATGGAATCACCTCGTGAGAGGTGCCCTCACCAAAGTACAACTTCACTCGTTGGCCATTCACCTTAAAATTTGGTCCATTAGGTTGAGCGAGCTCGAGAGTACCATATGGAAAAATTTGGGCAATGGTGAATGGGCCGGACCAACGAGATTTGAGTTTGCCCGAAAAGATTTTCAACCGAGAGTTAAAAAGTAAGACTTTGTCTCCAACATGGAACTCTCGGTTTTTGATCTTGGAGTCGTGAATGAGCTTAGTTCTTTCCTTATAGATCAAAGAATTTTCATAAGCCTCATTCCGGAGTTCATTCAGCTCATTGAGTTGGATCTTGCGTAGGTCACCGGCTTTGTTAATATCAAAATTAGCCCACTTCAAGGCCCAATAAGCCTTGTGCTCCAACTCAATAGGGAGGTGGCACGCTTTCCCGTACACAAGACGATAAGGCGTACAGCCGATCGGGGTCTTGTAAGCAGTACGGAAAGCCCACAAAGCATCATCGAGTTTATCAGCCCATGCGGCACGATGCTCTCCCACGGTTCTTTCCAGAATTCGCTTCAGCCCTCGGTTGGATATTTCGGCCTGGCCATTAGTTTGTGGGTGATAGGCTGTGGAAAGACGATGGTTTACACCGTACTTAGCCATGACTCTAGCAAATTGGTCATTGCAGAAATGAGTCCCACGATCACTAATAATGGCGCGAGGCACACCGAATCTAGCGAATAAAGCTTTCAAAAAGTTACAAACCACCCTTGCGTCATTAGTAGGTAAAGCTTTGGCTTCAACCCACTTTGAAACGTAGTCAACGGCTACAAGGATGTATTTGTTTCCTTTAGAAGAAGGGAATGGCCCCATAAAGTCGATACCCCAAACATCAAAAATTTCACACTCTTGAATGAAATTCTGAGGCATCTCGTCTTTATGTGTGATTTTGCCTTGTTTTTGGCAAACATCACATCGCTTGACCATATCGTGAGCGTCACGGTATATGGAGGGCCAATAAAATCCCGAATCAAACACTTTCTTTGCGGTGTAGTTGGGACCAAAGTGACCACCGGTGGGTCCTTTGTGGCAAGCATCAAGGATGTCAGACGCTGCCGGTCCATCAACACATCGGCGGATAATCAAGTCGGCGCATTGTTTGAATAGGTAAGGGTCGTCCCAAAAGTAAGTCTTAATGTCGGTGAAGAACTTCTTCTTTTGCTGGGACGTCAACCCTTCCTTGAGAATTCCACCCGCCAAGTAGTTTGCAAAGTCCGCAAACCACGGGGTTTCATTCGGCTTCGAGTTTATAGACATTAAGGTCTCCAAGGGAAAAGAATCATTGATTTCTTTGGTCGGATGATCCCCTTGGTATGGATCCTCAAGTCTGCTAAGATGGTCCGCGGCTAGGTTTTCTGCTCCTTTTTTATCGCGGATGTCGATTTTAAATTCCTGGAGCAGCAAAACCCAGCGAAGAAGTCTTGGTTTGGAATCTTGCTTTGTCAACAAGTACTTCAACGCGGAATGATCGGTGTACACAATGGTGGTAGAAAGGACAAGATAGGGGCGGAATTTTTCAAAAGCATAGACAACAGCTAAAAGCTCTTTTTCGGTTGTCGTATAATGCAATTGTGCCCCAGTCATTGTCTTGCTAGCGTAATGGATCGGTTGGAAGTGTTTGTTCACTCTTTGTCCAAGAACCGCTCCAATAGCAAAATCGCTAGCATCGCACATCAACTCAAAGGGCAGCTCCCAATTAGGGGTAACCAAGACGGGTGCCTTAGTTAGCTTATCCTTAAGCGAGTTAAAGGCGTCAAGGCATTCTTTGGAAAAGATAAAAGGAGTATTTTTTTCCAAGAGGTGGGTCATCGGGCGAGCGATTTGAGAAAAGTCTTTGATAAATCGACGGTAGAAGCCCGCATGACCCAAGAAACTTCTCACACCCTTCACAGTGGAAGGTGGAGGCAACTTTGCTATAACATCAACTTTAGCACGGTCTACTTCAAGACCGGCTTTCGAAATCTTATGTCCAAGCACGACGCCTTCTTTTACCATGAAATGGCATTTTTCCCAATTTAGAACTAGGCGAGTGTCTTCGCACCGCTGTAGCATACGTTCTAAATTGGCAAGGCAAGTAGAGAAGGAATCCCCGAAGACCGAGAAATCATCCATGAAGACTTCCATGGTTTGTTCAACCATGTCATGGAAGATAGCTAACATACACCTTTGGAAAGTCCCGGGCGCATTACATAAGCCAAAGGGCATTCTTTTGTAAGCGAAAGTGCCATAGGGACAAGTGAATGTAGTCTTCTCTTGATCTTGGGGATCGATGGGTATTTGAAAATAACCCGAGAAACCATCGAGAAAGCAGTAATATTCATTACCAGCTAGTCGTTCAAGCATTTGGTCCATGAAAGGTAGAGGGAAATGATCCTTTCTCGTGGCATCATTGAGTTTGCGGTAGTCTATACAAACTCTCCACCCAGTAACGAGACGAGTGGGAATCAACTCGTTGTGTTCATTGGGAACAACGGTTATTCCGCCCTTCTTGGGCACACAATGGATTGGACTAACCCATGGTGAATCCGAAATAGGGTAAATCATACCCGCATCCAGAAGTTTGATAACCTCTGTTTTGATGACTTCATGAATTTTTGGATTCACCCTTCGTTGGATTTGAATAGTGGGCTTGAAGTCGTCCTCCATGAGAATTTTGTGCGTGCAGAAGTGAGGATCAATTCCACGAATATCCGAGATTTTCCAAGCAATAGCCTTCTTATGATCCTTCAACACAGCGACGAGGCGAGTCTTCTCTTCATCTTTCAAATCCTTTGCAATAATGACGGGCGACTTCTTGTTGTCGTCAAGGAACACGTACTCGAGATGTGGCGGCAACTCCTTAAGTTCCAAATCCGGAGGATTTTCGACGGGAGGCGTTTTCAAAGTCGTGGCATCGATAGCAATAACCATGGGAGATGGGGGCGAAGGATTGTCTTCGGTGAGAAGATTGTCAAAGAAACTCATATCTTCATCCCCCTCGGTGGGAGAATCATTAGTAGCTAAATTCGCATCTCCCATGGCATCTTCAAGATTGTTCCAGAATAAATCACTATCTCCAAATAGAGACAACGATGAATCAATGGAGGACACGGTCTCAACAGTGGGAAGAGAGGTAGGAATACTTTTGCAAGCATCATTAAAGTGTTCTTCACAAGCCTCATCAAGAACGTCAATACAATTAACACTCTCATATGAATAAGGTTGTTTGGACAACTTTCCCATGTTGAAGACTACTTTATCGTCACCCACTCGCATGATAAGCTCACCGGCTTCAACATCAATGAGAGTGCGACCGGTCCTTAAGAATGGACGACCAACAATAAGTGGCACACGGGGGTCCATCTCGTAGTCGACGACAACAAAATCAGCAGGAAAGGTGAATTTGTCGACTCCTACAATGACGTCTTCGGCTATCCCCACTGGATAAGCAACCGTACGGTTGGCCAATTCCAAAGTCATTTTAGTGGGGACTAGCTCTGGGAGAGATAATTGCTTCCAAACACTTAGAGGCATGAGATTAATACTGGCACCTAGATCGGCTAGGGCCATGCAATTCTCTACTCCCGGGAAATTGCAAGGGATAAGAAAACGACCCGGATCACCAAGCTTGGTTGGCAATTTCCTTAAGAGCACTGCAGAGCAGTTCTCATTAAGTTGGGTGTTGGCAATGTCGAGGAGCTTTTCCTTGTCGCTCAGAAGGTCTTTAAACATTTTAGCATACTTGGGCATGTGAGCGAGAGCCTCAGCGAAGGAGATATTGAAATTCAGTTGTTTGAACATTTTGAGGAAATTCGAAACCTGAATATCATCCTTGCTCTTTTGTTTCTCTTTCCTCAACCTTGAAGGATAAGGTATATTGGAAGAAGAGGAAGGCTTTAGGGGAATAGGGTCACTCACAACCACGGGTGGAGGAGGGGTAGAAAGAAGAGGTGGAGAAATTGGGGAAGGAGAAGGATGAGGAATAGGAGCAGGCGACTCGTTCTCCTTAGTCACAACCACCGGTGGAGGTATAGGAAGCTCGGGTTCCTTGGTACCTTTACCACTTCGAGTGGTGATTGCTTTCATCTCCCCTCTTGGGTTCGCAACGGTGTTACTCGGAAGAGTACCCGAAGAAGAGGGTTGACTACTTTGAAAGAAACTAGCCATCATGTTCCTCAGATCATTCGTCTGACTATCCAACGTGTTTCGCATATCGGCTCTCAAATCATTTCCTTGCTTTACCAAATCTGCCTTCAAATTGCGCACTTCCTCTTGGAGGTTTCCCACTATCACATCATTGGTTCTCATGTAGGTGGCGACCTCTTGGTGTAAAGCAGTGGTGTTTTGGTTGGAAGGAGCATTGTATGCAGGTGGTTGGTAAGCAGGTTGTTGGTAAACTTGATTGTTACGTTGAGGCGGTTGTTGCTGCTTGTGAGGTGGGATGTATGGTTGTCGAGGTTGTTGTTGTTGTTGAGGAGAGCGGTTAAGGTTTTGTGGTTGGTTTGGGTTGGCAGGAGGGAAACCAGGTGGTGAAAGATAGTTGTTGCTGCGATAGCTAAGCAAGTTACGGTCACCTTGAGGTTTTGCTTGATAAGCGGGTTGTTGGTAGGTGCCATATGCCGCATTCACATTCTCAGCAGGGTAATCTTGGGTGGCGGTACAAGTTGTGTAGGAGTGGGGACCACCGCATATCTCACAAGGTTGGCTGACAGCGTTGACTTGTGCGTTCTTAGCGTTGTTGCTGTTGTTGTTGCTGACGGTGTGGGTGACAAGCGATTCAAGAAGCGTAGTGATTTTGTCTAATCGCTTGTCGCTGTCATTAGTGCTAGCACTAGCAACATTGGTCCTAACGCTCTTGGTTTGCACACGAGATTTGTTCTCAATGATATCCCAAGCCGCATTGGAAGTCTTAGCCAATAAATTACCCCTGAGGCACTATTCAGTGAATCTTGGTCACTCATGCTTAAACCATTGTAAAAAGTATTAATTTGATGTACTTTGGTAAAACCATGTTGTGGGCATTTTCTTAAAAGATCTTTGAAACGATCCCAAGATTCACTGAATGACTCATCGTACTGTTGTTCAAAGTTTATAATCTCATTCCGCAAAGCGGTAGTACGAGAGGGTGGAAAAAAGTAGTTAATAAACTTTGTTTCCAAATCCGTCCACGAGAGAATACTCTGTGGCGGTTCCTTAGCAAGCCAATGCCGGGCTTGTCCCTCTAAAGAAAAGGGAAAAAGTTGTAACCTTATCACTTCTTGTGGAACCCCATTGAATTTGACCGTGTTGGTGAGTTGTAGAAATCTCTTGATGTGGTCGTGTGGATCATCAATGGTTCGTCCCAAGAATGGCTGAGCGGAGACCATCTGGATAAAGCCTGACTTGAGCTCGAAATTGTTGGCGGCAATTGGTGGTATAACAATTGGATCCGTATTGCCATCGACATGAGCTTGCAGTAATTCAATCATTGGGCGGTTATCCAGAAGTGGCTCATTGTTGTTGTTATTCATGTTGTTGAAAGGCGGGTTGTTGTTGTTATTATTGTTGTTCGGAGGTGGTATGTTATTGTTGTTTTGTACACCAGCCATGTCTAAGTTATCGAGAGGCTCGGGCTCTTGATAAGACGTGGATCGAGTGCGCATACACCTGCAAAAGAACGAACAAAGAAAAACAAAGCAAAAATATTTTTGGTTTTTATTGTTTTTTACTTTTTAGGATTTTTTGAAAATTTTATATTTTTTAGTGTTTTTGAAAGTTTTCTTGAAAAAGTAACGTTCACGGGGAACGGATCCCAAAATCCAAATTCTCACAAAAAACTTTTGATCTTAACGAGAGGAGCCGGCAGCGGCGCCATTTGATACACAAATTTGCAATGGGTTCAAAATAATTTCTCGGAATCCTCTCGAATTGATCTCAGTTAAAAGTGGAATGATTTGTTCTTGGTGACAAAAAGTGGATTTGGTTTTCTATTCTAAATAATTGAAGTGAATAAAGATTAAAGCCGGAAACAGAAGATAAAATCAATTAAATGACAAAGCTGAAAAATAACTCTTACTGAAAAATACCCTATGCGGAATAAAACACCATTCGGAAAGTTGACATCTATGCGGAATATTATGCTCTATGCGGAAAATCCTTTTATGCGGAAAGAATGCCCCTATTCGGAATAAGTCCTTACGCGGAATAAAAAGTCCTATGCGGAAAAAGATCTCTATGCGGAAAGTAGGCTTATGCGGAAAATACTTCTATTCGGAAAAACACATCTATGCGGAAAAACTCTTTCATTCGGAATAAAATGCTCTATGCGGAAAAATCAAGTCTATGCGGAAAAAGAACACTATTCGGAATATTTAAAATATTCCGAGTAAGGAAATTACAACTTTGGCTATGCGGAAAATTATGGTCATTCGGAATATTGGAAAGATTCCGAATAAGGCAAATTGAAACTCACCTATTCGGAAAATTTGCTCAGTGCGGAAAGTAAGGACCATGCGGAATATATGAAATATTCCGAGTAAAGGAAATGTAAATAATCCTATTCGGAATAACCAATATTCCGAGTAAGGAAGGCACAAATTCACCTATTCGGAAAATTCTGGGAAGAGAAAGAACAGTAGCAGTCGTTCAACAGTAGACACGAATTACTCCAAGATCAAGCTTAATACTTAAGAAGGTTTTACCAAATCAAACGCAAATCATTTAAATACCTTAAGTAACAAATCCCACCAATAAAAACACTAAATCAATAACTTTTTGAAATCAAACTTGAATCAAATAAGAAACTTAGAAACTTGCAATAAAAATGATGAAGAACAAGATGAATAGAAAGATGGAATGGATTGATTAATGAAAAAGTAACAAGGTTAATGATTAAAGATTACAAGATGAAAAGAAAAAGATGAAAATCACCAAACTCCCTAATGGAGTTGGTGATGGAACGAACTACAAAGAAAACTGGGAAAGAAAAATGAAGCTAGCTCCCTAATTGTGTGAAGGGAAAGACTATTTATACTCCTAGTGGTTGGTTGGTGACTGGGCTTTCTCCCTTTCTTCTTGTCTTCTCGTCTTTTCAGAAAAGTTGACGTTTTCGATTCTGATTCGGGATTTGTCGTCGATTAAATCCAACTCGTCTTTTAATTTCTTCGTTAAATAGACTTGAGTTTCTTCGACTTATGAAAATCTTCCATCTTTAGTCCTTTTCTTCGATAAATCTTCGAATAGGCCTAGTGACTTCAAATCTTTTGCACCTCTTGGACAATAGACTTCGTCTTGAGTCTTTTTCCTTGGTAAATCCCGTGCAATCCCATGTTTTCTTTAATATTCATCCGGTTAGCTCTGAAAACACAATAAACATAAAAACCACGCATAATTCCAAACAAATGATATTAAATACGTGTTTTGGTCTTGTTTTAGCCCGAATTAAGTGGTAAAAGGATGGGTGTTTACACACCTATCAAATCCCCTACACTTAACCATTGCCATGCCCTCATGCAATGCTTAGTGATAAAGCAATTTTACATTTTTCTCATAATTAATCAACCTTGGCCTTATTTAAATTCTACTAAACAACAATTAAAATACTAAGAGAACTTAAAACTTTAAAATAAACCAAGGGATGGAAATAACTTGTAAAGAAATCAAGGACTTACATTAGGGCTTTGGTGTTGCGAAGATTTATCACCCTCAAGTTTTACGTTCCCCAAACTAAGCTTAAAAACGAGATCATTGTTATTATAAGTTAGTAAATCAAACACTTACACACATGGCTTAATTAAATGCTTAAACTCCCTTATTCCTAGTTGTATCTCTTATATTTTATTTTTGTCTTTGAATGATCATGAAGATGCATTTTTGGACTTATTTCGATAGTTTATTAAGGCTGAAAGCAAAGTAGGACGATTTGATCAATAGTTAGCTAAAGGATAAAATCTCTTAAAACTGCTTCTCGCGATATCAAAAAGTTCATATCTTGGCATAACTTGGTTCACGATTTGAGACCTTTCTCGGGCCGATATTTGGCATGTACTTCATACTTCATATCTTCGAGAGACGTTCTTGAGATAATGGTCTTCTCATCATAATAGAGTTTCTTCACTTGGAGACTTTTGAGGGGTACTCCAACTTTGTTGACCACGACTTCATGATTATTTCTTCAATCTCTAATTGGGATTTTGAGATACAACGATCCGCCTCCTTTTCGGACTTGGATCTATTTATCCTCATACCTTGTTAGGGTCTTTTCGGATAGACTTCTCCATGATCTTTATGGGAGTTGATTGCTTTTCGTCGTGAGTCTTGATCCTTCATATTGACTTTAGGAATAATGCTTTTCACATCACTTTGGATCTTCAGCAATAAAATTGAATCCTCATGCCTTGTTAGGGCCTTTTCGGACTCGCCAATCTTCGCGCCCCGCTTCATAAGTTATGCCTTGGCTATGAACTCTTATCATTACCGAGCAACTTTTAAACGATCTTGGGCTAGAAGCTAAGTAACTTTTCAAATCGTAAGACCTTACTTATTGCAGATAAATTATTAGCAAGTGATGGGAGAATAGGCAAATAATTACACCAAGTGAGCTTGCGCAAGAATACCGACTTATAATTGACTCTATCATTTCTCGTCCTCCATAATTTAAAATCTCAAATAATGAGACTCATGGACACTTAGCCTAATAAACCAATTAAGGTCTACATGGTTAAGGATACTAGCTAGAATAAACTAGGATAAGTCTATTCGGGTTGAGTCAAAATAACCGCAACGGGCCTAATATGTCAAAGATATCTAAACTAGCTACACCACTTTATTAATATTTTTGACTTTTTTTTTTTTTTTTTTTTTTTTTTTTTTTTTTGCGGGATATATACATATGAAAGCAACGATAAACATTTAAAAATTACGACTAAATGGCCAAAGTTAATAAAAAATTTGAAAAATGTTGAAAAATATGATTTTCCGGTTAAATGAAGGCATTTTCATGGAAAAGTCCACTTAAAACTTCGATAGAAGTCTCCCCTACACTTAAGATAAACATTGTCCTCAATGTTTAAGCATGTGGGAAAAGTCTCCCCTACACTTATGACATTGTGCACGTTGGTTAACTCGAGTTAAGGAAGAGACGACTAAAGTGATCAATTTCAAATGTGAGTATGAAGAAAATTGAATCACGATAGTTAAGAGATAGAATCGGTTTTCGGATAACACGGGAGCACGGTTCTTTCAAAGTTTCCAAGATTGCAGTAATCCCTGTAATCACATCACCACACAAACACAAACGACCAAAATAGGTCCTCCCCTACACTTAGGGGGTTAAAGGGATAGATACTCGGGCTGCCTCCCGAAGAGCGCTTGTTTTTGATAACCGAGTCACGAGCCTGACTCGACCCAAATTTAGTTCATGGGGAACGTGGTGAGGGATGGAATCACCTCGTGAGAGGTGCCCTCACCAAAGTACAACTTCACTCGTTGGCCATTCACCTTAAAATTTGGTCCATTAGGTTGAGCGAGCTCGAGAGTACCATATGGAAAAATTTGGGCAATGGTGAATGGGCCGGACCAACGAGATTTGAGTTTGCCCGAAAAGATTTTCAACCGAGAGTTAAAAAGTAAGACTTTGTCTCCAACATGGAACTCTCGGTTTTTGATCTTGGAGTCGTGAATGAGCTTAGTTCTTTCCTTATAGATCAAAGAATTTTCATAAGCCTCATTCCGGAGTTCATTCAGCTCATTGAGTTGGATCTTGCGTAGGTCACCGGCTTTGTTAATATCAAAATTAGCCCACTTCAAGGCCCAATAAGCCTTGTGCTCCAACTCAATAGGGAGGTGGCACGCTTTCCCGTACACAAGACGATAAGGCGTACAGCCGATCGGGGTCTTGTAAGCAGTACGGAAAGCCCACAAAGCATCATCGAGTTTATCAGCCCATGCGGCACGATGCTCTCCCACGGTTCTTTCCAGAATTCGCTTCAGCCCTCGGTTGGATATTTCGGCCTGGCCATTAGTTTGTGGGTGATAGGCTGTGGAAAGACGATGGTTTACACCGTACTTAGCCATGACTCTAGCAAATTGGTCATTGCAGAAATGAGTCCCACGATCACTAATAATGGCGCGAGGCACACCGAATCTAGCGAATAAAGCTTTCAAAAAGTTACAAACCACCCTTGCGTCATTAGTAGGTAAAGCTTTGGCTTCAACCCACTTTGAAACGTAGTCAACGGCTACAAGGATGTATTTGTTTCCTTTAGAAGAAGGGAATGGCCCCATAAAGTCGATACCCCAAACATCAAAAATTTCACACTCTTGAATGAAATTCTGAGGCATCTCGTCTTTATGTGTGATTTTGCCTTGTTTTTGGCAAACATCACATCGCTTGACCATATCGTGAGCGTCACGGTATATGGAGGGCCAATAAAATCCCGAATCAAACACTTTCTTTGCGGTGTAGTTGGGACCAAAGTGACCACCGGTGGGTCCTTTGTGGCAAGCATCAAGGATGTCAGACGCTGCCGGTCCATCAACACATCGGCGGATAATCAAGTCGGCGCATTGTTTGAATAGGTAAGGGTCGTCCCAAAAGTAAGTCTTAATGTCGGTGAAGAACTTCTTCTTTTGCTGGGACGTCAACCCTTCCTTGAGAATTCCACCCGCCAAGTAGTTTGCAAAGTCCGCAAACCACGGGGTTTCATTCGGCTTCGAGTTTATAGACATTAAGGTCTCCAAGGGAAAAGAATCATTGATTTCTTTGGTCGGATGATCCCCTTGGTATGGATCCTCAAGTCTGCTAAGATGGTCCGCGGCTAGGTTTTCTGCTCCTTTTTTATCGCGGATGTCGATTTTAAATTCCTGGAGCAGCAAAACCCAGCGAAGAAGTCTTGGTTTGGAATCTTGCTTTGTCAACAAGTACTTCAACGCGGAATGATCGGTGTACACAATGGTGGTAGAAAGGACAAGATAGGGGCGGAATTTTTCAAAAGCATAGACAACAGCTAAAAGCTCTTTTTCGGTTGTCGTATAATGCAATTGTGCCCCAGTCATTGTCTTGCTAGCGTAATGGATCGGTTGGAAGTGTTTGTTCACTCTTTGTCCAAGAACCGCTCCAATAGCAAAATCGCTAGCATCGCACATCAACTCAAAGGGCAGCTCCCAATTAGGGGTAACCAAGACGGGTGCCTTAGTTAGCTTATCCTTAAGCGAGTTAAAGGCGTCAAGGCATTCTTTGGAAAAGATAAAAGGAGTATTTTTTTCCAAGAGGTGGGTCATCGGGCGAGCGATTTGAGAAAAGTCTTTGATAAATCGACGGTAGAAGCCCGCATGACCCAAGAAACTTCTCACACCCTTCACAGTGGAAGGTGGAGGCAACTTTGCTATAACATCAACTTTAGCACGGTCTACTTCAAGACCGGCTTTCGAAATCTTATGTCCAAGCACGACGCCTTCTTTTACCATGAAATGGCATTTTTCCCAATTTAGAACTAGGCGAGTGTCTTCGCACCGCTGTAGCATACGTTCTAAATTGGCAAGGCAAGTAGAGAAGGAATCCCCGAAGACCGAGAAATCATCCATGAAGACTTCCATGGTTTGTTCAACCATGTCATGGAAGATAGCTAACATACACCTTTGGAAAGTCCCGGGCGCATTACATAAGCCAAAGGGCATTCTTTTGTAAGCGAAAGTGCCATAGGGACAAGTGAATGTAGTCTTCTCTTGATCTTGGGGATCGATGGGTATTTGAAAATAACCCGAGAAACCATCGAGAAAGCAGTAATATTCATTACCAGCTAGTCGTTCAAGCATTTGGTCCATGAAAGGTAGAGGGAAATGATCCTTTCTCGTGGCATCATTGAGTTTGCGGTAGTCTATACAAACTCTCCACCCAGTAACGAGACGAGTGGGAATCAACTCGTTGTGTTCATTGGGAACAACGGTTATTCCGCCCTTCTTGGGCACACAATGGATTGGACTAACCCATGGTGAATCCGAAATAGGGTAAATCATACCCGCATCCAGAAGTTTGATAACCTCTGTTTTGATGACTTCATGAATTTTTGGATTCACCCTTCGTTGGCTTTGAATAGTGGGCTTGAAGTCGTCCTCCATGAGAATTTTGTGCGTGCAGAAGTGAGGATCAATTCCACGAATATCCGAGATTTTCCAAGCAATAGCCTTCTTATGATCCTTCAACACAGCGACGAGGCGAGTCTTCTCTTCATCTTTCAAATCCTTTGCAATAATGACGGGCGACTTCTTGTTGTCGTCAAGGAACACGTACTCGAGATGTGGCGGCAACTCCTTAAGTTCCAAATCCGGAGGATTTTCGACGGGAGGCGTTTTCAAAGTCGTGGCATCGATAGCAATAACCATGGGAGATGGGGGCGAAGGATTGTCTTCGGTGAGAAGATTGTCAAAGAAACTCATATCTTCATCCCCCTCGGTGGGAGAATCATTAGTAGCTAAATTCGCATCTCCCATGGCATCTTCAAGATTGTTCCAGAATAAATCACTATCTCCAAATAGAGACAACGATGAATCAATGGAGGACACGGTCTCAACAGTGGGAAGAGAGGTAGGAATACTTTTGCAAGCATCATTAAAGTGTTCTTCACAAGCCTCATCAAGAACGTCAATACAATTAACACTCTCATATGAATAAGGTTGTTTGGACAACTTTCCCATGTTGAAGACTACTTTATCGTCACCCACTCGCATGATAAGCTCACCGGCTTCAACATCAATGAGAGTGCGACCGGTCCTTAAGAATGGACGACCAACAATAAGTGGCACACGGGGGTCCATCTCGTAGTCGACGACAACAAAATCAGCAGGAAAGGTGAATTTGTCGACTCCTACAATGACGTCTTCGGCTATCCCCACTGGATAAGCAACCGTACGGTTGGCCAATTCCAAAGTCATTTTAGTGGGGACTAGCTCTGGGAGAGATAATTGCTTCCAAACACTTAGAGGCATGAGATTAATACTGGCACCTAGATCGGCTAGGGCCATGCAATTCTCTACTCCCGGGAAATTGCAAGGGATAAGAAAACGACCCGGATCACCAAGCTTGGTTGGCAATTTCCTTAAGAGCACTGCAGAGCAGTTCTCATTAAGTTGGGTGTTGGCAATGTCGAGGAGCTTTTCCTTGTCGCTCAGAAGGTCTTTAAACATTTTAGCATACTTGGGCATGTGAGCGAGAGCCTCAGCGAAGGAGATATTGAAATTCAGTTGTTTGAACATTTTGAGGAAATTCGAAACCTGAATATCATCCTTGCTCTTTTGTTTCTCTTTCCTCAACCTTGAAGGATAAGGTATATTGGAAGAAGAGGAAGGCTTTAGGGGAATAGGGTCACTCACAACCACGGGTGGAGGAGGGGTAGAAAGAAGAGGTGGAGAAATTGGGGAAGGAGAAGGATGAGGAATAGGAGCAGGCGACTCGTTCTCCTTAGTCACAACCACCGGTGGAGGTATAGGAAGCTCGGGTTCCTTGGTACCTTTACCACTTCGAGTGGTGATTGCTTTCATCTCCCCTCTTGGGTTCGCAACGGTGTTACTCGGAAGAGTACCCGAAGAAGAGGGTTGACTACTTTGAAAGAAACTAGCCATCATGTTCCTCAGATCATTCGTCTGACTATCCAACGTGTTTCGCATATCGGCTCTCAAATCATTTCCTTGCTTTACCAAATCTGCCTTCAAATTGCGCACTTCCTCTTGGAGGTTTCCCACTATCACATCATTGGTTCTCATGTAGGTGGCGACCTCTTGGTGTAAAGCAGTGGTGTTTTGGTTGGAAGGAGCATTGTATGCAGGTGGTTGGTAAGCAGGTTGTTGGTAAACTTGATTGTTACGTTGAGGCGGTTGTTGCTGCTTGTGAGGTGGGATGTATGGTTGTCGAGGTTGTTGTTGTTGTTGAGGAGAGCGGTTAAGGTTTTGTGGTTGGTTTGGGTTGGCAGGAGGGAAACCAGGTGGTGAAAGATAGTTGTTGCTGCGATAGCTAAGCAAGTTACGGTCACCTTGAGGTTTTGCTTGATAAGCGGGTTGTTGGTAGGTGCCATATGCCGCATTCACATTCTCAGCAGGGTAATCTTGGGTGGCGGTACAAGTTGTGTAGGAGTGGGGACCACCGCATATCTCACAAGGTTGGCTGACAGCGTTGACTTGTGCGTTCTTAGCGTTGTTGCTGTTGTTGTTGCTGACGGTGTGGGTGACAAGCGATTCAAGAAGCGTAGTGATTTTGTCTAATCGCTTGTCGCTGTCATTAGTGCTAGCACTAGCAACATTGGTCCTAACGCTCTTGGTTTGCACACGAGATTTGTTCTCAATGATATCCCAAGCCGCATTGGAAGTCTTAGCCAATAAATTACCCCTTGAGGCACTATTCAGTGAATCTTGGTCACTCATGCTTAAACCATTGTAAAAAGTATTAATTTGATGTACTTTGGTAAAACCATGTTGTGGGCATTTTCTTAAAAGATCTTTGAAACGATCCCAAGATTCACTGAATGACTCATCGTACTGTTGTTCAAAGTTTATAATCTCATTCCGCAAAGCGGTAGTACGAGAGGGTGGAAAAAAGTAGTTAATAAACTTTGTTTCCAAATCCGTCCACGAGAGAATACTCTGTGGCGGTTCCTTAGCAAGCCAATGCCGGGCTTGTCCCTCTAAAGAAAAGGGAAAAAGTTGTAACCTTATCACTTCTTGTGGAACCCCATTGAATTTGACCGTGTTGGTGAGTTGTAGAAATCTCTTGATGTGGTCGTGTGGATCATCAATGGTTCGTCCCAAGAATGGCTGAGCGGAGACCATCTGGATAAAGCCTGACTTGAGCTCGAAATTGTTGGCGGCAATTGGTGGTATAACAATTGGATCCGTATTGCCATCGACATGAGCTTGCAGTAATTCAATCATTGGGCGGTTATCCAGAAGTGGCTCATTGTTGTTGTTATTCATGTTGTTGAAAGGCGGGTTGTTGTTGTTATTATTGTTGTTCGGAGGTGGTATGTTATTGTTGTTTTGTACACCAGCCATGTCTAAGTTATCGAGAGGCTCGGGCTCTTGATAAGACGTGGATCGAGTGCGCATACACCTGCAAAAGAACGAACAAAGAAAAACAAAGCAAAAATATTTTTGGTTTTTATTGTTTTTTACTTTTTAGGATTTTTTGAAAATTTTATATTTTTTAGTGTTTTTGAAAGTTTTCTTGAAAAAGTAACGTTCACGGGGAACGGATCCCAAAATCCAAATTCTCACAAAAAACTTTTGATCTTAACGAGAGGAGCCGGCAGCGGCGCCATTTGATACACAAATTTGCAATGGGTTCAAAATAATTTCTCGGAATCCTCTCGAATTGATCTCAGTTAAAAGTGGAATGATTTGTTCTTGGTGACAAAAAGTGGATTTGGTTTTCTATTCTAAATAATTGAAGTGAATAAAGATTAAAGCCGGAAACAGAAGATAAAATCAATTAAATGACAAAGCTGAAAAATAACTCTTACTGAAAAATACCCTATGCGGAATAAAACACCATTCGGAAAGTTGACATCTATGCGGAATATTATGCTCTATGCGGAAAATCCTTTTATGCGGAAAGAATGCCCCTATTCGGAATAAGTCCTTACGCGGAATAAAAAGTCCTATGCGGAAAAAGATCTCTATGCGGAAAGTAGGCTTATGCGGAAAATACTTCTATTCGGAAAAACACATCTATGCGGAAAAACTCTTTCATTCGGAATAAAATGCTCTATGCGGAAAAATCAAGTCTATGCGGAAAAAGAACACTATTCGGAATATTTAAAATATTCCGAGTAAGGAAATTACAACTTTGGCTATGCGGAAAATTATGGTCATTCGGAATATTGGAAAGATTCCGAATAAGGCAAATTGAAACTCACCTATTCGGAAAATTTGCTCAGTGCGGAAAGTAAGGACCATGCGGAATATATGAAATATTCCGAGTAAAGGAAATGTAAATAATCCTATTCGGAATAACCAATATTCCGAGTAAGGAAGGCACAAATTCACCTATTCGGAAAATTCTGGGAAGAGAAAGAACAGTAGCAGTCGTTCAACAGTAGACACGAATTACTCCAAGATCAAGCTTAATACTTAAGAAGGTTTTACCAAATCAAACGCAAATCATTTAAATACCTTAAGTAACAAATCCCACCAATAAAAACACTAAATCAATAACTTTTTGAAATCAAACTTGAATCAAATAAGAAACTTAGAAACTTGCAATAAAAATGATGAAGAACAAGATGAATAGAAAGATGGAATGGATTGATTAATGAAAAAGTAACAAGGTTAATGATTAAAGATTACAAGATGAAAAGAAAAAGATGAAAATCACCAAACTCCCTAATGGAGTTGGTGATGGAACGAACTACAAAGAAAACTGGGAAAGAAAAATGAAGCTAGCTCCCTAATTGTGTGAAGGGAAAGACTATTTATACTCCTAGTGGTTGGTTGGTGACTGGGCTTTCTCCCTTTCTTCTTGTCTTCTCGTCTTTTCAGAAAAGTTGACGTTTTCGATTCTGATTCGGGATTTGTCGTCGATTAAATCCAACTCGTCTTTTAATTTCTTCGTTAAATAGACTTGAGTTTCTTCGACTTATGAAAATCTTCCATCTTTAGTCCTTTTCTTCGATAAATCTTCGAATAGGCCTAGTGACTTCAAATCTTTTGCACCTCTTGGACAATAGACTTCGTCTTGAGTCTTTTTCCTTGGTAAATCCCGTGCAATCCCATGTTTTCTTTAATATTGATCCGGTTAGCTCTGAAAACACAATAAACACAAAAACCACGCATAATTCCAAACAAATGATATTAAATACGTGTTTTGGTCTTGTTTTAGCCCGAATTAAGTGGTAAAAGGATGGGTGTTTACACACCTATCAATAGCTCATATTGACCAAGAACAGTCAACACAATTTAAATCTCAAGGGTATTTGTGGAATTCGTATGCATTAGGATTTGTAGTTTTTTTTAGTGTTCTAGACTTTTCTGTATCCTTTTATATAAAGGCATGTTAGGATAGCTTTCATCCTTGTTCCAGTTTTGTATCTTGTAACTTTTTGTTTTGAATATTTAGAGTTTAATAAAACATTGCAAGATTCACTCTGAGTTCCATTTTAATCGTTTTTCTAGTATATTTATTTACTTTACTTTGCAAGTGTAGTGTTATAGATTCATCAAAACTGTCAAAGGTTCAAGGTCACTTGGTTTTTGTCCGTTTTTATCATAAGCTTATAGGAGCTTATAGACTTGTTTGATTGACAACCAAACAAGCCCTATAAGCTAGTATAAGTTTCTCTTTATTTGTTTTTCAAGTTTCAAAAAGAAAATTTGGTTTCAAGTTGGTGGTATACTCCAAGAATTTCCAAAATCTTTTGTGGTTGTTTTCTGAAATCAGTGTTCCAAAGAGCACACTCATAAGCTCTTGAAAAAAGCCTATGAGTGAGCCCTTTGGACGTAGGATCATCTATTCTTTGTGTTGTTAAAAGTGCAGGTACCAAGATAACAAGACTCCATCAACTTTCTTTCCATGATACTTGGTTCAGGATTTGAACCTCAACAAGTATGTTTCAAGTCATATTCAACAAACCTTCTTATTCATTAAGCGAAGAAAAAGCCAGTGGCATCCACCTCCACTAAGGTGTGAACTCCCTTTTTAAAGCTTTTTTGAAAATTTTGCGATTTGTGTGAATTTGTCTTGCATATTGAAGATTGGTGATCATTGTTTGTTTTCTGTTAATTTGAGTTTAGGTGATTGATTTATGTTAGATTTATATGATTTTAAGTTGTTTTGCATTAAAAATCTTTGTTAAAAATGTATTTTGTGTTATAAGAGGGTGTTTGGTATTAGGTGTGTCGGGCTGTGGATGACACAAAAATATGACAAATATAATATAACATATTCATGTAGGATAGTTACTAATAATTTTGTAGTCGGCTTGATAAGTTTACCTTGAAAAAGAAAAAGTTACACATTTCAAAAAATTCTGCTGTAGGTTGATTATAGGCTGTGTAAGCTTTGTTATTGCCTCTCATTACTTGTAATTTGGAATTTTGTTAGAGCCTATGGTAGTGTAGGTTTGTAGGTTAGTCGCTTTTAGGTTAGGTAAGCCCAGATTTAAGAGCTGATAGCCCAAGGTTCAACAAGCATGTCATTTGCATAAGCAAATACCCCTCTTTTCTGAACAGTAAGTTATAGGTACTCATTTGTGTAATTTAGGACTTGTTTTTGGGCGTTGTATGTTTTGATAATTGCTTTACCAGTAGGTTTAGGGTATAACTAGGGGTATCTAAGTTAAGTTTTGTGTTTGCGCGGTTTGCTTGAAGGAAATTGTTGCCCGATAATCATAAAAAGGGTCCACTATATTGGCAACACCCCATTGGGTCTGTTGTGCTTAACCAGTAGGTTGCTCAACTCGAGTTGCATAACTTAGGCTTGAACCTTGGTTAACCAATAGTCTAGGATCAAATCTAGGTCTACGTTATCTGGTTTTAGGATCGTGATAGGTTTTAGATAGATTAATATTGCTTTATAGGTCACTGTATAAGCAAAGCCCACCAGACCCCCTAATTCATATTTTTTTTACTGATTTTTGCTGATTTTGGGTCAAAATTGATATGATCTGTGTGTGAATTTGGTTTGTTTTTTGTTTTCTTTGACTCCCCACAAGCCCACGCTTGTGGGGGTGCCGTTTGTGCCAAAAAACAGCAATGAATCAGCTCAAAAAACAACAAAACGAGCTCAAAAAAGCATACAGTAAGAATCTGCTTTGTTGTCCGAGAACGACATTTTTTTGCTTTTTTTCTGGTGTTGTCCGATATCGGACAAAACTGATATTGGGCAACACCTTTGTCTGGTAGGATCTTGGACAACACAGAAGTACTCTACTTTGGAGTACTTTGGGGTACTTTCGTTTTTAGCCATTTTTTTTAGTTTTTTTTAAACTTTTTCTTTTTCCCTTGTTAATTTAGTTAAAATATAATTTTTAGAAAAATAAAATTTGTTTTTAGCATTATTTTATTATTTTTATGATTATTTTAGTTTAAAAATTGTTTTTAGCATTTTAAAAATAGAAAAATAGTTTTAAATATTTAGGAAAAATACTTTTTAGTCTTTAAATAATATAAGTGAGTTTTTAGTTCAATAAAATAATATTTTGGGTTTTATTATTATATTTAATTTTAAGGCTTTAATTAGCATTTAAAATTGAATATTTAATTAATAAAAGGTTTTAACATATATTTATTGAATTTTTATTCTTATTTATATTATTTTAGACTTAGTTTTCATTTTTAATTAATTTTTAGGTTTAATATTTAATTTTGTCACGTTTTACGTATTTACGTTCGCGTTTTACGTCACTCATCGTAGTTTAATCGTAGTCGTAGCTCGTGTTTAATTTTCCCTCTTTTAAACCAAAAACGACACTAATCCAAACTCTTGATTTTATATAATTGGCACTTAATTCACACACTTCCTTCGAGAACGAACCCCATTTATTCGATTCGTCGGTTTTCCTAAATCGTCGAGTTTAATACTTGCCCATTATACGTTGTTTTCCTAAACACGTATTTTTACTACAATCATTTTGGCACCGCTGCCGAGGAGGTGTTTTTAGTGTGCCATTATTACTATCGTGTTTGTGTGAGTAGTGCGCTTTTTGCTTTTCAATTTTTGGAAAGCGTATATAACGTACATACTCATTTTTGTTATTTTTCTTAATATATTATAGTATCCAAATAAATCGTGTTTAATTTTCCTAAATTAAACACACAACAATCATTTACTATATTATAGATATCACATTATCGTTTTCGTTTTTCTTGTGAATATATTACTATATTGTACTTACGTAGAACAATAAATATACAAGTACTCCAAAAGCGTGAAAACGCAACCTTGATTCGGGATTTCATCACTCAATCATTGTATTCGAATCTAAAGAAAAAGTTTAAAGGCAAAACAGATAAATACTTTCGTAAGCCTTAATTTCAATTAACACAATTTATAAGGTGGGTATAAGGCGGTTGTATTTCACGACCTAAGGGAAAAAGGCTCTTAAGTGCTTAGCGCCGCCTCGTTTCCCCCGCTTGCTTGTGCGTGTTTTGAGAAAGAGGGCTAATCGAGGGTTTGCCGCCCAAATATTATCTACGTATACTATATTTGCTTGTTTTCAAGATTAAACCCTCTTGAACGTTTTGGTGTTCCACCAACGTTCTAAAGTCATCGAAGGCGTTCACTCCACGTGATCGTTTTCATTCTTTGAGGCTCCTTTAATCGAGAAATCGATTCGAGGAGAGATTTGTAGATTTTAGTCTACGTAAAACACAGAAAAATCCAAAAAAATTAAAAACAATCAAAAACCCCAAAAAATTGAAAAATCAAAAAACCCCAAAAAGAATCTTGTTTGCTACCCCCCATTCTACGTTTAGTGCATGCGCACTCGATCGAAGGATTATTCTAATTCTAGCGACGCTTCGAATCGAGGTAATCGTAATCGAAGGAATCGACGACGTAGACGATAATTAGAAACCGACGTTCCAAATATCGTTGTTGAAGAAACCATAGACGAGATGGCCGACAATCGTTCGATGATGGAATTGCTCCAAGCACCCACCGAGGGTTATGGAGACGCGATCGTAATTCCCGCTATCGAAGCGGAGAATTTTGAGATTAAGAGCAGAATGCTTTCGTTAATTCAAGCTACGAAGTTTCGAGGTCATGAAGCCGATAATCCTCACGACCATATTCGAAATTTTGATCGTCTTTTAGCCACGAGCAAGTTTAAGAACGTCGACACCGATGTCGTCAAGCTTATGCTTTTTCCGTACTGGCTCGATGGCGCCGCCAAGGATTGGTACGAGAAAGAGCCACCTAATTCCATAACTACGTGGAAGGATCTCGTCTCCAAATTCGTTAATTATTTTTTCCCACCGTCTAAGACAACGTTTTTCAAAAATAAAATTACGAAATTTGTGTTGGGTCGAAATTATAAAGTATTATAAGTTGATGTGTCAAAACTAAAAGACAAGGACTAAATCTGACAAGCGAAGATTCTACAAGCCGGTGGACAAACTTGTAGAAGATATATTGCAAGATGATAAATGATTTAGTGAATATATTATTTAGTGAATATATTATTTAGTGAATATCTTATTTACTAAATATCTTATTTACTAAATATCTTATTTAGTTTCCTTGTAACAAGGGTTTATGTGTAGTATATAAACACATACCCTGTGTAGGTTTTATTCATAACTATCATTCACAATGTAACCTAAAAACAATTCGTGTGTCTAGACGTGGAATTCAATGTATACACGTCTAGATGTTATTTGTGTTTAATAATACAAATAACGTTTGGGAAAATTCATCTTGTCCACAACACCTTGTTATAATCAATGTTCTAGTTCTGCTATGTTTATCATATGAATGTTGATTATCCTAGCAAGCTTAATCGATCCATGAATTAAGGTTTCCTCAATTGGTATCAGAGCGGGTGGCTCTCGATACTAGGATCAACGAGGTGTTCGTTCTTAGTGAAAAAGAAGAAAATCCCGTATAGGGTTTTTACGCAGTTTGTGTGCGCAGCAGTAGTACGAAGGGCATAACCATTTATTGAACCGTTGGATCGCCACGCAATTTTTTGTGTGTGTTCTGCACACATATATCTAGATATCCACCGGAGGGATTGTTGAGATCTATCCCCAAGAAAAAGTTATTAACCGTCGAAGTCAGCAGTGATCATATGCTGTTTTCTGTGAACAGTAATGGTAAAAACGCGATTTCTCCTTCGTTAACCGTTGGATCATCCTGAAATTTTTGTTGTAGGTTCTTAACACTGGTGTCTAAGATTTCACCAAAGGGATCTTCGATCTGAGCTGTCATGAAGAAGATATTCGATGTCGAAGTTCGCTGCAGAATATGATCTTTACATAAAATCATGATTTAGGGTTTATAAAACCCTAGATCGATTAGGCGCTGATGTGTGTTATTTTGACGCTGATAGATGTTAGTGTCAGTAGATGTCGTTGACGCTGACAAGGCATGGATGAGACGCTGTGTGACAATTCTTCAATTTATGGTTAATATTTTATTCTCGAATATTATTTAAAAACATTATTTTAATGTTACAATATGAAATCACTTATTTTTGGGAAGAAATTTGGATTTACATCTTGGAGTAGCATCGACTACGTCTAAACCGGAGGATTCAACGTTACGTGCTTACGTTTACATACACCGTCTTTGGTGACAGTCCGATATTTCAGAAAATAAATTTATTCGTGAATATTATTTTGGAGTTTTAAATTTGTGTTGGTTCATAAACTCACAAATTTACGAGAAGAGATTAGGACTTACGATTTTATTTTAACGTCCTTTACGACTAAACCGGAAACCCTAGGATTACGTATTTACGTTTTCGAACTCCGTTTTTGATGAGACAATTTTTATTAGATTCGTTTTGTGTCGTTGATTCATAATTTATAAAAACGTTTTTCGTAAAACGACCCGAGGGCACGCAAATCGAGGAAACTAGAATCGAGAGATACCCGTAAATTAGTGGGATGAGACAAGATAAATCTTTCCCCACCCCACTCAATATGGGCGGCCAAAGTAAGCCACAACATCCATTTGGTGGCAAGTTTTAACAAGTGACATAACACTTGTCACTTAAGCTTAAAGTTTAAGCTACTTCCACTTCCACTAAATACAAAACTAGCAACTAGTTTTCATTCCTTCATTTCCTACATGCAAAACCACACCAAACTCTCTCTCTCTAGCTCAAATGTGCCGTCCCATTTCTCCCTTAAACATCAAATTTGATCAAAATCAACCATGAAATCATGTGTTATTTACACATATGTTGAAGCCCCTTTGAAACCCTATTGATTGGTGGTACTTATAACATCCAAGGAGGAGTTTTCATGGAGTAGTAGGGCTGATTTTCCACAAGGTGTATATGAAGAATGGTGGTCTTGAAGATGGTCATGGTTATTCACAAGCTTCTCCATCAAAAACCATGTCCAAATCACAATCTACATCAACTTGGTGGTATAAAGATTGTCCTCCTCATCTTCTTGTTATTTTGATTATGTAAACATGTATTTTATTTCCTATTGTATATGTATATGATGATTATATGATGATAAAAATGTTATGTGTGGATTTGGTGTTGATAAACATGATTAAAAAGGTGAAAAACTATAAAGAACAAGGCTAAAATCTTGCTTAAAAGTGATGGCTGTATAAAATAGTAAAGAAACATGTTATGAACTGATAAAATGATGAAGTAGAATTTATATACAGTAAGATATGAGTCTTGTACACATGTGAGAGTTGGCCATGCAATGGAATCAAAGTAATGAGTGAGATATGATCAAAACAAGTTTAAGGTATAAATCTGAGTTCACTGTTTTGGACGATTTTTATAAAATATTTAAAAGATGATTCAACAGTAG
Organism: Glebionis coronaria; assembly: GCA_025667525.1. Lineage (NCBI taxonomy): Eukaryota > Viridiplantae > Streptophyta > Magnoliopsida > Asterales > Asteraceae > Glebionis > Glebionis coronaria. The sequence goes on from JANFOE010002034.1 coordinate 132,691, forward strand.
CTATAGAAGAGTTAAATGTAGCACATATCATGTAGTTTATGTGATAAAAATTTGAGCTTCTATCTCCATATAGAACTCAAGATATGGCAGTTTTGGTGAAAGTGAAGATAAAAATCAGATTTTTGGAAATTAAAGAATAATACTATTATATAAGCACTCAAAATTTAATAGTATAAAATATAAATTAAAACCCACTAACTTATAAAATTTATTTATATAAATATGTAAAAGGATAAATAAATTAATAACTTATATAAATGGTAGTGAAATAATACTTATAAGTTATAAAACTATAAACATTGTTTTTACGACTTTTTCGGCTAATACCGTAAAAATTAACGTTTTTGTTAAATAAAACTTAGATGGTTGGACCCGTCTAATGAAAACTTTATAAAACTTATATACTGATATATAGACATGTATAACAAGTAAAAACCGATAAAACCCGAACTATAGGACATACGGACGTTCACGGACTAAATTAACATTATTGGACTAACAATACAACAAAAATGGACTAAAACACTTATAAACTTATTATTGGGCTTAACCCATTTGGGCCCAACTTGTAAAGTTTAAGTGCTGATAATATAAGTACAAAATAGATTAAAATAAGTTAAATAACTTATAATAGGCTTATTGGACCTAAAACACGTAAATAGGTAAAACGAGAAAACTAGTATAAAAGTTATCGACATATAACACTAAAATGAGTAAACGAGAATATGTAAACCCACTTGATCATCATATATATATAATCATCATATGTATACATAATTGTCATTTTTATAAAGTCATTGGACAAACGTTTAAGACCGAGTATTATTTGTCTAGGTTTCCGTGATTGAAGCACGTACCGTACGTCCGAATTGCCGATAACCCGTCTTCCCACATCAACGTGAGTTCATAGCCTCGCACTCTTTTAAATGTTTTTATAAATGTTTAATAAACCCGCGAGGGAGATAACATGTTAGTTTTTATAAAATAGGACACCATTTGTCCCGATTGTTTGTTTATTGATTTTTGGACCCGAATGATTGAATGACCCGATTGTATGACCCTATAAATGATTAAAGGACCCGATAGATGAAATCAAATGGATTATTAAAGTTAGGTTTTGTCACTAAAAGTCCCATTAGCATTAATTGTGAACTACCGGGAGTTGGTAGACGCTTATGCATTTTATAGTACTATTTAAGGACGATCACCCCAGTTCACGCCTTGACGGTTGATCCTCGTCGTGCCACATTGATTGGTAAGCGAATTTATGTATGAGAAGATTTCCATAGCGTGACCTTTGTGACGACACGCTAACTTAGATGGGCAAATTTAGTATCGGGTTAGCTACCCGTTGTTGGTTTAGTAAGGTAACAATGTCATGCGGCTTATAATAATCCCAAAACTAACGAAATACTACTAGACGCTCCGAATTACGATGTATTGCCTGACTAGCAATACTGGGTCATACTATTGATATTATGTTTGTGTTTTGGTTTTCATAACCATATTCATATAACGGTTTTTATTTTCATACAACGTTATAAGACGTATTGTATGATATTTTTGCGACATTGGCTCGTATACTGATTTTTAAGGCAAATGCCTATATTATGATTTTCGATAAGGATTTGTATAAAATGACTTTGGCTATTTTATGGCCTATTAAAATGATTTGTACAAAATGATTTTCAGTAATAATTTTATACTGATATTATATTGATGGATTTTATTAAACTCTATAAATTCACTCGGCGTTATCGCTGACCTTTTCTTTTAACATATTTTATCTCAGGTACTTGAAGGTAATTCTCGGGAAGACGACAAGAATTCATGGCCCGCACTTAAACAATATTTTCTATTCAAATATTTTGTAAAACCTGTATTAAATCAAATGACTTGGGACCGATGTAACTTTGATATTTATGAATGGAAATGATTTATTATTAAACGACGCGATTTTTATGCGTTGTCTATGATGTGAGTAATGTGCTATCCCGTAACACCAACTAGTCTTCCGCTGTATTGAGTTGTATAAATTTGGGGGTGTTACAGTTTGGTATCAGAGCTCTCGTTATAGAGAACGAAAGATTTTTAAAACTAAGGTTTTGAATAAAACTTTTCAAAATCTTTTAACTAAAAACATTTTTCTAAAAATATCTAAAAATCTTTTGACTATAACGGTGCCGAAGAATTCCCAAGTTACCGACAAGGCCAGACTGAGAAGTATTATTTTAATATATATATAACTTGGATTATATATATGATGTAATTTGATTACATGATTGTTTGATGAATATTTTGATATTTATACGAGGTATTTATACGACGTAGATTGTCACAATGTACCCTAAATCCCCTAGTAAATTAATCGAAGCTATTCTCGTAGGAATTCTAGCTATCCTAGATCTAAACCAAGTTGTGGATATTTATGATCCCAACAAATGGTTGATATTCGTAGAAATGTAGATATTAGTTGATTGTTATATTGAAAAAAAAGGAATTGGCGAGATTAAATCTGATATCGATGTCATGACGATCTTTCCTTATAGAGTGGAGTTTGACAAAACGTTACCACCTAGAAAGATGTCATATGACTCGTTGTCATCCAATTCTTAAATTTGAAATCGAAAGGGTGAATGTTGCTCTTGAGGCTGTCATTGGAACCATTACCCAAAAGCCTCATGCCACTAATACCTTTCCGAAGTCTAGTTGAATGATCAAGTCATTTCATGCTAGAGACTCATTTGATAATTGTTGTTGTAAGAGTTATAGGATTGGAAGTTAAGTGTTGATCATATCGAGCTTTTATTGCCTTTACAAGGCCGAAGAATAAGGTTGAAGTATTGGATAATGAAGTAGGATATTGAATTGAGTATAAAATTGGTTGAAACTTGAATAAAGTAAAACTTAACCTGTATGGAATATGAGATTGTTAAGAGTAAGTCGTTAAGTTCTTTGATTAAATTATGAGATTTTAATTGATTGTAGGTTTGTGTTAAGGGCTGTTCCTAGGCCATTGTCCACTAATGAGGATGCCCAGTGTCCAAGAAATTAATTGAAGAAATCTTCTTCTGAATTGAGACCGATGGATCTTCTGGGACATGTGCAACACCTGATGACTCTTGTAGATTAGTATTCATTGTGGTATCTTTTAAAAATCCCTAACTTAACTGAGATATCAGTTGGTAGGATGAGTTCTGAGAATTGTATGACATAGTGACACATAAAGTGTTACGATACAATTTGACTTGTTTGCGATTAATGAAAAGACTACCTTTGATTGCTAAAATCTACATGTATCGATGTTATCTATCCTTTATTGCTTCATCCTAATGTTCGCATTAGTGATGCAACCATTGAGCAAGTACTCATCTTGATTTGAGTTACGTTATGGATTATTCTTGTTGAGTGCCATCGAGGTCATGAACCTCATGATTATTTGGCTAAGCTCATTTCCTATCATATCGTAGTTAGTTCTTGGTGAACGACTCTTCATCACTCTTTTGCAGATCATTCATTGTTTTTATAAAGATGAAACAGTATTCCTTGAGAAAAATTGAATTTTCATCACAATAAGGATTATTCAAAGTGAGATTTATAAGTGATTGATATCAAAATAAAATTGTTTATGAGATGCTTTGGAAACTTAATTATTTCCATAACAAAGAAAACCTTTGTAAATATATTTTTGATTTTTATTTAAGAATTAAGCATGTAAATGTTTTTATTATAAACATGATGATAAAGTTTTGACGAAATGAGTATTGCATCGTTAATCTTGAAACTGTATATAGTTGTGCGCCTACATACAATTTGGAATGGACCATGCAAGGCTGATTAGTAGTCACCATAAAACTGATTAATAAACACTACATTTTCTTTGAAGATTGTGAAAGATTAAATTTTATGAGATCTGCAAGAAGTGAAAAATAAGGACATAGTGTTAGGGACACCTACATATGTGCCTGTAGCATCTATTCTTCTGAGTTGAATTTACACATCTGTGGAAATTGTCTTATTTGACAATTGACAATTCTTTCTTGTCCAATTCTCCCGTAGTGAGGTTCTTAGGAAAAGTATCTGATTACCGAGTGTTGATACCCGACAGGATGTATTGACGTTCTTATCATTTATTATGATTTGATTTCATTTGAATGACCTGGGTAACGATCCGAAGAGCTTTCGAATGCGTACTCAAATTATGAAAACATGGGATATATTCATATTCATTAAATGTTTTCGTCTGTATCTGATTTGAAATTCTCTCGTGCAGATTATGCGTTGACCTTACTCTTTTAATGGTAGTTGTGTCACCTGATATCCTTGAACTTGTGAAGGATTATGAATTATTATTAGTCTTTTGAGAAGTTCACATCTTATCGACGGCAATAAAACTGGAAAGTTGGAAGTGCCAGTAGAATGGATTGATTGATTATGACATGACGACGTTGTCTTAATCGATGGGAACTCGAATAGAATTCCCCTAAATGATAAGATGTTGATTATCAAAAGTGATCTAAATAATTCTTGACAGATGATTTTATCCTGCGTTTAGACTTGAAATTTTACCGTAAATGGTTGTGAACTAGTTATAGATATTGTAATCTAGAAGAACTTAATATGAATTTATTAAAAGATGTTTATGTTATCTGAAACTTTAGGAGGTATTTGTTGGTGAATTACCTAGACTTTCGCCATTAAGGAAAGTTGAAATTGGTATTGATTATATTCCCGGTGCTGCACCTGTGGCTTGTGCACTGTACGTCAGCACCATCCGAATTAAAGGAATTACCGTACAACTGAGAAAGTTGTCGGAGAAAGATTTTATTATACCAAGCCTGTCATCCTGAAGAGCTATGGTGTTATCTTTCCTTATATTTATAGATTACTGTGACTGAGTAAATTGACAATCGAAAACGATATCCATAACTCGAAATGGAAGAATTGTTCGATCATTTACAAGGTTCTAGCAAATTTGATCCATAGCATGGTTATCATCAACTTCGCATCTGCGAAAGAGATTATCTATTCCAATCACTACATCTGGTGCTTGTAATGAACATTATGAGTTCCACGTGATGTCGTTTGGATTGACCAATGCACATGTAGCATTCATAATTTGGGTGAATCACGTGTGTAGGCTGTAATTTGATAAATTCATGCTCGTGATCATTAAGGACTATATGTTTGTTTATAAGAATAAGAATGAGTTAATAATTATTGATAAATTGACCTGAATTGGCCGAACAATAAAAACCTGTATCTTGAATATTTAACACGTGATTAAAGACTTGAACCTTTACATGATTTAACCATGATAATGGAATATAAATTGACTCTTCAAAAATTAAGAGCCCTTTTAAGACTTTGGATTTTACCAAAAAGAAATGGAAATATGTTTTGACAAATGTTTTAACAAAGGATTTTTAAAGGGATTATTCCCTTATACACAAACCATTTAACTAAACTTCTGTTTAGGGGTAAATGTTTGTGTATATCTTAAGACAACCTAAGAAGGATTGAGGAAACCATTTAAACCATGACTTAAAATTTGAAACGACAATTTTTGCTTTTCAACTAAGACAATTTTGACCAAAGTATAACCAAAGATTTTTCGAACATTTACGAATCTTATTAATTATTTTCGATAAATCAACAAAAATCTTGTTAATTAAATTCAAATTTATTTTGAACATTTTATATAATTGGTCGAACTAAGAAATTTTAAATTTTTACGTTTACGTTTCATAAATTTTTTTTTAATAATTATTATTTAATTAATTGTAATAATTATCGACGCTTTAGACGACGGATTGAGTAAAACGGATAAAAATAATAGTAAAGACGAAACTAAAACATAGAAGATATAAAGAAAGAATTTTGAATAAATACGGTTGTGATATTTACTTCATCAGGAAGGTGAACGTAATTACTGACGCATAACATAGAAAGAATATCCGAGTGAATTGTGGACATGATAATTATATCATCATGAGAAGTGAATATAGATACCGACGCATTATGTATAAAAGATAAAGAACCAGTTAGGACATGTTCCTTAATAATGAAGGTGCAAAATAAAGTACCGAACAATATAAAAATAAACAATGTTCGTAAAAAGGATAATATAAATAATAAAAAGTGGTTCGCGTCTAATGTGAACCATTAAAATAGAGAAGCCAATAGCGTTAAATGTATTAAAGGCCACATGTGATTGCCTAAATATGGATATTGTGAGATATAGTTATGTTGGAATTTGTAAGTATAAGTATTCTATTTATGTCATCTATGACTAAAAGTATCTTTGTCTGAAGAAGTGGTACTAATGGCAATTACGAAGGCAGACATCGCCTCATACATTAATAAACTTCTAGCTATTGCAAAGGTCATCATCTGAATTTGATTCGATTTGGATCATCGTCGACAGACTGACCAAATCTGCTAATATCATTCCCGTTAATGATAAATGCAAAAGAATTATGTAAACATAGTGTGCCTGTATCGAACATCTTTATCAAGATCCTCGCTTCGCATCGAATTTCTAGAGATTTGCTCAGAAATCATTGAGAACGAACCTTGATGAGAGTACTATGTACCACCCCAAATCGAAGGGACGAGGTAAAGTAGCGATACAAAATACTATAAGTGTTGTTTTATGTTTGAATGATTGACCTTTGGTAATAAATCGTATAATCACTTTCCTTTGGAAGGATTACCATTGATAATCATCGTGTTAGGATTAAGATCGAATCTTGTTAAGATTTAGAAATTAGAGCATCTGTAAGCAGGATTTGAGATGAAGACACCCGACATACACCCACTGTTAGTTGGACATGTCTTTTAGGTTTAAGGTTCCTATGATGGCGAACCTATCCTTACAAAATACCCGACCCGCAAAATCTGAAATGATTGTTGAAATTAGGATTTGATTATTAACTGCCGATAGTGGGCAGGAGGTTATGTGAATATGAAATGTAGATCTTGAAGTGCCAAATGGGTAGCGAAGTTATGCCAAAATTTTTAACTTTGGAAAAATGAATTCATGATCTGACAAATCATGGGATATAAGTCCCCGTTGTATGGGACCATTGAGAAGATATAAAAGATTGGTTTGAAAGGCATATAAGCTGGATCTACCCTAGGACTTCAAAGACTGCGTGAATTATGTTTCGTATATCGAACTTGATGGAATATCTATCAAGTGAGAATCTGATTATTCTTAGTAGAGCTTAGATCGGCGAAAAGTTGCATTCATCAAAAACCCGTGAACATCATGGATAGAGAAAGTAAGTCAACATTAAGCCTGATCTTATTCCCGTAGTTATGTTTGATGAAACTCGCGTATTGTAATGAATTGCACTTGTGAGAAAAGACCAAATGTGGAGGAAATACCCACATGGCTTTAACTCTATAAGAAGCGAGTAGTAAGGTAAGATGATCTTTGAGGACAAAGATCCTGTTTAGGGGTAAATGCTGTGACAATCCGTCAATTTATGGTTAATATTTTATTCTCGAATATTATTTAAAAACATTATTTTAATGTTACAATATGAACTCACTTATTTTTGGGAAGAAATTTGGATTTACATCTTGGAGTAGCATCGACTACGTCTAAACCGGAGGATTCAATGTTACGTGCTTACGTTTACATACACCGTCTTTGGTGACAGTCCGACATTTCAGAAAATAAATTTATTCGTGAATATTATTTTGGAGTTTTAAATTTGTGTTGGTTCATAAACTCACAAATTTACGAGAAGAGATTAGGACTTACGATTTTATTTTAACGTCCTTTACGACTAAACCAGAAACCCTAGGATTACGTATTTACGTTTTCGAACTCCGTTTTTGATGAGACAATTTTTATTAGATTCGTTTTGTGGCGTTGATTCATAATTTATAAAAACATTTTTCATAAAACGACCCGAGGGCACGCAAATCAAGGAAACTAGAATCGAGGGATACCCGTAAATTAGTGGGATGATACAAGATAAATCTTGCCCCACCCCACTCAATATGGGCGGCCAAAGTAAGCCACAACATCCATTTGGTGGCAAGTTTTAACAAGTGACATAACACTTGTCACTTAAGCTTAAAGTTTAAGCTACTTCCACTTCCACTAAACACAAAACTAGCAACTAGTTTTCATTCCTTCATTTCCTACATGCAAAACCACACCAAACTCTCTCTCTCTACTCAAATGTGCCGTCCCATTTCTCCCTTAAACCTCAAATTTGATCAAAATCAACCATGAAATCATGTGTTATTTACACATATGTTGAAGCCCCTTTGAAACCCTATTGATTGGTGGTACTTATAACATCCAAGGAGGAGTTTTCATGGAGTAGTAGGGCTGATTTTACACAAGGTGTATATGAAGAATGGTGGTCTTGAAGATGGTCATGGTTATTCACAAGCTTCTCCATCAAAAACCATGTCCAAATCACAATCTACATCAACTTGGTGGTATAAAGATTGTCCTCCTCATCTTCTTGTTATTTTGATTATGTAAACATGTATTTTATTTCCTATTGTATATGTATATGATGATTATATGATGATAAAAATGTTATGTGGGGATTTGGTGTTGATAAACATGATTAAAAAGGTGAAAAACTATAAAGAACAAGGCTAAAATCTTGCTTAAAAGTGATGGCTGTATAAAACAGTAAAGAAACATGTTATGAACTGATAAAATGATGAAGTAGAATTGATATAAAGTAAGCTATGAGTCTTGTACACCTGTGAGAGTTGGCCATGCAATGGAATCAAAGTAATGAGTGAGATATGATCAAAACAAGTTTAAGGTATAAATCTGAGTTCACTGTTTTGGACGATTTTTAGAAAATATTTAGAAGATGATTCAACAGTAGTTATAGAAGAGTTAAATGTGGCACATATCATGTAGTTTATGTGATAAAAATTTGAGCTTCTATCTCCATATAGAACTCAAGATATGGCAGTTTTGGTGAAAGTGAAGATAAAAATCAGATTTTTGGAAATTAAAGAATAATACTATTATATAAGCACTCAAAATTTAATAGTATAAAATATAAATTAAAACCCACTAACTTATAAAACTTATTTATATAAATATGTAAAAGGATAAATGAATTAATAACTTATATAAATGGTAGTGAAATAATACTTATAAGTTATAAAACTATAAACATTGTTTTTACGACTTTTTCGGCTAATACCGTAAAAATTAACGTTTTTGTTAAATAAAACTTAGATGGTTGGACCCGTCTAATGAAAACTTTATAAAACTTATATACTGATATATAGACATGTATAACAAGTAAAAACCGATAAAACCCGAACTATAGGACATACGGACGTTAACGGACTAAATTAACGTTATTGGACTAACAATACAACAAAAATGGACTAAAACACTTATAAACTTATTATTGGGCTTAACCTATTTGGGCCCAACTTGTAAAGTTTAAGTACTGATAATATAAGTACAAAATAGATGAAAATAAGTTAAATAACTTATAATAGGCTTATTGGACCTAAAACACGTAAATAGGTAAAACGAGAAAACTAGTATAAAAGTTATCGACATATAACACTAAAATGAGTAAACGAGAATATGTAAACCCACTTGATCATCATATATATATAATCATCATATGTATACATAATTTTCATTTTTATAAAGTCATTGGACAAACGTCTAAGACCGAGTATTATTTGTCTAGGTTTCCGTGATTGAAGCACGTACCGTACGTCCGAATTGCCGATCACCCGTCTTCCCACATCAACGTGAGTTCATAGCCTCGCACTCTTTTAAATGTTTTTATAAATGTTTAATAAACCCGCGAGGGAGATAACATGTTAGTTTTTATAAAATAGGACACCATTTGTCCGGATTGTTTGTTTATTGATTTTTGGACCCAAATGATTGAATGACCCGATTGTATGACCCTATAAATGATTAAAGGACCCGATAGATGAAATCAAATGGATTATTAAAGTTAGGTTATGTCACTAAAAGTCCCATTAGCATGAATTGTGAACTACCGGGAGTTGGTAGACGCTTATGCATTTAATAGTACTATTTGGGAACGATCACCCCAGTTCGCGCCTTGACGGTTGATCCCCGTCGTGCCACATTGATTGGTAACCGAATTTATGTATGAGAAGATTTCCATAGTGTGGCCTTTGTGACGACACGCTAACTTAGATGGGCAAATTTAGTATCGGGTTAGCTACCCGTTGTTGGTTTAGTAAGGTAACAATGTCATGCGGCTTATAATAATCCCAAAATTAACGAAATACTACTAGACGCCCCGAATTACGATGTATTGCCTGACTAGCAATACTGGGCCATACTATTGATATTATGTTTGTGTTTTGGTTTTCATAACCATATTCATATAACGGTTTTTATTTTCATACAACGTTATAAGACGTATTGTATGATATTTTTGCGACATTGGCTCGTATACTGATTTTTAAGGCAAATGCCTATATTATGATTTTTGATAAGGATTTGTATAAAATGACTTTGGCTATTTTATGGCCTATTAAAATGATTTGTACAAAATGATTTTCAGTAATAATTTTATACTAATGATTTTATTAAACTCTATGAATTCACTCGGCGTTATCGCTGACCTTTTCTTTTAACATGTTTTATCTCAGGTACTTGAAGGTAATTCTCGGGAAGACGACAAGAATTCATGGCCCGCACTTAAACATTATTTTCCATTCAAATATTTTGTAAAACCTGTATTAAATCAAATGACTTGGGACCGATGTAACTTTGATATTTATGAATGGAAATGATTTATTATTAAACGACGCGATTTTTATGCGTTGTCTATGATGTGAGTAATGTGCTATCCCGTAACACCAACTAGTCTTCCGCTGTATTGAGTTGTATAAATTTGGGGGTATTACACGCTGATGGCCAGGCGCTGACAGGTTTAAAGATGGCGCTGACAAGTTATATGTAGGCGCTGACAGAAATTCATGTGTTGTCCGAGATATGGTTTTTCAAACGCTGACAAGTGTTGTCCGATATTGGACAACATACACTGATAAGATCTTGGACAGTGAAGGATATTGGACGACAAAGGATTCGCTGCTGTTTGGTATTTTGGTTACGTTTTTGCACACAAAACGAGGTATTTACACACGAAGGTACATGGGATCTCCGTTTCTATACAGAATATCAAATTGATATATATGGCTCGGATATATTTTATAAAGTCGTATGTGATTAAGGGGAAGAGTTCTTATGGTAAGTTTGATGTTGAAGTTAGTTTTCACAAATTTGTTTTTCTTATTTAGGTGAGCAATACACCTTGTCTCTGTACTAAATATATTGTTACAGCGTACGACTGGCTCATAGTCGTGAAGGTTACCAGTTCTCATGTAACAAAAACTGTGGTGAGCAATACACCTTGTCATTGGACTAAATATATTGTTATAGCATACGATTGGCTCATAGTCGTGAAGGTTACCAGTACCCATGTAATATAAACTGATGGGTGAGTAATACACCTTTATCACTGGATCTAAATATATTATTATAGCTAACAAATGGCTTATAGTTGTGCGGTTTTTGTTGGTTTCAGTTCCCGTTCTTACCAATAAACTGAGCCCCCTTTTGCAGTGAAAGAGTTGCATTTTTCTCTAGTCGTTTCGACAACTAGGGGAAGAGTTTATCAACTAGTGAGCAATTGGGTGAAAGAAATACAAAGTTTGGGTTATTCTACTTCTACATCAAAATTATTGTACTTATTTTTCTTCAAGATTCATTACATAGAGCTACTTTTGGAGAATTTTCAAGATTGCATACTTTCACATATTCCCTATTGATGTGTCAAAAAGGGGAAGAATATGTGCTATACTTAAGGGGAAGCAATTTGAAGATCGTGTACCATATACAAAAGGTTTTGACATCATCAACTAGGGGAAGATTGTTGGGTCGAAATTATAAAGTATTATGACTTGATGTGTCAAAACTAAAAGACAAGGACTAAATCTGACAAGCGAAGATTCTACAAGCCGGTGGAAAAACTTGTAGAAGATATATTGCAAGATGATAAAATATTTAGTGAATATATTATTTAGTGAATATATTATTTAGTGAATATCTTATTTACTAAATATCTTATTTACTAAATATCTTATTTAGTTTCCTTGTAACAAGGGTTTATGTGTAGTATATAAACACATACCTTGTGTAGGTTTTATTCATAACTATCATTCACAATGTAACCTAAAAATAATTCGTGTGTCTAGACGTGGGATTCAATGTATACACGTCTAGATGTTATTTGTGTTTAATAATACAAATAACGTTTGGGAAAATTCATCTTGTCCACAACACCTTGTTATAATCAATGTTCTAGTTCCGCTGTGTTTATCATATGAATGTTGATTATCCTAGCAAGCTTAATTGATCCATGAAATAAGGTTTCCGTGTTTATCATATGAATGTTGATTATCCTAGCAAGCTTAATCGATCCATGAATTAAGGTTTCCTCAATTTGAGCAAAAACCGAATGAATCTTTTAGAGACGCGTGGGATCGTTTTAAGGAATTGCTTAGGAAATGTCCTCACCATGGATTTTCCGAGTTGCACCAAATCGATACGTTTTACAACGGTCTTAGTTTTCAAGAACAAGATTCGTTGAATTCCGCCGCCGGTGGCAACTTTTTGTGTAAGACTCCGAAAGATGCATTGATAATTATCGAAAATCGATCCAAGCTTTACCAACTCCGCAACACACCGAGTGTTGCCAATGTCGCCAATGTTAGTAGTTCTAATCGCGGCATTGAGAGGGTTGATGCGAAAGTCGACAAGTTGACGAATGTGTTTACATCTTTTCTCGTTGAGATGCAAAAGAAAGACGCTCCCGCTACGGTGAAAGCGGTTGATATTTCGTGTACGTTTTGTGGTGGAACTCATAATTATTATGAGTGTGCGGCTACGGATGGCCAAACGTCGAATGTGAGTGCCTTGAACAACAATTTTTCTAATCAAAATAAAAATAACGTCGGTCCATCACAACAAGGCAATTATAACCAAGGCAACAATTTTAATCAAAATCGAAACAATTTTCAAGGAAATAATCAACAAGGAAATTTTTCGAATCAAAATCAAGGTTATAATCAAGGTCGGAATTTGAATTGGCAAAATCGAGACAACAATCAAAACTCGAATTTTTCAAACAACAATCAAGGAAACAATTTTTCAAGTGGGAATCAAAACAATTTTCAAAGAAGTAATCAAAACCAAGGGAACTTTAATTCAAACCAAAATAGTTCGTTAAACGATTTTCAAAATTACATGAAAATGAATGAGACTAATATGAGACGATTAGAGGGAGAAATTGGTACTTTGAAAAACGATTTTTCTAATACTATGAAAATTCAAAACACGAAGATTGAGCAAGGACAAATTGACATTAAAAAGATGTTTTCGGCTATTATGAACAAAGCCTCGGGTGCTTCATCGAGTTCGTTACCAACTGACACCGTTGCAAATCCGAATGAACAATGTAAAGCCGCCTCATCTCGTGAGAAAGGTCGTGTAATTACCCCTACCCTTGATGGATTTCGTGTTTTTCCTTCTTCTCAACCCTCGACTTCTAAAACGTCTTATTGTTCTAAAGTCGATGGGGGTGAACGTGGCGACCAAGGAAAAGAGTGCACACCCTCGTGTACCTCAAATTCCATCCACGGTTCAAAAAGAGAGCTTTACCGACCTAACCAAAGTAACCCTTGAAGAAACTTGTGCTTCGATCCTTCTTAAAAAACCCAAAAGGCTTACGCCAAGAAAGGAAGAGGATCTGGGCCAATTTCTATTACCTTGTGATTTTTCCGAGATTGAGGGATGTTTAGCCCTTGCCGATTTAGGTGCAAGCATCAATCTTACGCCTCATTCTCTATGGAAATTGATGAGATTGGCTAGACTTACCCCCACGAACATGACTATCGAGCTTGCAAATTGTACGTCTTTAATACCAATTGGAATAGCTGAGGATGTCTATGTCAAAGTTGGAAAGTTTGTTTTTCCAGCGGATTTCATTATATCCGATTACGAGTGTGACCCTAAATGTCCCATTATTTTAGGCCGACCATTTTTACCAACGGCTCGAATCGTAATCGACGTTCATGAGGGGAGACTTACTATGAGATATGGGGAGGACAAAATGGACTTTTTCACGAGTAAATCCAAAGTATTTAATGACAATGAAAAAACCGAGGTTTCAAAACCTAATGATTCTAAACCTAATGATTTCAAAATGTACACTTTAGCGGAAAGAATGAGGCTTAATGCATGTTTTGAGAAAATTAAGAAGAACGGTTTTAAAGATGAGGATTTTAATGATAAAGAATACGTGTACCTAATTCAAAAGGGTAAGTGTAAATTTATGAATGAAAAATCACTTTGGGATGTATTTGATAAAACAAGTGAAACACCAATTCTGAAGGGCGACGTTAGTGCCATCACGACAATGACCAAAATGGACTCATCTTCACCACCTTCGAAGGACCACGTCTTTGAGGCTTCAACTTCTAACTCCATCGAAGTGCCTCATATTCCTAGCCCAACACCTGTTGAGGCGAAAGTTTTATCGACATCGATCCTCTCGTTTTAGAAAAGTCACCTAAGCATAGTCATTCGACTTGTAAGACCATGGTTGTGAGTGCTCACATCGACTCTTTCTTTGACGATGACGATGGCGATTTTGCCGAGATTGATCACGTACTTCAAAATCCACATGCAACTTTTGATTCTCCTAAAAAGAAATGTGTGGATTACGATGATTACGAGTTTGATCCCGAGATTGAGGAAATCATTGAACTAGAGCTAGCTCTTTTGCCTCCACTTCAACCTACAAGTGAGGTAGATCTTTCCAAAATCGAGGATGAACTTAATGAGTTGGAACGTCTTATTTTTGATGACGAACCAACTCATGTGAGCACCAAAAATCCAATTCTCGAGGAGTTACCTAATCAACACTCCTCAAATGAGAATTACGTTTACCACATTCGTGAGGATTTAACTTATCAACAATCCCCACAAATGGATGATGGTTTCGTGCTTGATCGTGATCTTTTCGAGAGAGTTTCTAAGATACTCAAGGAGGGGAATGACAAACCTTGGTTTGACAAGCCTATCTTTGATGAAGAAATCGATGAGATCGACGTTCATGAGGATGACGAGTATGTAGACCCCGAGGGGGCGGTGTTCTTTATTGATAAACGTTTTGAGAACTTATATAATCCGCCACCCCCTCCAACCAAAGACTTAAATGTGAGGATTTTTATCGCGAATAATTTTGAATTTGATACGCCAAATATTGTCGACATTATCAAATCGGGTTTTCATAAAGAGTTTAAAAATGATGAAAAAGGAAAGGATTTTAAAAATGTTTTAAAAGAATTTTTTTACAAGTTTATTCCGTCATCACTGCGTTTTATGAGTGCTACCACCTCGTCTACTCCTTTTGACGATGGTGTGTGGAGATCTAGTGTGGGGGAAGCCCCTTATGTTCCCTCAAATTTCTCCACCGAGGATAAGATTTACGATCTTGGAATTGCTTGTAAAGGGAAATCTCGGTCTTCCACCGATGCAATAAATGGAAACTATATTTATTTGCTTGGTGTGAGTCTAACTCGAGTAGCTCATGATTTTGACTTACCAATTTCCCCACGTTTCTATTTCTTATCTATTTTCTTCTACCCCTTTGGGGTTCCGCTATCGGTTGAAGTAGCGTCGTTTCGTCTTTCATCCGAAAACGAAGACGCTATCTTTGACCCCGGTATACGTGTATCGGGTTTAAAAGTACTCCACGTACTTTTGGGCATTGTTTATCATGTAAGCCCCACCAAAAATGACCAAACCAAGATTATCCCTAAATGATCACATTTATGGGGATTCGAGTCGAGCTTTTGACTCGGTTATCAAAAACAAGGTGCCTCGTGGGGGATTCTCATGCTTATCCTTGTAAATATTATCGTTTTTCTAATTAGTTAACAAGGGGACTTGTGCTCTTCCAACCTTTGTTCCGTGGTTTTTTGTGATTGTGATTTATTAGGTTCATCGTCATCATTGAAGCCTCTCGTGTTCGTTTTACGGATCACTCGAGCTTCGATCTTTTCCTTTGGAGATTCTGATATCCGATGATATCCTTTTATGTTCTAACGTTTATCTTATTATCATAATTCATAAATGGCTTTTAGGTTATTCGTTTTACACTTTCCATGCTCGAGATTAAGAATTCGACTTCGTCTCTAGTATGGGGTTGTTTTCACCCCTAGACTCGAAACATTGAGGACAATGTTTAGTTTTAGTATGAGGGGGGGGGGGGTGAGTAGATACTTCACCTTGCTTACGTCATCACGCAATCCAATTTTCATCTTTTTGTTATCGTTTTATTGCAAAATAAGGCTAAAAATGGCCAAATTTTAAAAGTTTTCTTGTTTTTCGTAAGTGTTTAAGACACGAATGTAGGTTTTTCGATGGTGAGAATAAGAGTAATTTTTGACTCGACCGTGCGTGTTGAGCACTTAGCTTCAATTCCTTAACTTTTTAGGCTAAGTCTCTTAAATGAGGACGAGAAATGATGTGACTATCCAAAACCGAGGTCATTGCTTAATCTTATTTTACGATTATTTTTGAAATTTTTGGATGAGTTTGAACTATATTTATTTTTGGAGGTTTAAGTTTAAACCGATGTTGGAAGGTCTATATTTAATATTTATTAAGTATAAGGAGTATTAGCAAGCGTGATGTTGATGGATGCCAAATATTTTACGTCTTATTGTCGGTTGTTCGATTTTTGTCATTTTTGATGTTTCATTTTAAATGACGTGTTAAGTCGAGTCGGGAGTTGATATTATTATATTTGAGGTACGTTTTAAATTTTTTAAAGTATCTTCATGAAACCCGAGCCCCGTAAATATTTTGAAAATTGACTAATAGTTATTTCCCGCTTTTTAGCTAACTATTTATATTTTTAGCCACAACTATTGCCAAATTGCAACCAAGGTCCCTACTCCACTATATACAAAGCCAAAACAACACACACACTCTCATTTCTTCCACTTAAAAATTTCACCCATTCTTTCTTTCTCTCTCTCTATTGCCGAAACCGTCACCACCCCACCAAACACATACAATTTTCAAATTAACTCAAGTTTGAGGATGAATTGAGCTAAACTAATCATAGACCCATTCTTAGAATTGATCAAGGATCACACTGGTATAAGAAATTCTTACATGCAAGCATTTTTTTTCTTCATGTTGGTAGGTAGAAGCCATGATCATGCATGGTGTTTTTAGCATGATCATGATACGAACTTGCTGATACTTTTACTAATAATGAAGAAAAACAGAAAACAAAGAACAATAAACCCTAATCTAAAGCTGTTCCAAGTCCGAAGACCGGTTCTATTCCCTCCTCCTAAATTGACTAGACTCCTAACCCTATAAAGACTCTGTAACTTCAACAAGATACTGTAACAAGATAGCACTTAAAACAAGAAATAATAAATAAAACAAGAAAGCACTTAATAATTCTAGATTAAAGACTAATAAACTTAAATAACTGAAATATTCAACAGATTTTATCATTATCTCTTAGACCCCTGAGTTCGTATCATTACTCCGGCCCCCAAAAACACCTTGTCCTCAAGGTGTTGCTCCAAAATCTTGCCTCACGTGATTCCGGGATCCCATGTTCTTCGTTGTATCCCGTGCTTCAAGAGCAAGCAGTAGTCTTGATATATTCTTTTGAGCTCTCTTACGCAAACTTGTAATTGTTCATGTGAATCCATTCTTTCAGATCCATTACCAAGCGAGGTAAATAGCTCTCTAGGTTTTCTAGTTTGGACACATGCAACCACAAACTTTTTCCAAAACAACCTTGCCTTCACCTTCCTGTTAGGACTTCGTTGATTTAGTTGGACCTTCATTGAATTCATTGAATGAACTTGTCCTTCATGGATTATCTCTTCCTTTACTGCTGCTTTTAATGATCTGTAAAACTTCTCAGTTGCCACTGAGATATCTTGGCGCGCCTGTCTAAATTCCTCCTTCATCTTTGACTGGAACAGAGCTAACCTTTCGTCTAATTTAGAAAATCTTTCCTTCCAATCAGAGTGAAACTGTTCCAGCATCTCTGCAACTTCAATTAGCCGGTCTTCACAGATCATCTTGAGAATTTTAAGGTTACTGTCTTGTGAACAGTAACTTTCTGACCGATGAATAGTAGCCAATGAATAGTAACATATCCGTGAACAGTAACCTTGAAAGAATGTTTTGGCCCAGATCTTTCTCTGATACCAATTTGATACGAACTTGCTGATACTTTTACTAATAATGAAGAAAAACAGAAAACAAAGAACAATAAACCCTAATCTAAAGCTGTTCCAAGTCCGAAGACCGGTTCTATTCCCTCCTCCTAAACTGATAGACTCCTAACCCTATATAAAGACTCAGTAATCTTGTTCAACAAGATAACTTAAACAAGGAAAGCACTTAATAACTAGAAAGTAAATAAATAAATAAAACTAAATATTCCAGCAGATTTTATCTTTATCTCTTAGACCCCTGAGTTCGTATCAGATCAATGGTGGTTCTTGCTAGAATCTTTGTTAAAAACTTCATTTTGATCTAAAGGTTTTAATTTTGATTATGATTTAGATGTTATGGTTCATATATGATGATATTAGGGTATAGAAATGATCATTTTTATGGTTGGTTTTCATCAAAAAGTTGATTTTGTAGAGGATTTTGGTAGTCATTTTATAACAGTAAGTAAAGTGTAAAATACGAATTTTTATGTTTTGAAAGTGGCCTAATACATAGCCTAGGGTTGTAGATAATTTTATTAGCTTCGATTTGATATAAGGTAGAGCTTCTAGCTCCAAACGAGCGCGAAGTTATGATGTTTTGAATGATCGTGTACCGGGAGACGAGTATCGGCACTACATATAGTTGTTGTCGATATTTGGATCGAATCTCGGGGACTCTAAATGGATATTTTGAAATGTGTAACCTACTGATAATGAGGTGTTTACTTTATAGGTTGAGTTTACTTTAAAACCCGAGTGTCGGTTTGGTAAACGGAGTCGTTTAAATAAGTTAAAACGGTTGTATGAAAAATTAACATAAATCTGTCCGGATTTTGTAGTTTGAAAATGAGTCGGGTAAAGGACTTTAAAAGTTATTTCATTTGATAAACTTGTAGGAGGACTTTCTATATATAGTAAGTTAGTTTATCGAGTCGTTTCATAAACGGTTGACAAGTTTAAAAGGGGTAAATAAGCTAGTACATGTAGTATGTACCGGCGGATTTTATTAAAAGTATAAAATGGTAAAGTAAATGTGTAGTAAAGTATAATGAAGTTATTTATATCGTTTTCTCTCGAGTTTATCGTGACTTTATGAGTTTGAGTTGATGTTGTTATGTATGATTTATTTCTCGAGTCATTATTAATGAACGCGCCTTATTTGATAGGTAGCAGTTCTCGTGTTTGAAAGGCATCCATATTCATCGACGATCATCTCGCTAGATCTCTTATACTAAGGTGAGTATGTAGCCTCGCTTTTTTACTATGCTAGCTACTAAATGTTTTATACCCGCGAGGGGGATACATGCTATTTGAAAATAAATGAACATAAGTCATGAGTAATTGTTGGACCCGAATGTTGCCTAAAGTTGATTTCATTGTATTGAGTAACTTGTTGCTAAAGACCCTAAATTCATGAGCGTTAACTATCTTCTGACTTGATGTTGTGAGTCGGGAATAGCCGCTTATTCTAATGATAGTATTGTTGGGTTGACCACCCTATCTGAGACCAGGGCATTACGTTGATTAACCCGCTGGGAAGGATAATTTTACGTGAATAAGATTGTGGTATTCTAGCAACTGATACCCTAGAGGGGCAATGGTTTTATTCTAGTCATGCTGGCATTTGGCGTGGGTGAATATTTGGTTAAGAGGTCGGTGTCATGAGCTTAAATACAATGTTTGTTTAATATCATTATTATTACTGCCTTGAATATAGATTGTGTGTACGACATTTCTAAAAATGATTATGATTGATTTTCTTCTTGTGTTCAAATGTAATTTGATAAACCTATAGACTCGCTCAACATTATTGTTGACTCGTTTTATGCATGTATTTCAGGTAATAGGAAGTGATGGAGCATGGAGCTTTGCTTTGGAGGTTGTGGCTTAGCTTTTGGAAGAATGTTGGTCTAAAAACTGTTTCTACCTTTTAATGTTGAACAATTTACTTTATGTTGATGTACTGTACTAAACTTGTTGGTTGTTGGTCGAGATCCATGGGGACTAAACGCTTTACTCTGGTGTCGTGTTAGTACACTTATGGTAGGAAATTTATGTTTTAGACCATTTATGAAAATCATGTTTATATTTTGCGTAAACGTCTCTATCTTGAGTCGTTCAATATACATTGTGTGATGATGCTTGTGTCTAGCACCCAATTGTGTATTTCCACTGCGCAATGTAAATTGGGGGTGTTAGAGATTGGTAATCAGAGCTGCAAGTTATAGAGAACTGGGTCGATTTTGAAAATTTTCCTAAACTATAACTTTGGTGTTGAAAGTATTTATTCTTCCAAAGCACACAACTCCTCTGCAACGCTCCGGTAAGATCACTTTTAGTTTTGTTTTGCATTATAGATGTATCCCTTATAACTGAAATGATTTCTCGAGTATTTATTAAGTAAATACTACGATATTGTATTGGAATTACTGAAAGTACGCTGAGTGCTTGTTAGTATCATATTTATTTTTTTGCGAGCATTGCATAAACATCATTTGCATTGTGTTGCATAGCATGGATAACGTATGACATTTGCATGAGCATTGCATACTAATTATTATTTTATTAACGATGACCTTAAGTATCCTTGAACCCTTATAATTGTAGAAAATGGCTGGTTTACCTCGTGAGGATGGATGGATTGATATGACTAATGTAGTGGATGGTGAGGAAATAGATAACTTTGGTGCTAGTGACAATGAGGAGCCTTTTGAGTTTTTAGATGATGGGATTCCACTTACTGCAGTTGGTCAGACAGAGCCTGAGTTGATACAAGGTAGTTATGTTCCAAGGGTTAATGTGCCACAGAATGTTCCAGATTGTCAGCGACCTGTTGTTCGTTCTTCGAATCCTACTTGTGATGCTTATATTAGCAGTTTGCATGGGACTGCATTTGCTAGGGGTGATGTTCATGTTGAGTCGAGTAGGGCTGCTAGTGCTCGATCTATTCATGATGGTATTCCTAAGGTTTATTGTCCAGGTCCAAGGTCTTATGATGATATTTTCTGATTTTTTAAGAAGTTTGATAGGTCTTCGTTTGAAAGGTATTTGGTTGAGACTCGTGTGATTAGGAGGTTTGAGCAGAATGAAAAAAAGTTTGACAGGTTTGTTGGTAGTGTGAGGAGATCAGAGTTTGTTAGGGCAAGGGAAATGGATGAGGTTGTTAGATTAAGATCTATGGTGTTGAATTTGAGTGGGCAAGTTGAAGGGTTACGTAGGGAGCAAGAAAGGAATGCAAGGTTGAGTGCGTGGGGTTTGCCGATGAGATCTTTTCCTAGTCGAGGTGTTGTGATTCGTGATGTGCCGAATCAGGTTGAAGCTCAGGTGTTGGTGAAGCCTAGTGAAGGAGGTAGTCGTAAGGGGAAGGAAAAAGTGGAGGAAGAATCTGAGGATGATGATAGCAGCAGTGATGACGAGCCGATGTACAAGAAGCTGCGGGGATCTGATGTTTAGTTCTTTTCTGTTGTTTTTATTTAGCCTTGTTGTAATAGAACTTATGTAGACTCGTACTCTAGTTTGTGATGAAACTTAATGACTTTTAAGTTTGTTGTGATGAAGGATTGTAGTGACATTACTTGTCACAATTTTGTGGAGATTTACCAAAGCAATCCAAATTACCTTCATGACTTATGATTTGTCTTATTAGTTCTTGTGTGAATTGGTTAATGATTCATTGTGAATTGTGTTGTTGGTGCATGTAGTATCCATGTTACATCTTGATAGAGAAATCTTTCTTATGATCATGATATGAATACTAACTTGTTCTTTTCCTATATGATCATAGGGAGGAAGGAGTTGGGAGGCATTTTTCTGACTTTACTAAATTATTGTTTGGTTAGTTTCCTGTAAACATGCCGCCTAAATTGACGTCTGCTACTGTTAATACCATGATTGAGCAAGCTATCGCTAGAGCTTTGGAAGCTGAACGTGCTGCGAGGAACCAAGAGGCTGAGAATAAGAATGCTGCTGGTCAGGTTGGAGGGAATGTTGAAAATCAAGTTGCAGGAAATGCTGATGAGAAAGCATAAGGAAATGCTGCGGGACAAGTTGGAGGTAATGCTGCTGTTCAGCAGGTTCAAAAGGAATGTTCTTATACTAGTTTCATGAAATGTGGACCTACCCAATTTCGTGGTACTGGTGGTGCATTGGAATTAAGGAGGTGGATTGAGAAGATTGAAAGTACTTTTTAAATCAGTGGATGTTCAGAAGCTAGTTAGGTGAAATTTGCTGCAGCTACTTTTCAGGATGATGCATTGAGTTGGTGGAATAGTCAAGTAGCTACTATGGGATTGGTTGAAGCGAATGCTAGAACATGGACTGTGACCAAGGGACTGTTGACTGCTAAGTTTTGTCCTGAGGAAGTGTTAGGACAGTTGGAAGATGAATTGAGGCATTTGGTGCTGAGGAACAATGATATTGTAGCTTATACAAGGAGATTTTCTGATTTATGTTTTTAGTGTCCTGATGCGTTTGCTGATGACCGTAAGAAGATGAAGCAGTATATTAAGGGTTTATCTAGTAATATCAAGGGAGAAACTACTTCGTCGAAACCCAAGTCATTTGATGAAGCTATTCAAATGGCTCATGCTTTAATGGATGTAAAGCTGCAGGATCAAAAGGATAGTATTGCTGAAAGGAATAAGAGAAAGTGGGAAGCTGCACACTCAAGCCAAGGGCAAAATCGAGGTGGTTATCGTAATAACAATAACCAAGGACCAAATAGGAATCAGCAATACAATTTGAGAAGGAATGATGGTGTTCGTGCTGCCACAGGAAATCAAGGTAACAAGGTGAATCCGAAGTGTGGTCGATGTAATCTGTATCATGTTGGAAATTGTCCACCTGCTTGCAACAAGTGTGGGAAGGCCGGACATAAGATGGCAGATTGTAGAAACAAGGGTGTAGCCACTGGAGCCAATGCTGTCAAGGTAGTTTACTGTTCTGGATATGGAGGCCGTGGACATAAGCAAGGGAACTGTCCGAGGGTTGGCATACGACAGGGAGGCAATGTTGCTGCTGTTGTTGCTAGGATTGATGCTCCACCCTATGTCGTGGGAGATGCTGACAAACCTCAAGGGCCGAATGTGGTGACTGGTACGTTCTTACTTGATGCTTGTTATGCTAGTGTGTTATTTGATACTGGATCCGATAGAAGTTTCGTAGATGTTAGATTCGGTCAGCTATTGGATAGAGAACCAGTGAGATTGACAACTAGTTATAATGTGGAGTTAGCTGATGGTAAGGTTGTAAGCACTAGTTCTATACTGAAAGGTTGTTCCTTGAAGTTAGGTAATTATGTGTTTAGTATTGATTTGATGCCTATAGAATTAGGATCTTTTGACCTGATTGTTGGAATGGATTGGTTAGTTGGTAATGGTGCAATAATTTTTTGTGGAGAAAGATTAGTTCAGATACCGCTAAGGAATAGGGTATTGACTGTGAAAGGTGATGAATGTACGTCTCGTTTGAGAGTTGTTTCTTGTTTAAAGATGATGAGATATATAGAAGCAGGTTGTGATGTGTTTCTTGCATAGATAAGTAATGATGGTGTGAATGAAAGGAAATTGGAGGATGTGCCTGTAATTAGAGAGTATCCTGAGGTTTTCCCTGAGGAATTTCCAGGATTACCGCCGCATCATGAAGTGGAGTTTCGAATTGATTTAGTGCCGGGTGCTGCTCCTGTTGCTCGTGCACCGTATCGTTTAGCTCCATCTGAGATGAAAGAATTATCTGATCAATTAAAGGAATTGATGGATAAGGGATTTATTAGACCGAGTTCGTCGTCGTGGGGTGCGCCTGTTTTGTTTGTTCGGAAGAAAGATGGTTCATTTAGAATGTGTATTGATTATAGAGAGCTTAACAAATTGACTTTCATGAATCGGTATCCACTACCGAGGATTGATGATTTGTTTGATCAGTTGCAAGATTCATGTATATAGTCGAAGACGATTTAAGGTCTGGGGATCATCAACTGAGTGTTAGGGAAGAAGATATTCCTATAACAGCTTTCCGTACTCGATATGGACATTTCGAATTTCAAGTGATGCCTTTTGGATTAACAAATACACTTGCTGTATTTATGGATTTGATGAATCGTGTATGTAAGTCGTATTTGGATGAGTTTGTTATCGTATTCATTGATGATATTCTCGTTTACTCCAAGAGTGAAGAGGAACATGAGAAGCATTTGAGAACAATTTTGGAATTGTTGAAGAAGGAGAAGTTGTATGCGAAATTCTCTAAGTGTGAAGTTTGGTTGAAATCATTGCAATTTTTGGGGCACGTGATTGATAGTGAAGGTGTTCGTGTGGATCCTGCTAAGATTGAGGCAATTAAGGATTGGTCAGTGCCGAAGACGCCGACTGAAGTTCGCCAATTTCTTGGTTTGGCTGGGTATTATTGAAGGTTTATTGAAAAGTTTTCGTTAATTGCTAAGCCGTTGATTAAGCTTACGGAAAAGAATCGAGTGTTTGAATGGGGATTGGAAGAGGAATGCATTTAGTATGTTGAAGGATAAGTTATGTTCTACCCCGATATTGTCTTTGCCAGAAGGATCTGAGGATTTTGTAGTGTACTGTGACGCGTCTCATAAAGGATTTGGAGCTGTATTGATGCAAAGGGAGAAAGTAATAGCGTATGCATCGAGACAATTAAGGAAGCATGAAGAGAATTACACTACGCATGATTTAGAACTTGGGGCTCGAGACACTACTTGTATGGAACCAAGTGTGTAGTTTTCACTGATCATATGGGTTTGCAGTATATTTTGGATCAAAAGGAATTGAATATGAGGCAAAGGAGATGGGTTGAGTTACTGAGTGATTATGACTGCGAGATTCGTTACCATCCTGGTAAAGCGAATGTAGTAACTGATACACTTAGTAGAAAGGAAAGAGATAAGTCTATAAGAGTTAGAGCTTTGACGATGTTGGAAAGTGTTGATTTGACAGAAGCGATATTGAAAGCCCAAGCTAATTGTTTGAAAGAAGAGAACGTTGAGGCAGAAAATTTGGGTAGAATGTTGAAGCCTTTGTTTGAAGTAAGGTCGAATGGATTGAGGTATTTTAAGAATAGGATTTGGTTACCGTTGTGTCTGTCTGAGGAAGATTCGTTAGGGATGCGAGATTTGGTGATGAATGAATCTCATAAGTCGAAGTGTTCAATACATCCTGGATCGGACAAGATGTATCAAGATCTTAAGAAAATTTATTTGTGGCCGAATATGAAGGCAGATATAGCACAGTATGTTAATAAGTGTTTAACTTGTGCGAAGGTGAAGGATGAACATAAGAAACCGTCGGGATTATTAGTGCAACCTGAGATTCCTGAGTAGAAATGGGAGAAGATTACTATGGATTTTGTGACAGGTTTGCCAAGGATTGCAAATGGTTGTGATATGATATGGGTGATTGTAGATAGATTGACGAAGTCTGCTCACTTTTTTCCAATGAAGAAGACAGATAGTATGGAAAGGTGTTAGAAATACGTTTTTACGTATATTAGAAGTATCGGTCACTCCACAATATTATTAATGTTGTAATAGTTCGTAGTTTATAGTTACTTATTTAGTTAAGTAAGAACCGGTCCATGGGCTTGTCATGGGCCAGCCCAAGTCCACATAAGACTTGGAAGTATAAATACCCCTTTCCTCCTTGGAAAGGGGTTGGTTGTTGAACATATCTCATTTCCACTTAATGAAATAACACATAGTTTTCTCTCACTTTCTCTCTCTAGTTTCTCTCTCTAGAAATCATCAACCCCCTTCATAGATTCATAGGTTATCAAGATTCTACATTTGGTATCAAGAGCTATGGGGTGATTTAAGGTAATGATTTGTGTGGTTTTTTAGTTTTTGATTGTATTAGTGTTCTTTAAGAAGATCCATCTTGATTCTTGGTGTTTTTGGTGTTTTTGTGATTGGGATTAGTGGATAAGTATTAGTTTTTACTTATTATTGTAGAAATCACAAAAATTTTTGGGTTATTTGGTAAAAATCTGGGTTTAATCTTGGTTTTTTGATCGACTGTTCATCACGAACAACCTTCTGTTTACCCAGACAAACTTCCGAACCAAAAAGTTCCGGATCAACCAAAGTTCCGGACGAAAAAGTTCCGAACCAAAAAGTTCCGGATCAAACAAAGTTCCGGACGAAAAAGTTCCGAACCAAAAAGTTCCGGATCAACCAAAGTTCCGGATCAACAAAAGTTCCGAACCAAAAGTTCCGAACGAAAAGTTCCGGATCAAGGAAAGTTCCGGATCAAGGAAGTTCCGAACCAAAAGTTCCGGATCAAGGAAAGTTCCGGATCAAGGAGAAAGTTTCGGATCAAGGAAAGTTCCGGATCAAGGGAAAGGTTCCGGATCAAGGGAAAGTTCCAGATCAAGACTTCCGAACCAAAAGTTCCGAATCAAGGTATTCCAAGCCAAATCTTCCGGATCAAACTTCCGAATCAACAAAAAGTTCCGAATCAAGGGTTATTTTGCTTGTTTTTTTCGACGATTTTTTAGAGGATTTAATCTTGGTTTCTTACAACAAAAAACTCAACACAATTCACAAGCTTTACTTCACTGCTCGATCAACCGATAATCTTTGTCTCTTTGAAGTTAACAAAATGAATCCGAATTCAGTAATGCCTCAGATGACATCACTTACGGATATTTCTGTCATTACGGGAACGGATAATCGCCCGCCAATGCTCATCAAAGAAGTTTTTGAAGCATGGGAAGGCCGGATGATGTCTTACCTTAAGGGAAAACCGGTATATGGGAGGCTTATGGTCAAGTCAATTTTAAATGGTCCACTTGACTATGGTACCATCGTGGTTAACAACGTGACTCGACCACGAGAATTTGAAGAACTCACTCCAGCTCAACAACTTGTTGCAGATGCAGACGAAAAGGCTCTTCAAACCATTCTCCAAGCTCTTCCACATGACATCTATCGGATGGTAAGTCAGTATACGGTGGAAAAGGATTTATGGGAACGTCTTAAGGTGTTGCTACAAGGTACGTCTCTCACCAAACAGGAAAGGGAATGTCAGTTGTATGATCTGTTTGATAGATTCACGTACAACCCAGGGGAAACGCTTCACGATTATTACTTCAGATTCACCACACTCATGAATGATCTGAATGTATACAATCTCGTGATTGCTCCATTCCAGGTTAACACCAAATTCTTGAATACTTTACCTCAAGCTGAATGGGGTGAGTATATTACCGATGTTAAGTTAACCAGGGATTTGCATAAGTGCAATTTGGATCAACTCTATGCTTTCCTTCAGCAGCATGAGAAACATGTGATCATGCACCGCTCGCCTCGAGGTATGTACCCTGACTCATTAGCTTTGATGGCGAATCAACCAAGCTTGTCTCACAACAACACTCCTTATATCTTGGGACATCAAGCCTATCATCCATCACCTTACATGACACCAACCTTCTCCCAATACTCGATTCTACCGCAACCACCCACCTCACATCAGCAACAATATCGGTTTAGTGCACCTTCATCACAATATGATACACAACCTCACCCAGCAAGTATTGCACCTTATGCTCAATCTTCATATTCTTCTTATCAAGAGAATGCAGCATATCCAACAAGCTACCCTAATCAAATGAGTATTCCTTCTAGTGATTATGCAGCTCATCAAGACCAAGAAATGTACTGTGATGATGAGGAAGTCCCCATTCCTGTATTCAAACAAGGTGCTGACCCAGTTGAAGTGTTAACCACTATGTCTGCTTATCTCACAAGGACTTTAAGCAAACGAGGATTTCATCCAATTCTCGCCAACAAGCTACTATTGAGAATGGCAGGGTAATGGTTCAACCTATTCAACCATATCAGGGGAGACCTACCACATCAACTACCAATGCTCGCACGGTCAATACTGCTCCAATGGTCAATCCTGCTCCACGGGCTAATTCTATAGGCAAGTTGAGAATGATTACATGCTACAACTGCAAGGAAGAAGGACACATGTCCAGAGATTGTAAGAAACCCAAGAGGAGAAGGGATGGACAATGGTTTGTAGAGAAGATCTATCTGGTGAATGCTCAGGCACAAGGAAGGGAACTTGATGAAGAGGAGCTTGCATTTCTTGCTGATCCAGGGATTGCTGAACAAGACACTGTCACCACACAGAATGCAGCATACCAAGCAGATGATCTCGATGCGTATGACTCAGACTGTGATGAATTTCAATCGGCAAAGGCTGCTCTCATGGCAACTATCTCCAGCTTAGGGCCAGAAAAGAGATCTGAGGTACTTAATAATACCACCGATAATACCACTGATGCTAGTATTCAACCACATCAAGTTGTGCAAGAGAGTGCTGATTCGAATGAGTCTTCGGTGGTGAGTCTTTCAAATAAGGAGACAATCAATGATAGCAATATCAATGTGAGTCCCCAGACTTTGAGTGAATCACAACCGGGAGCCATTTCGCATACGCCTACTCCTTCTCAACAAGATTTGGTCATGGTTCCTGCTACATTACTTAGCCAAATGAATGCTGCACTCTTAGAAACCCTAGCTAAGAATAAGAATTTGTCTGATGAGCTTGCTTTAAGCAACGAGAAAGTTCAAAATTTAGAATTAGTGCCTTCGTCTAGTGTTCTAACAAATCCCGAATATGATCACTTTCGAAACAAACAAATGGGTCACTTGCAAGAAATTGAAAACTTAAGAGCAAATCTGTCTAATGAACTTAAAGAAAAGGAGTTAGCGGTCACTAATTTTCAAAAACTTCAAACGGATTTTGAGTCACTCGAGTCTAAGAAGAATGAAATGGAGATTAATGCTACTAATAAGATTAGAAGTCTAGATTATTTGCTTTTAAGACAATACGCTGCTTCTCAACTAGTGCACTTATTTGATGCTTCGTTTAGAGAATTTAACTTATCACGTCAAAAAGGCCTTCCCCCTAACCCACGGTATGCAAAACAAGCTTTAAGACATGGTCCTAGACTTTATAATGCAACCCAATTAGGATTGGTCTTAGACCCGATTGTTATTTTCGATGATCGAACAAGTAAGGATTTAGTTGATAAGGATCGGTCATACAATTCTGCAAAATATCCCGAGTGTGATTATTTTAAAATGAATAAGGAGCTTGCAAAAACGGATTTTAGAATTCGCTTCCATATGGACAAAGATCTCATCACAGCACCAACCTACATGTTAGAGGAAGAAAACCCTAGTACATTTCCTACACTTGTCAACATGGAAGGTCCTAAGGAAATTCCAAAGAATCTTCCACCTGTTAGCACTGTATGGTTAAACTTGCAAGAGATTAATCAATACTTTACTAATTTTGACAAGGTCATTTTCGAATGTACGACTTCAAATGGCTTAAACGCCGGAGAATGGGCTTTCGAACACATGAACGAGGTGTTTAAAAATGAGATCAATCCGTTTGTCGAAAGTCTAAAAGGAAGTTTTGCATCTTTTAAGGAAAATCTTGTGTTTGAAATTGGTGAAGTTCAAAAAGTGTTTTATGAAATGGACACCGCTTACGAACTACAACTAATTGAAAAAGAAAAGATTTTAACCGAATATGACCGATTCTTGTCTGCAGTAATCTCGTGTGATGTGCTTACTACTGTAAATGTTAATTATTCGAATGAGCTTACATCCGCTATGATTAATTGTGATGCTGTGCATATATGTGATGATGTTTGTGATCTCTCTGTAAATGTTGCTGATACTGTAAATGAGGTAGATAATCATTCTTGTCACGAATCTAACACTGAGTTTTTAAAGCTACAAGATTCTTACAATTTACTTTCAAAACGCTTTAATCAACTAGAACAACATTGTATATCTTTAGAACTAAAACAACAAACTCAAAATGAGGATATTTTGATAACAAATAGTTGTGAAAACGGTGTTGAGACAAGTGACAAGATGATTGCAACTGTTAAGGCATTAAAGGAAGAGATTATGAGTTTGAAGAGAGATGTGTCATCAAATAAAACACTAAAATTTGAACTAGAGGCTGCAGAGTCTAAAAACCAGGTCTTAGAAATTAGACTTTCGTCTGTTCTAGGGGAGATGGATCGGACAAGACAGGGACTATCCGCTCTTTATGGTTCACTAGAAGAACGCTTCGCTTTTAATGCGGCACAGCAACAATCTTATGTTGAACAACTGAACCAAAAGTGTGAGGAAATCTCTGACTTAAACATACTGCTCATTGACAAAAACATGGTTTTGGCCGAGTTAAAGGAGACACTTCTTCTCACCCGACAAGAAGTTGTTGATAACTTAGCTACCGACTCTGCACCGTCCACTAGTGCCCCAACAACCAAGTCAGTAGTGCTTTATAAGAACCCGCTTCATAAGAGAAACCCGGTTACCTACGATGATTATATGAGGAATGCCATTAAGCATGTAGATCTTGTTAGGGATATCTTAGACGATCTTTATGCCTTAGATCCCTCGAGTAGCTACTATATTCGGCTCATGAATATATTAAGCGAGTTCAATATTGCTTAGCATATCTGCAATACATAGGTAAACCAGGCTCTGCACTACTTACTAATAGGCCCATTGCTGTAACTCCATTCAATAAGACTCCAGGAGCAAAACCTCACTGGCACAATCAAGTAAGGCACCTTTAAAATCTGTTGCTAATGTTCCCACTTTGCCTTCTACAGGATTAAAAGAGACTACTAAGGCTAAAGGATCGCCACTCAAGAAAGATAAGATCAAGCCCTCCACTAGTAGTACCAACAAGAAGAACGTAGAAGCTCACCATAGGAATGCTAGTTCAGTTTTAAATAAAAAGAATCATGTTAAGACTAAAAGCTCTGCGCCTGTGCAGAAGCCTAAACCATTCGTGAATTCTAATTTGAATTGTTGGAATTGTAATGAATGTATGTTTTCCCAACGTCATGATTTGTGTCTTATTGATCATGTGAATGAAATAAATGCCATTAGGAATGGTCTTGAATGGAAGCCAACGGGTAGAACTCGTGCCCAAGTTGGCTGGCAATGGCGTCCCACTGGTAGGACCTTTACATTAGATGGAAAAATGTGCCCTTTAACTAGGAATGCATCCGTTGAGGTTAGGTCTGAGCGTCCTTTAGTTAGGCACACTCGCACTCAAGTATGGAAACAGCGCCCTTTAATTAGGTCAGCTCCCACTATAGTGCCTATCAGTGAAGAAATACCTCAGGATTTAAGCCAACTAGAATCTACACCACCAACTAGGAAGAAGAAGGCTAGGAAATCTAAGAAACCTAGAGTTAGCAAATCTAAGATTATTAAATCTGTACTTGCTAATAACAAGGAACACTCAGATTCCGATACCTCTACATTGTCTTCGTGTGGTGATATTTTCAGGTGGTCCAAATCATCCTGTGGTATTTGGACTCCGGTTGTTCAAAGCATATGACCGGAGATCGCTCGATGCTCCGAAATTTCGTCAGCAAGTTTCTTGGTACGGTTAAATTCGGTAATGATCATATAGCAAAGATAATGGGGTATGGTGAATATCAGATTGGAAACGTTACGATTTCAAGGGTATACTATGTAGAAGGTCTTGGTCATAACTTATTCTCAGTAGGACAGTTTTGTGATTCCAACCTAGAGGTTGCTTTTCGACAACACACTTGTTTCATCCGCAACTTGGAAGGAAAAGATTTATTGAAGGGATCTCGTGGTGCAAATCTTTATACGTTGTCTCTACAAGACATGATGGCCGCCTCTCCAGTATGTCTTCTCTCTAAAGCATCTAAGACCAAGTCATGGTTATGGCATCGCAGATTATCTCATCTTAACTTTGATGCTATTAATCATCTGGCTAAAAACAAATTAGTTCGTGGTCTTCCAAAGCTCAAATTTCACAAGGACCATTTATGTTCCGCGTGTTCAAGGGGGAAAAGTACCAAGAAATCATACAGGCCCAAAGCTGAAGACACCAATCAAGAAAAACTTCATCTTTTGCATATGGATCTTTGTGGGCCAATGAGAACTGAAAGTGTGAGCGGTAAGAAATTCATTCTGGTTATTGTGAATGATTTCTCCAGGTTTACATGGGTTAGATTTCTACATACAAAGGATGAAGCACCGAAGGCTATTATCACTTTTCTGAAATTCATTCAGGTACGTTTGAATACTACTGTCCGCCGTATTCGTACAGACAATGGAACAGAGTTCGTCAACCAGACTCTTCGTGATTACTATGAGGGAGTTGGTATCTCACATGAAACATCCGCTGCACGCACTCCACAACAAAACGGTGTCGTTGAAAGACGGAATCGTACGCTTATGGAAGCTACTAGGACTATGCTAATTTATGCGAACGCTCCATTGTTCTTGTGGGCAGAAGCTATATCTACTGCATGTTTCACCCAAAACCGTTCTATCATTCAGAAACGCCATGGAAAAACACCTTACGAGCTTCTACATGATCGTAAACCCGATGTTTCATTCTTTCATGTGTTTGGTGCTCTTTGTTATCCAAACATTAATAGCGAGAACTTGGGCAAGCTTCAACCGAAAGCCGATATAGGTATTTTCATTGGTTACTCACCGTCCAAGAAAGCATACCGAATTTACAACCGTCGTCTTGGCAAGATTGTAGAAACTATGGACGCAGATTTCGATGAGCTGACAGCGATGGCTTCTGAGCAACGCAGCTCTGAACCCGCGCTTCATGAGATGGGAACCGGTGCTATTAGTTCCGGATTAGTTCCCAATAATCCTACTTCTACATCATTTTTACCACCAACAAGGCCCGAGTGGGATAAACTGTTTCAACCGTTGTTTGATGAATTCTTCGATCCCCCGACTGATGAAGTTCCAGCACCTGTAGTGATCGCTCCAATCCCTGAAGTGGTTGCTCAAGCTAATGAACCTTTATCTAATGCATCTTCAATTAACATTGAATCGGATGCACCTTTACCAAGTGATTCTCAAACTACACCTGAATCATCACCCCTACTTGTGCCTAATGATGTGGAAGAGGATTCTACTGATCACGATTTGGAATATGCTCACTTAAAAGAGCTTCCTTTCTTTGGTATACCATTCCCTGAAAACCCTTCAGCCGCGTCTACCTCAGAAGAAGCTCCTTCTATTGTTCACTCCAGACCACCTAGGATTGAAAATCATAGCACCAAATGGACAAAAGATCACCCAATTAGGAATGTCATTGGAGATCTAGATCGACCAGTCTCTACACGCCATCAATTACAAGAGAGTGCACTCTATTGCTACTTTGATGCATTTCTCTCTGAAGTTGAACCTAAAAATTGGCAGCAGGCTATGACTCAATCATCTTGGATTGAAGCCATGCAGGAGCAACTAAATGAATTCCAAAGACTTGAAGTATGGGAATTGGTTCCTCTCCCTGACAAGGTTAACATCCTTACTTTGTTATGGGTTTATAAGGTTAAACTCGATGAGATGGGTGCAGTATTGAAGAATAAGGCTAGATTGGTCGCTAGAGGATATAAACAAGCCTTGGGTATAGACTTTGAAGAATATTTTGCTCCTGTGGCAAGATTGGAGGCTATTAGACTATTCCTTGCGTATGCTGCTCATATTAATATGATCGTCTATCAAATGGATGTGAAGACGACATTTTTGAACGGTGAACTAAGGGAAGAGGTCTATGTTCGTCAGCCGGATGGGTTCGTTAGCACGGAGTTTCCTAATCATGTGTACAAGCTTAAGAAGGCTCTTTATGGGTTGAAAC
Source organism: Glebionis coronaria (assembly GCA_025667525.1). Taxonomy (NCBI): domain Eukaryota; kingdom Viridiplantae; phylum Streptophyta; class Magnoliopsida; order Asterales; family Asteraceae; genus Glebionis; species Glebionis coronaria. The sequence continues at coordinate 166,731 of JANFOE010002034.1, forward strand.
AAGCTCCACGCGCGTGGTACGATCTCCTTTCAACTTATCTCATCTCGGAAGGCTTCTCCAAAGGCAAGGTGGACCCCACTCTATTCACTCTCAAGGAGGACAACGACATGATTCTAGTACAAATTTATGTTGATGATATAATATTTGCTGCCACTAACATAGAATTGTCAAATCGCTTTGAGAAGATAATGTCCACACGCTTTCAGATGTCGATGATGGGAAAATTTTCATTTTTCTTGGGATTACAGATTTCTCAAAATCCCAGAGGCATCTTTATTAATCAATCCAAATATGCTCTTGAATCTTTAAAGAAATATAACTTTGAAAATTGTGACCCCGTGGACACTCCAATGGTGGAGAAATCCAAGTTAGATGAAGATAGGAATGGGACTATTGTCGATCCAAAACTTTACCGTGGAATGATTGGCACCCTTCTCTATTTGACTGCTAGCAGGCCTGATTTGCAATTTGCTGTATGCATGTGTGCCCGGTATCAGGCTAGGCCTACCGAAAAGCACCTACATGTTGTGAAAAGGATCTTTTGGTATCTAAAAGGAACACTTCATCGTGGTCTATGGTATCCGAAAGATTCCTCTATTGCTTTAATATCATACGCAGATGCCGATCATGTTGGATGTCAAGACACGAGGCGTAGCACTTCTGGATCTGTGCAACTCCTTGGAGATAGATTGATCAGTTGGTCTTCAAAAAGGCAGAAAAGCGCTGCAAATTCTAGCACGGAGGCTGAATACATCGCCATGTCCGGTTGTTGTGCTTGTAAAACCCGCATGCTTTTACCATGAATAGCCCTTAAGATCGTACGTCCTAGATTAAAACTTACCTTATTCAGTATTGATCACATTCATGTGCTATTAATCAAGTAAGTACATACGTGTATAACATGATAAGTATCGTTTACGTACGAACTCATGATAAGCAGTTAATAAGTATTTCACGGGAACATAATTAAATCATGATCACCATTAAAACACGAACTAAAATAATCACGTAAATACATATAATATATTACGAGCGTTAAGATTACGATAAACGACATGATAAAATAAACAGAAACACTTTAAACACGAACACGTTTAACCACGAACGAACACGAAACATCGGGACACGAGAAAGGTACGGGTACCCCATGTGGGCCCCCCATACCCACGACACAACAACAAGAAATGGGCTTAGCCCATTGACTTTTACATGAAAGGGGGGTTATGGTAACTTTTCTTTTCATTTCACTTTTCAAGAAAATAAACATAAAAACCCTAAAAGAGTTTTCTCTCCTCCTCCTTGGTTTCTTTTTGTGCCGCCACCTATATCAACACCATAGGAGGGTGTTGTTGATTTTTTGACATTAAAAACAAGTGCTAGAAACCGTGTTTGTTCATCCCCTTTCAAGCTACGTATTGGTATATCATTCTAAACCCTTCTTTTTAATTCTTTTTAATCTTTGATTATTTTCATGAACATGTTATTATTATTCTTATTAAAACATGATAATTAAACATTGATCTAACATGTTTTGGGGTAAATTAAAATCAAAGAATGATATAAAAGGGTGTTTGTTTTTAGCCGCCTAGCAAAACAAACCCGAGGGGGGTTTGGTTTGCTTATTGCCGCCACCACCAAGACCATTTTTGGTCTTGGTTGGTGCTTGTGGGACCCACGGCAGCAAGGGGACACACGTACCCCGAGTTTGGCTCGAGGTACGGTGTCGAGTTCATGCCCGATTCATGGTTCGTTGGTTAAATCATGATTTATGCTACATGTTAATTTTTATGAATTATGAACTTAGGATATAAATTAATTAATAACATGAAATATTAATTAAATCATGACTTAGGTTATTTTAATTATTAATTTAGCATGATATTAATTTAACCTAAGTACTTTATGTTATAAGTTATAATTAATTAATTATTCAAAACATGCCTATAATTAATTAATTTAGACATGACTTAGGTTATATTATTAATAATAATAATACACATTTTAACCTAAGTATTTTATTCCATTTTAATTAAAACATGTTATACTTTAATTAAAATGCTTAACCTATAGTTTAATTAAAATACATGAAATAATAATTAAACTATACACTATATCATATGACTTAAGAAATAAGCTTATAAACACTTAGACTTATATGTTAGCTTATGTAACCAGCTTAATTCTAATTATGGAAACTTCTATTTATAGAAACTTAATTAAATAAGGCAACTAATCTATTAATGGAAACCTTCTATATATGAAAATCTATCTATTTCAGGCAGCTAATCTAATCATGGAAACCTTCTATATATGGAAACTTATTTAATTAAGGCAGCTGATCTATTTTTGGAAACTTTCTGTTTTTAGAAACTAATCTATTTTTAGCAGTAAATTCTATTTTTGGAAACTTTCTATTTTTGGAAACTTTCTATTTTTGGAAACTTTCTATTTTTGGAAACTTTCTATTTTTGGTAGCTTTCTATTTTTGGAAACTTTCTATTTTTGGAAACTTTCTATTTTTGGAAACTTTCTATTTTTGGAAACCTGCTATTTTTGGAAAGTTACTTATTATTACACAGTAAGTATAATAATACATGAAATACCAGTAATACTTAATCAGATTAATCAGAATACAAGATAAACACAGTTTAAGGCTTTAAACAGTAAACCATGACCTAAAACATACCAAGTAAGCATCCCCTCTAATCAGATTAATCAGAATACAAGATAAACCCAGTACGTAATCAGTGAATCGATACTTATACACGTGTGTATTCATGTAGCGTTAGTGATCCAGAAGTAGGAGTCTTTCTTCCGTTCATTCACTGGACTTGAGGTACGGATTCCCGTCCTTTCAGTATGGACATTCTTTCTTTATTAGGATTTTCCCGTATGCAGCCAACTGTTTTTCCCAGTATTTGTTTTATTGTTTTGAACTGCTTATGTTTTATTAGCATAATCTATAGCCATATACAAGCATGACCAGTTTCACCTAGTTATGGAGGTACCATAACCATAACATTGGAGGCACCAATGTTATGACTTACCCACGGCGGAGTGATTGCTCGTGGCGTCCCTTTTCAGTTTGGCCATATTATTATATCATGTGGGGCGTATGGGTGCATCCTAGTTACATGTTTTATTCAGTATTTCATGGTGAATGTGGTGTGTGCCTTGCATCCTTCACAAGGAGTTGATCCCTCCTACCCAAACCAGTATATTAATTAGAGGCATCCCCTCTAATCAGCATGATGAGGTCACCCCTCCAAGTATTCATGCACGTGACCTTTTCATGACCTATATGGGCTATGGTATATTTATGTTAAAACAGTTTTCATAAGATAAACATAAGGCTTTTCAAACTATAAAACCAGTTTTCTCAATACTTAACCAGTCTACTCAGAACTTAGTCTTCCGCTGTTATATGTTACATGCTTATCCTATTTCATGCTATATTGTATATCCGTGCACTGAGCGTTTTGCTCAGCCGTTACTTTCCTTTCCATGTCCCAAAACGGCAGGTACCCAAGACTCGAGCATCTGGAGGACATGCATAGGATGGAAGCTGCCATAGACTTCTTCTCCTGTTTCCTTCATATATTTATGCTTGTTTAGTCTTTCATTCAGTTCATTTACTTTCTTATGTTTTGGGCTTATGTTTGGGAACCGATGTTTGATTCCGGTTTTCCCTATGGTCATGTATGTTTTACTACATATTACCTTCCATGCTTTGATGACACGCCATAATTACGCGTGACATTCCATTTATCAAAATGGGGTGTTACAATTATGGTATCAGAGCCAAGGCTTCGACCTGTAGGCTCTAAAACTCGACCTGTGACTAGTGGGTAGTCACCAGGAGCTTCCTAAGCCAACGATTGTTATTCCACGTATTGATGTTTCAGCGCGTTGTTGTTTTAACCATTATGTTTTCAGCACCTTTTTGTTTTAGCCATGACGTTTTCAGCACCTTGTTGTTTTCACCATGATGTTTTCACCAGTATCGCCTTATTAATATGGAATGAACAACCGTCATCCATACTTAGTTATGTGTCATTGTCTATGCATGATGTTCCTCGTGAACTGTGACGATGTGGACTGACCCCAGTAGTTCATAATTTTCACATAAAAATTTTTCTGTTAAGTTTGACAATGACTTTTAATTATTATGTTCCATGCATTCATGCATTTATATCATATGTCATCTGTTGCAGGAATTTTGACTAAGTAATGGTTGGTACAGGACTGGCCCTATTTAGTCGCATGTGCTTTTATCGAAACTTTTAACTTTGGGACCGACCTATAGGCGTCCCCTCGCCATGTCTTTTGTTTTGGAACCGACCCATAGGCGTTCCCTCGCACATATAAAGGTTTTATAAACTACATTACGCATTCATGCACTGTTTTTCTTGCATAAAATTTTTCTCATGATTTAAATTGGCATAATTTTTTTTTTCATGTCCCATCATAAGTTATTATGTCTTTATGTCAAGTATGCCTTCATACTGTCATGGTTAACTTCAGTTTCATGCTGATTATGTTATACACTTCTTTGTAATAGATGGTTTCATGTTTCCTCATGATAATTCCGTCTTCATGTTGATTATGTTTCACGCCTCTTTTGTTATTTACGTTGTCCTGCAAGACATTGTTAGATCTCTTGAATCATGATTTCATGATAGTCATGGTTGGTTTCCATTGATCATGCTGTCAGGCAAATCATCGTTGAATTTTGTGTAACCACACTTTAGCGTTTCTCTATGCAACCAGAATGATGTCTATACTAATACTGCCAGGTTATCATGATGGTTTTCCTAACCGTTTAACCGGTTTACTTTCCTTAAATCCTGACAAATGATCGAGCCCATACCGATCATTTCATGTGCATTCCATGCGTACTCCACGTACCGTATTTCATGTGTATTACATGTACCTTAATCCATGTGTATTCCACTTGCAATACTTCACGAGTATTCGCTAGTCGATTCTAAATCATCTCAGGCGTATGTTCACTTGCTGATACTCTACAAGATTGTCGATGCCGCTCATAGCTTGGAGATGTTACTGAAGGTTGATGCTGCTGATGTTGGGAGACGCTACGAGATGCTGATGCGGATGTTGTTCACAACCTGGAGATCCTAAAAGACGAAGACAAAGGCGTCGGAGCAAAGCAATTGGACGAGAAGATGCTTCACCATCAGACGATTCCCATCGATCATTTTCCCTATTTCTTAGTATATGTCACACGTCATTCGGCTGTCATTTCAACCATATGAGTGCAAACCGGTACCAGCAGGCCACGCAGCTAAATAGTTACATGAGTCACGGTCATAAGAATGACCGTCATGGAACCGACAGACAAGATGATAGTAACCACTACTATGACAGCAACTATCCTAGAAATCGCAACCGAGGCTCCGGCCACGAACGTGATCAGACATACAAATGATCAGTAGTCCAACCGATCCGCCAATTCTGGCATATTAACCTAATATTTGTAGTTCTAATTGTTTCACATCTCGAGACACATATCAAGACACCAGTTAAGACATATTTCATGCATATAGTTCCAAGACACGAGTCAAGACACATGACTCACCTCCAACTATGGAACATTTCTAAGAAATTCAGGGTACCCTCCAAGGGTATATCCATTTTGTTGTGCCATGTATTATTCAGGCCACAAGAATTTCAATACCATTACCGGCGCATAAGTGAGAACTGTCACGTTGCCGATGTCACTTTCATTTCTTTCACCACATTTCATATATTCATGACCATGAAGGACGCCTTTCGTATTCCCACGTATACGAAGGTTTTCCTTCAGCTTAATGATGAGATCCAAGCTGCTAACGCATTTCCTCGGACAGACACGAGATGAATTTTATCCTAATTATGGACTATGAACATCACACTATGCTACGATTCATAATTATGTACAGTAATGTTCAGGCTCCTGAATACATTCAGCTTGATTTTCCATCAGGAAAATCCGTACAAATTATCTACGCTTACAAGCAGGTTCATTGTTAGCCATGGTCGCTAATATTTTCTAGCTGTCAGTAAGACACGACTACTTAAGTCCTTTTACGCATAGCCAGTTGATTATTCCAAAGTCTTCCTATACATTCCAGAAGAATCTACGAGGAGAAGGATGGTACCATGAGATTATGTGTCGACTACCGTTGACTTAAACAAATCACCATTCATGACCATTATTCTCCTCCACGTATTGACAACATGTCCAATCGACCTTATAGTGTTAATCACTTTTCCAAGATCGAATTCACGATCATGCTGCCAACAGTGACGAATGAAAAAGCAGGACATGTTCATGACTGCTATTTGTTCACGACTCGGTCATGCTAGATTTATGATTTTGAATTAGTCTCATCAATGCTCCAACCGCATTATGGACTAAATAAATTGAGTTTCCATGAACTCCTAAACAAATTCATCAGTGTTTTCATTGAGGATAACCTGATTTCCTCTAAGCCTAGAGAAGAACAGGAAGACACTATCTGCACTATGTTGCAAATTCTATGACAAGAGAAATTCTACCCTGGAAATTTTTTCCAATATCATTTCTGTTTGATTACAGTAACACACTGAATAACATTGGTTTTTATGGTTAATCTTACCATGACTCAGCTTATGCGTAAAGGAGAGAACCCTACACTACATTAGCTGTTCTAGGAAATCCTACGCTAGGAGAAGTCTAGATTTAGAGACTCAGAGTTTCGCAAACTCCTATGTATCAAGTTCGATGAAGCAAGATACAGTTACGTTCATATCTTCATACCTGTCATACAAACAGGTTAAGATAGGACACCAACAGACTGGGATGTTTTATCATCTGAAATTGTAAATCGAAATGGGACAAGATCTCCATGGATTTTAGTTACCAGATTTCAGCAAACTCAGAAGAAGCATGATGCTATCTGGGTTATTGTCAACAGTTTGATCAAGTCTGCAGAATCCTTACATCCGTACGGATTTCAGAACCAACAAATTGAACGAACATGTTCCAGCCAAGGCTCATCCGATCACTTGGCAATCCCTCAGCTATCGGGTCAGACAAAGAATTCGTAATTGTACTCCTAACTTACTTCACGTCTTCATTTTAATTCCACGACTTGCTTTCGCGCTCACGTTCATGACACTATTCACGTTCATGATCGTATTTTGGCTTACGATTTTACGTTCATTTCTTTTCTCATTCTGGGAAATTTGCAAGAACTTGTGAGACCAGACCCAAGTTTAGTATAACTCTCCATCATCAGATAGACGTTTCACGTCATATTCCACGTCTCACCTTGTAGCGTTTGGCGTTACCGCCATTATATTCTATGATTACGATATGTCTCACATGTCATGTTCATTCCACGTTCCTCATATCATGATCAAGATATGTTACACGTATCATGGATCACGATATGTTTACTCATACTACACTCGCCATATCTCCACGTAGCACGTTCAAAATTTTTCACGTATCACGTTCAAAATTTTTCACGTACTACGTTTCTTTATGTCTCGCGCATCGTTTCTAATTATCAGTTAAGTCAGATGGTCTTGCATCGTAACGTTTCAGTTACCCTTGCACGTTAACCCTTATTTTCCTCGATCGAATTTAGGGGATCTACCTTCCGTTGATAACCAAGAATTTCTTCGTATTCCAAGTCAAGGTCAGGAGGACCAAGATTTATCATTAGTGTCAGGATCTTTTGAAGGAACCGTTCCAAGAGGGAGGCCACTTGGAAACGGACAAGTTCATCCGGACTTCTTATCCATTTTCCTCTTATCGATTAGATTTGTCTTTTCAGTCACGTCATGTTCCATGTCTTTTCAAGACATGTCACGTTCCACGTTCCCTTCTACCATGTCACCTTCATTTCCGTTATTTTGCATACCTTTCCAGTTTGATTCGGGTATGTTTAGCTTCCAGTTACTTTATCTATAATTCGGGGACGAATTATTCTTTTTAGGGGGGAAGAATTGTAAAACCCGCATGCTTTTACCATGAATAGTGCCCTTAAGATCGTACGTCCTAGATTAAAACTTACCTTATTCAGTATTGATCACATTCATGTGCTATTAATCAAGTAAGTACATACGTGTATAACATGATAAGTATCGTTTACGTACGAACTCATGATAAGCAGTTAATAAGTATTTCACGGGAACATAATTAAATCATGATCACCATTAAAACACGAACTAAAATAATCACGTAAATACATATAATATAATTACGAGCGTTAAGATTACGATAAACGACATGATAAAATAAACAGAAACACTTTAAACACGAACACGTTTAACCACGAACGAACACGAAACATCGGGACACGAGAAAGGTACGGGTACCCCATGTGGGGCCCCCATACCCACGGCACAACAACAAGAAATGGGATTAGCCCATTGACTTTTACATGAAAGGGGGGTTATGGTAACTTTTCTTTTCATTTCACTTTTCAAGAAAATAAACATAAAAACCCTAAAAGAGTTTTCTCTCCTCCTCCTTGGTTTCTTTTTGTGCCGCCACCTATATCAACACCATAGGAGGGTGTTGTTGATTTTTTGACATTAAAAACAAGTGCTAGAAACCGTGTTTGCTCATCCCCTTTCAAGCTACGTATTGGTATATCATTCTAAACCCTTCTTTTTAATTCTTTTTAATCTTTGATTATTTTCATGAACATGTTATTATTATTCTTATTAAAACATGATAATTAAACATTGATCTAACATGTTTTGGGGTAAATTAAAATCAAAGAATGATATAAAAGGGTGTTTGTTTTTAGCCGCCTAGCAAAACAAACCCGAGGGGGGTTTGGTTTGCTTATTGCCGCCACCACCAAGACCATTTTTGGTCTTGGTTGGTGCTTGTGGGACCCACGGCAGCAAGGGGACACACGTACCCCGAGTTTGGCTCGAGGTACGGTGTCGAGTTCATGCCCGATTCATGGTTCGTTGGTTAAATCATGATTTATGCTACATGTTAATTTTTATGAATTATGAACTTAGGATATAAATTAATTAATAACATGAAATATTAATTAAATCATGACTTAGGTTATTTTAATTATTAATTTAGCATGATATTAATTTAACCTAAGTACTTTATGTTATAAGTTATAATTAATTAATTATTCAAAACATGCCTATAATTAATTAATTTAGACATGACTTAGGTTATATTATTAATAATAATAATACACATTTTAACCTAAGTATTTTATTCCATTTTAATTAAAACATGTTATACTTTAATTAAAATGCTTAACCTATAGTTTAATTAAAATACATGAAATAATAATTAAACTATACACTATATCATATGACTTAAGAAATAAGCTTATAAACACTTAGACTTATATGTTAGCTTATGTAACCAGCTTAATTCTAATTATGGAAACTTCTATTTATAGAAACTTAATTAAATAAGGCAACTAATCTATTAATGGAAACCTTCTATATATGAAAATCTATCTATTTCAGGCAGCTAATCTAATCATGGAAACCTTCTATATATGGAAACTTATTTAATTAAGGCAGCTGATCTATTTTTGGAAACTTTCTATTTTTAGAAACTAATCTATTTTTAGCAGTAAATTCTATTTTTGGAAACTTTCTATTTTTGGAAACTTTCTATTTTTGGAAACTTTCTATTTTTGGAAACTTTCTATTTTTGGTAACTTTCTATTTTTGGAAACTTTCTATTTTTGGAAACTTTCTATTTTTGGAAACTTTCTATTTTTGGAAACCTGCTATTTTTGGAAAGTTACTTATTATTACACAGTAAGTATAATAATACATGAAATACCAGTAATACTTAATCAGATTAATCAGAATACAAGATAAACACAGTTTAAGGCTTTAAACAGTAAACCATGACCTAAAACATACCAAGTAAGCTAAGATGAGACATAAAACCCAGTACGTAATCAGTGAATCGATACTTATACACGTGTGTATTCATGTAGCGTTAGTGATCCAGAAGTAGGAGTCTTTCTTCCGTTCATTCACTGGACTTGAGGTACGGATTCCCGTCCTTTCAGTATGGACATTCTTTCCTTATTAGGATTTTCCCGTATGCAGCCAACTGTTTTTCCCAGTATTTGTTTTATTGTTTTGAACTGCTTATGTTTTATTAGCATAATCTATAGCCATATACAAGCATGACCAGTTTCACCTAGTTATGGAGGTACCATAACCATAACATTAGAGGCACCAATGTTATGACTTCCCCACGGCGGAGTGATTGCTCGTGGCGTCCCTTTTCAGTTTGGCCATATTATTATATCATGTGGGGCGTATGGGTGCATCCTAGTTACATGTTTTATTCAGTATTTCATGGTGAATGTGGTGTGTGCCTTGCATCCTTCACAAGGAGTTGATCCCTCCTACCCAAACCAGTATATTAATTAGAGGCATCCCCTCTAATCAGCATGATGAGGTCACCCCTCCAAGTATTCATGCACGTGACCTTTTCATGACCTATATGGGCTATGGTATATTTATGTTAAAACAGTTTTCATAAGATAAACATAAGGCTTTTCAAACTATAAAACCAGTTTTCTCAATACTTAACCAGTCTACTCAGAACTTAGTCTTCCACTGTTATATGTTACATGCTTATCCTATTTCATGCTATATTGTATATCCGTGCACTGAGCGTTTTGCTCAGCCGTTACTTTCCTTTCCATGTCCCAAAACGGCAGGTACCCAAGACTCGAGCATTTGGAGGACATGCATAGGATGGAAGCTGCCATAGACTTCTTCTCCTGTTTCCTTCATATATTTATTCTTGTTTAGTCTTTCATTCAGTTCATTTACTTTCTTATGTTTTGGGCTTATGTTTGGGAACCGATGTTTGATTCCGGTTTTCCCTATGGTCATGTATGTTTTACTACATATTACCTTGCATGCTTTGATGACATGCCATAATTACGCGTGACATTCCATTTATCAAAATGGGGTGTTACAGTGCTCAAGTCCTTTGGATGAGATCACAATTAACTGACTACGGTTTGGGATTCAACAAAATCCCGATGTATTGTGACAACAAGAGCGCTATTGCCCTTTGCTGCAACTATGTTCAACACTCCCGGGCCAAGCACATAGACATTGGCTACCATTTCATTAAGGAGCAGGTGGAGAACGGAGTGATCGAGCTGTATTTTGTCACTACTGAGTACCAGCTGGCGGATATGTTCACCAAAGCCTTAGATCGAGGGCGAATCGAGTTTTTGATCGACAAGCTTGGCATGAAATCATTCACTCCAGCGACTCTCAAAGAGTTGGCAGAAGAATCAGCTGAATAGTCGTGGTAAACTATTCAGAGTATCCTTTGTTCGTGATCATGTATATTATCGTAAATATATAAACCACAAAAGAAAAATACAAAAATATAAAACCAACAAAAATCATAAAAAAATATAAAACCTAGAAAAACCATAAAAAATTATAAAATCCAGAAAAACCAAAAATATTTTTCGTTTTTAAATCGGGCATGTCTTTTAGTACGGTAATATTTACGGCCTTAGAAATGTCGATCAATATCGACATGGCGCCATAAATAGAGTCCGTATAAAAGTTGTACATTTTTAAAACATGCCCATTATGGCTTGTAGTTATTTCAGACTGCAACCCGGTTTTCATATTAAAGTCACGTATTTCCTTGAAAAACGTTGGCTCACAACGGGAATTAATTTTCTCGAGCATGATTTACAAGCCAAATCATGCAAAGGGATCAAGTTTACTTTACAACTTGGTCTAACACGAATTTCTGTACGTCTCAGTGCATTAATTTGTTATAATAAGAGAAATCTTATTGACACCTCGAATCAATCTTTTTCAAGACATCAATTGGAAATGCTTTCATCAATATTTAACTCTTTAAACAATGACTACAGCTCTTTAAATAGAAAACGGGTCATCTTTTAAGGGGGAGAAAATATTAAATCATCTTCGTCATTAAATTGATTTTCAAAAGTGATTGTGGAAAATTAATGGCTAAATGATAAATGAGTGGTATTGCTTTAGAAAACGACTTGTGCTCGTTCAAGGTGATAGGACTTGCTTTAGATTTTGGAGATTTGCAAATAGGTTGCGATTGCTAAGTTGTGTGAAAGTTAATAGTGGCTAAGTTTGACAATGGTTAGAAAAAATGAAAAGTGATAAACCAAAAAGGAAAAGGAGTGAAAATGTAGGGTAAAAAGTGACATTTTGAGAAAGTTGTCAAAATTTTGACCTAAGTCAAAACTTAACCCCCCCCCCCCGTCCACTATAATGTTTCACTGTTTCTTCATTTCTTGCCGCCATTAAACACACACACAAGCTTACAAAACTTGCGTCTCAATCATCCAAATCTGTTCCATTCGATCTTAGAAGGTAATTACATCAATATTTAAACTTATAATTCGTCAAATTCATCATCTAAATCTTGTTAATTGATTCGGGTAGTAAACTTTATCAGATTTAGGATTTATTTGCCTATTTAGGATTAATTGTTTAAGATTTTTGGTGGGTTTTGCTCGGAATAGCTTTAGATGATGTGGTGTTGCCTTAGATTGATTTAAATCTCACAAACGCGCTTAGAATTAATCATCATAGCTACGTTTGAAAAGTTCCGGATGAACATGGATATAAACTTCTGAATGAAGGAATTTTCTGAAAAACTTCCGAATGAAGGAAAGTTCCGAACGAACTTCCGAATGAAGGAAGTTCCGAATGAAGGACTTCCGAATGAAGGAAGTTCCGAATGAAGGACTTCCGAATGAAGAAGTTCCGAATGAAGAACTTCCGAATGAAGAAGTTCCGAATGAAGAACTTCCGAATGAAGAACTTCCGAATGAAGGACTTCCGAATGAAGAAGTTCCGAATGAAGAAGTTCCGAATGAAGAAGTTCCGAATGAAGAAGTTCCGAATGAAGAAGTTCCGAATGAAGAACTTCCGAATGAAGAAGTTCCGAATGAAGGACTTCAGAATGAAGAAGTTCCGAATGAAGGACTTCCGAATGAAGTTGTTCCGAATGAAGGACTTCCGAATGAAGAAGTTCCGAATGAAGAACTTCCGAATGAAGAAGTTCCGAATGAAGGACTTCCGAATGAAGAAGTTCCGAATGAAGAACTTCCGAATGAAGAAGTTCTGAATGAAGGAATGTTCCGGATGAAGAAGTTCCGAATGAAGGAAAGTTCCGGATGAAGAGTTGTTTGATTGATAGTATTTGCATGCTATAAGTACTTGTTGAATTATGTTGTTGAAATATGTTATGCTTAGATATAAGAATGATACATATCTATATATGTTTTTGTGCATCAACCTTTCATGTCTTATCTTAAGCAGATACAATGACTAATCCAACAGTACAAGCAATCCAAGACTCTAGAGAAGCCGCAATTGCCGAAGCACGAACACTCAAGTTCATACCAAACAACCACCGGCTAAAACCAGTCTCAAAATCCACTCACCATGGTTTCAAAGTCGCCATAGCAATTCTTGATCAATCTCATTTCAAGAATTCCTTAAGGAGTATTGCCTCGGTGCCTTATGATTATATGTATGAGTTTTGGGCTACCAAGGAAATCACTTCAAACAAGATCACATTCACTCTCGACAACAAGCAGCAGACACTTAAGGTTTCAGACTTCCGTAAGATATTTGGCATTAGGGATTCACCCAAAGGTATGGTATTTTCGAGGGATCCTACTAAAGACGAACTCATGGAGTTATTCGATGCTATTGGATGTCCTGACATACAAGTTGCGTCTGAGTTTACCACTGCTAAAGTAGGACAACCTTGGAGAGCATTGTTGGGTATTCTCAGTAGATGTCTTACACCAAAAACAAGTGGGCATGATGCTTTGCGCAGTCCAATAATGAACATCTTCCATGGGATGTACAAAGGCGCAAATGCAGATTATGCTTTATTGTTATGGGAAGAATTCACCTTTCAACTCTTCCATAACAAGAAGCTGAAGACTAATTTCTTTGCTTACCCTCGGTTTATCAAGCTTATCATTAACTATTGTATGAAGAATGATGTTACAATTGATAGGCGTGCAGCAAGTCGTCATCACACTGAAGAGGCTGATCATATTGTGGACTTAAGGCATGAAGGACCATCTGGTGGTGTGATTCCTGGTCCTATTCCCGATTACCTTCTGACGGATAGAATTAAAGGTTCTGCTGATTACAAACTACTGCAACTAGAAATCAAGAAGTTAAAAGCAAACCTTCAGACTGGAGAAGACTCGTCTACTACGGTCAAGAGTAAAGGTAAACGCAAGCAACCAGCTGCGTTACCTGAACCCGAAACCAAGAAGAAGAAGACTGAGGTTAAGAAGGGAAAGGGTAAGGCTGATGAGATGGTTCTACGTGACGAAGAAGATGTTGTTGATCCTACTCTTGACAAGACGGAGAGAAAAATGATGAAGATAGCTATTGAAAGGAGTAGGAAAGATACGGGCGGTAGTGGTTCAGGTGCAAGGATAAATATTGAAGAAGAGTATGAGGAGCCAGAGGATATTGATGAGTTTGGGTCACCTGAACGGTATTCTACTTCGAAGGAGCCATCAATCCCTGTTTCAGCAAGTGTTGAAAAGGAGTCTGGTGCTCCTATAATCATGGTGTCTACTCAACCGTTAGTAACTCAACCTATAGCAACTCAACCTCCAACAATACAACCTTTACCAACCAGACCGGCTTCAACACCATTCCTTCCACCACCAATAACTCCCATCCTTAGTACCGTAGTAACAACCGAGCCTCTTCAATCAACCCAGAGCAGCTCTGCAACATCTACAATGGCTGCATTGGTGATGGCCGAAATGTTGGATAAACATACGGATAATCACAAAAGAGAAATGGATGAACTTCTCCAAGAGCTACATAGACGAGCTCAAAGTGAAGAAGCATCTAGGAAAGCCCAAGAGGAGATGCTTGCTAAGTTCGCTGCAGATATGGAATTGACGCGAAAAGCTCATGCAGAAGAACTAGCTCAGGTTAAGCAGGCTGAGGCGGATAAGCATGCTGCACGTATCACTAGACTTCAAGCGATGAGGGATAAATACAAGGAGCAGAAAGAAGCACTTGAAGCTTCTGTGGAAGAGAGAGTGAAAGAATCTGTTGAATCCATTATGCCAAAACTGCGTGATGAGTTGAAGACACTCGCGGCTGATAATTTGATGATCAAGTCATCCAATCCTTCTAAATCCGCCTACAAAATTGCTTATGACTTGACGGATTTTGAATTGAAGAAGATCCTGAAAGCTCGAATGAGGGAACTTGGATCGTTTGATAAATCTAGGATTCAACGGGCTCTCTACAAATCCCTGAATGACGCTATCATGGAGGATGATAGGTTATTTAAAACGTTTGGAAGTGTGGTACCATACCACATTCTACCTGAGGAAGAAAGGGAAGAAAGTGAAGAAGAAGAGGGTACTGGTGAAGATGAAGGTGGAGAAGAAGAAGAAGAAGAAAAGGATGATGAAGATGACGATGATGTTGATGATGATGAGGATGATGATGATGATGATGATGATGATGGCGATGATGGTGGTGATGGTAATGAGGAGAGTTCTAGGGGGAGCAACGAGGAAAACGATGATGATGATGATGGGGGTAAACAGCCTAAAGAGGGAGATAAGGTTACCAGCTCAAAGAAACCTGCTAAGTCTGGAACCAAGTCAAAGAAAGATGCAGCGCAGAAGGACAAATCAACATCAACGGAATCAAGACGATCTAAGTGGCGCCACGATGTGAATGCTACTACAGCTTCATCGATTCCCGGTACTTCTATTGTTGTATCTATACCTGTTACCACTAACCCTATTAGTCCTGTTGGTGTTGCTCCTGTGATTGCAGAATCAGTAACGGAACCTGAAGCTGCACAACACTCACCCGTTCATGACACCGCCGAGATGCCTGAATCAAAACCAGCAGATGTTCGCGTTTCTACTCCTCTACAACAAGCACAACAATCTACGGTTCCTGAACCAAGCACACGAGACTGGGCAGACACGTTGGAGATTGACGAGACTGCACCGCCACAGGCTTGGATCACGGCAGCAGCGTAATATGATCCAATCACGGACGCTGACAGAGATGTTCTATATCTCCGTATCCGTAGTCCGATTGACTTGTGTGCATTTCTTGCTCATGAGTATAAGACTTCGGTTACTCCGTCTTTGGTGAAGAAAGCACTTAAGGATAAAAGACTTCGCGCCAAAACCAGGTTAACCTGAATGGAGTTCGAGTACTATGCTGATGAGATCCTGAAAGCTCTGAATACCGTTCAACGGCCAGGTCTTCTTGATTCAGAAAGAGCTCCACCTCCACTTGATCCTACTCAAGATAATAAGATTTCTCTCGACTTCTTTGTCACCTATGATCTTGAGTATCTTCTGAAGGGTTCATCAACGTACGCAACCTCCTTGACCTTGCTGAAAGCTGCCAACTGGGGGACAATACCCTGGATCGAGGAAAAGGTAAACAGACTCTGGGTCCCAAGAGTAACTCGTAATTATGATATGTATGCTGTCATAGGTGCATCTCATTGGGACGAACGAGTCCGAAGGGCGTACAGGGGTTGCTGCCTAGTCAATTCTGGAAGCAACGTTAGATCCGATATCCGCATCTCCAGTATTTTAGGGCTGAAAACTGAAGCCAAGAATGGCTATTATCATGTGACGGAGATTCGTTTGAAAAGGGAGGATGACAGAGAATACAAAATCCAGCAGGGAGATTTTTCTATCATTCGTCTTGAGGATATTGAAGATATGTTGCTTCTGATGACCCGTGATCAACTCATACATATTCCTCGTGAAGACCTCATTGCCTTGAATACAGCACTTCGTATGTTCACACGAAGCGTTGTTATCAAGAAAAGAGTTGAAGATCTTCAGTTGGGAGTCGAAAGTTACCAAAGGAAGCTTAACCTAACCCGTCCAGTGAATCAAGTGTTACCTCAACATGTCAACAGATGTCCCTATACCGGCATTTCTGTTCCAAATTGTGGGATTTTCTACTTGAATAGTCGAGGGTTAATGAAGTTTATGAGGGTGGGTGAGCTTTATAAGTACAGTGATGGGACTCTCATCTACGTCAGAGGAAAGTTGGATCATCTCAATTCGGGTGGGACTTTACCAGAGATGACTGAGGATTGGCATCAGGGTTATCGGCAGATGGCGAAGTATGTGATCAAGAAGATCGATCAAAAGCTCCGTGAACGTAGATTGATGAGGAGCTTGGAAAGATTCGTTGGTGGAAGACCATATTTAGTGCACCACAAGCTACTGCAACGATCCATCTAATGGGTCGTACACTTCAGGTCCACTTTATATTGGTTTTCAATTGTGAATATGTATATTTGTGAATATTGTGCTTGTACGGCTTGATGTAGTGTTAAAGTATGATAATTTTTCAAGAATTTCTCACGAGATTCTAAATCTTTCAAAATATATCATACTAAAGCACTACAAATATCCCTTATTAATTTAAGGGGGAGCATGAACATGTTCTATGGCCAAACATCGATTTCATTTTTACCCAAAGACCGGTTAATCCATTCAATATCCCAAATATTAATGGTTAACATTTTGGATAAGGGGAGAAAATGGGATTAAGGAGACTTAAGTGATACTTGGCTAAAAGATGAAAAAGATTTAACGATAATCCAACTTAATATGTGTAAAGCACGTATTAAGGGGGAGCGTTTTTGATGATCAAAAACACCTAAGGTACGAAACTTTTGATTTCAATATCACGAGTACTTTAGGTGATTTTCAATGATTTTTCATGGTGGCAATTCCTTCCCAAAACACGCTTAATTCACGACGAATGTGGTGACAAAAGGGTGGTAGGAATAGGTTTAGTCCAATGATTCATCAGAGCCGATGGAATCTTCCCAAGGACAATTCCCTAGATAGAATTAGAAGTCCTAGGAAAGATGGAGAAAGAATGTGAACGTAGCTGAATGCCGACAAAGTACTTAAGCTAGCACTGGAACAATCACAACAAGGTGCTAGTGATGACGTATTGGTAAGCATTGAAGGGGTTGAAGAATGAAAAAGAATTGTAAAGATAAAGGGTGTAAAGAAAGAAGCCCTCCTTACAACTTTAGGCAGAAACCGGGTCAATACATATGCTATTGAGGTCATTTTTGCTAATGATTCTCGGTATTGAAGAAAGACATCATGGACCCAGTGATGCAATGCACAACCCTTCCCAGCTAACTCAAATATCTCTCAAAAGGTATTTGTTTTAATCACACGGAGATCAACACGTTATCTATTGGTTTATTCACTCCGAATAGACTGGTATTGAAAAGGTGGCACTCCTCTCCAGCCATCGCTCACTAAATCAAAACGCACTATCGAGTCTAGAGCCAAGAGATCATCAAAAGTCTCATTAGGACACTTTCCATTTATTCCTTGCTTTCTCACACACTGTGAAAAGTAAGAGATTTTCATGAGTCCTACGCAGTATTCCTGAAATATTGCCAGAACATCCGAGTAATACGCAAGTATTACAATGAAGATGGAAATCCTGCTTGAGCCAACATCAAACAAGCTCATGGTAGGTTACACGTGCGGTTCTTTTAGAACCAATCTTGTGAAAAACTGGAAAGAAACAGTGGTTTAATTCTTAATTGAACTTAAACTCGTTCCAGGCCTCTACGCATTATCATATGATCTTGCCAGAACACTCAGAGTGACTCTTTATTGATCACAGTGACGAGTGGAAATCCTTCTAGTGTTAACATCAAACAGCACTTGGTAGGTGACGTGCAAGATTCTTTATGAATTGAGCTCGTGACAACTGGAAAGCAACGATGGTGAAAATCTTAATTGAAATTCACTTGTTCCAGGTTTCATGAATTGACGGCTTCAAATCACAAGGATAATTTATCCAAGTGATTCACTCTTTATGTTCGCAGTCAGCTTTGGACGATCGAATAAAGAGAACGGGTTTACCCGTGAAATCCTGTCAGGAAGTTACTTAATTGAAACTATCCGTCACGGGTACGATATCTAATATCGTCCAACGGTCTTCACCGACCGGAGGTAAAATGCTACCGAATTAGAATAAAATGTTCAAAGCCATTTTATTCGTGTCGTTACTGTGTACCTGTTAAAGACGGTGGCGTTGCTGTGTACCTGTTGAAGACGGTGGCGTTGCTGTGTACCAGTGAAGACGGTGGTGTTGCGGTGTACCTGTAGAAGTCGTTCCCACATGCTTATGTTTTTCTGCATCAAAGCTTAGCAAAAATTCAAGAAAGTACAAGATAAAGTCTTCCGCTGTACCAAACTCTGAAACTTTCGAGAATTCAACAAAAAGACATAAGTGTGTGGAACATGGAGTCACGAGGAGGCAAGTTTCACAAGAAGGCAAAGATCGCATGTGAAAGGCCAAAAGAACAATGCTCTCAAGCCAAAGCCTAAAAGATCAAACCAACATATTCACAACAAAAGAAAGAAAAGAAGAAAAGACTACGAGCTAAAAAACGAAGACTTAGTATAGTATGCTAGGTTTAGAACTTTGTAACATGGAGTGACCTCCCTTAGGGGGAGATTGTTAGAAATACGTTTTTACGTATATTAGAGGTATCGGTCACTCCACAATATTATTAATGTTGTAATAGTTCGTAGTTTATAGTTACTTATTTAGTTAAGTAAGAACCGGTCCATGGGCTTGTCATGGGCCGGCCCAAGTCCACATAAGACTTGGAAGTATAAATACCCCTTTCCTCCTTGGAAAGGGGTTGGTTGTTGAACATTTCTCATTTCCACTTAATGAAATAACACATAGTTTTCTCTCACTTTCTCTCTCTAGTTTATCTCTCTAGAAATCATCAACCCCCTTCATAGATTCATAGGTTATCAAGATTCTGCAAAAGGTTAACAACAGTGTATGTGAAGGAGATTGTTTGTCGACATGATGTTCCTTTGTCGATAATTTCTGATCGTGATAGTAGATTTACTTCAGAATTTTGGAAGTCTTTGCAGAAAGCGATGGGAACGGAGTTATGTTTAAGTACAGCATATCATCCGGAAACTGATGGAAAAAGTGATAGAACGATTCAAACGTTAGAGGATATGCTTCGTGCATGTGTGATTGATTCTGGAAATGGTTGGGATAAGCATTTGCCATTGGTTGAATTTTCGTACAATAATAGTTATCATTCTAGTATTAAAGCCGCTCCATTTGAAGCTTTGTATGGACGTAAGTGTAGATCACCAGTGTGTTGGAGTGAGGTAGGAGAAAGTAAATTGACTGGGCCTGAAATGATATTTGAGACGACTGAAAAGATTGTACAAATCAAGAAGCGTTCGTTATCTGCCAGAAGTAGACAAAAGAGTTATGCTGATAACAGAAGGAAACCGCTGGAATTTGAAGTAGGAAACATGGTTATGTTGAAAGTATCTCCATGGAAAGGAGTAATTCGTTTTGGAAAGAGAGGAAAGTTTAGCCCGAGATATATTGGACCATTTAAGATTATCCAAAGGATTGGATTGGTGGCTTATAAGTTAGAATTGCCTGATGAGCTTAAGGCTATTCATAATACTTTTCATGTGTCTAATTTGAAGAAGTGTTTAGCTAAAAGGGATGTGGTGATTCCATTGGAGGAAATTCAACTTGATGATAAGTTGCATTTTATTGAGGAACCTGTAGAGATAATGGATAGGGAAGTTAAGAAGTTTAAGCATAGTAGAATTCCGATTGCGAAAGTGAGATGGAACTCTAGACGTGGGCCAGAGTTTACCTGGGAACGTGAGGATTTCTTTAAGGACAAGTATCCTAATTTGTTTAGGAAGAATTAAGCGCGGCAGACGTCGCTTCTTTTAAGAAGGGGGGGATGTGACAACCCAAAACCGAGGTTATTGCTTAATCTTATTTTACGGTTATTTTTGAAATTTTTGGATGAGTTTGAACTATATTTATTTTTGGAGGTTTAAGTTTAAACCGATGTTGGAAGGTCTATATTTAATATTTATTAAGTATAAGGAGTATTAGCAAGCGTGATGTTGATGGATGCCAAATATTTTACGTCTTATTGTCGGTTGTTCGATTTTTGTCATTTTTGATGTTTTATTTTAAATGACGTGTTAAGTCGAGTCGGGAGTCGATATTATTATATTTGAGGTACGTTTTAAATTTTTAAAAGTATCTTCATGAAACCCGAGCCCCGTAAATATTTTGAAAATTGACTAATAGTTATTTCCGGCTTTTTAGCTAACTATTTACATTTTTAGCCACAACTATTGCCAAATTGCAACCAAGGTCCCTACTCCACTATATATAAAGCCTAAACAACACACACACACTCTCATTTCTTCCACTTAAAAATTTCACCCATTCTTTCTTTCTCTCTCTATATTGCCGAAACCTTCACCACCCCATCAAACACATACAATTTTCAAATTAACTCAAGTTTGAGGATGAATTGAGCTAAACTAATCATAGACCCATTCTTAGAATTGATCAAGGATCACATTGGTATAAGAAATTCTTACATGCAAGCATTTTTTTTCTTGATGTTGGTAGGTAGAAGCCATGATCATGCATGGTGTTTTTAGCATGATCAATGGTGGTTCTTTCTAGAATCTTTGTTAAAAACATTATTTTGATCTAAAGGTTTTAATTCTGATTATGATTTAGATGTTATGGTTCATATATGATGATATTAGGGTATAGAAATGATCATTTTTATGGTTTGTTTTGATCAAAAAGTTGATTTTGTACAAGATTTTGGTAGTCATTTTATAACAGTAAGTAAAGTGTAAAATCCGAATTTTTATGTTTTGAAAATGGCTTAACTTATAGCCTAGGGTTGTAGATAATTTTATTAGCTTCGATTTGATATAAGGTAGAGCTTGTAGCTCCAAACGAGCGCGAAGTTATGATGTTTTGATTGATCGTGTACCGGGAGACGAGTATCGGCACTACATATAGTTGTTGTCGATATTTGGATCGAATCTCGGGGACTCTAAATGGATGTTTTGAAATTTGTAACCTACTGATAATGAGGTGTTTACTTTATAGGTTGACTTTACTTTAAAACTCGAGTGTCGGTTTTGTAAGCGGAGTCGTTTAAATAAGTTAAAACGGTTGTATGAATAATTAACGTAAATCTGTCCGGATTTTGTAGTTTGAAAATGAGTCGGGTAAAGGACTTTAAAAGTAATTTCATTTGATAAACTTGTAGGAGGACTTTCTATATATTAAGTTAGTTTATCGAGTCGTTTCATAAACGGTTGACAAGTTTAAAAGGGGTAAATAAGCTAGTACATGTAGTATGTACCGACGGATTTTATTAAAAGTATAAAATGGTAAAGTAAATGTGTAGTAAAGTATAATGAAGTTATTTATATCGTTTTCTCTCGAGTTTATCGTGACTTTATGAGTTTGAGTTTGATGTTGTTATGTATGATTTATTTCTCGAGTCATTATTAATGAACGCGCCTTATTTGATAGGTAGCGGTTCTCGTGTTTGAAAGGCATCCATATTCATCGATGATCATCTCGCTAGATCTCTTATACTAAGGTGAGTCTGTAGCCTCACTTTTTTTTTATGCTAGCTACCAAATGTTTTATACCCGTGAGGGGGATACATGCTATTTGAAAATAAATGAACACAAGTCATGAGTAATTGTTGGACCCGAATGTTGCCTAAAGTTGAATTCATTGTATTGATTAACTTGTGGCTAAAGACCCTAAATTCATGAGCCGTTAACTATCTTCTGACTTGATGTTGTGAGTCGAGAATAGCCGCTTATTCTAATGATAGTACTATTGGGTTGACCACCCTATCTGAGACCAGGGCATTACGTTGAGTAACCCGCTGGGAAGGATAATTTTACGTGAATAAGATTGTGGTAATCTAGCAACTGATACCCTAGAGGGGCAATGGTTTTATTCTAGTCATGCTGGCATTTGGCGTGGGTGACTATTTGGTTAAGGGGTCGGTGTCATGAGCTTAAATACAATGTTTGTTTAATATCATTATTATTACTGCCTTGAATATAGATTGTGTGTACGAAAATTCTATAAATGATTATGATTTATTTTCTTCTTGTGTTCAAATGTGATTTGAAAAACCTATAGACACGCTCAACATTATTGTTGAGTCGTTTTATGCATGTATTTCACCTAATAGGAAGTGATGGAGCATGGAGCTTTGCTGTGGAGGTTGTGGCTTGGCTTTTGGAAGAATGTTGGTCTAAAAACTGTTTCTACCTTTTAATGTTGAACAATTTACTTTATGTTGATGTACTGTACTAAACTTGTTGGTTGTTGGTCGAGATCCATGGGGACTAAACACTTTACTCTGGTGTCGTGTCAGTGCACTTATGGGATGAAATTTATGTTTTTGACCATTTATGAAAATCATGTTTATATTTTGTGTAAACGTTCTATCTTGAGTCGTTCAATATACCTTGTGTGATGATGCTTGTGTCTAGCACCCAATTGTGTATTTCCGCTGCGCAATGTAAATTGGGGGTGTTAGAAATGATAGAGTTATTTATAAGTCTCGTATCACGATCACATGTGTAGTAATTATTAGCTTACTCTCCCCACGCTTTTGTTTAAGAAAATTGTTAATAAATATTAATTTAGCGGTTTAGTCACTATTGTTGGTTTCTAATTTGTTTTAGTAGCTATCATGTAATTAAATTGGGAAAACATTAAGGTATCGCCAGCGTCACGTTTTTGAAGTATTGGCACCCGAATAATCGAAAGCTTCACCTAATAATAAGATTTCAAGTGCTCACCTAAATTAAGCAAAAATTTGAAGCTCACAAGGCCGAAAAATCTATGCCCAAATTGAAAGTGAAATTAAGCCTTAATCTTTGAAGCTTTAAAGATCCAAAATTCGCTTTTGCGTGAGGATATACGTCTTTGGCCATAATAAAACCACCGATGATGGCGGATAATAAAAGGCAAGGCAAGACCGAAGTCATAATAAAAGCTCCATGGCAGAGTTGAATAAAAGATGGAGGTAAACCTATGATAATAAGGCCCTTCCGTTAGGGGGCGTATAAAAGTCTTGGTAATAAGTCTCATGTTCAAAAGCGTTATAAAATCGTGTTTATCGATCCTTCTTGTTGACTTAATTTTTTGACATCGTTGTCTATTAGGATGAATTATTAATTTAATGATTTTGGTTACACCGTTAAGACTCTATTTTTAGACTTAATCTCTATTCACGCATAAGTCAATGATGTATCCTCGTGATCATTAAGGCAAAAATAAAATACTAGAGATACCAAGTAGGAATAAGGGAGTTTAGGTTCGTAACTAACACTCATGAGATATGATCGTGTTGCTAACTTATAATAACAATGATCTCGTTACATGCTTAGGATGGAATTGGGTGAAAATCGAGGACGATGAAATTATTTCTAACGAAGCATTCACGTGTTCTTGTTCTATGATCCCAAAATTCACTTTATCGTGATGAAAACAATACATTATGTCTAAAACACGTGTAGTAGTTTATTTAAATTTATGTCTTCAATAAATGTCATCATAAAATGAATTTTGGAAGTGCTAAGATACTTAATTCTAGCATTACGTGAGGGCACGACAATGGTTTAGTATGGGAGAGTGATGAGACTGCAATTATACATAGTCTCATCGTCTAAATCAGGCTTAAAACGCTTAAAATTCATTAAAATACCCCAAAATATGCTTGTGTTTGTTCATTGTGTATTTTAGGTACGGATATCGTGAATTTATCAAAAGATTACAAGAATCAAGCAAAAACGAACACGAGAAACGAAGCCGCATAGAGAACCGGACCCGATTCATGAATTTTGCAAAAGTGCCCCTAAAGTTTGAAGATTGTACAAGTTTGGTCCCTCAAAAATTGAAGCTTGTCACTTTATACCCCTAAAGATATTGAAATATGAAAAGGAGTCCCTAAAGTTTCAATACTTGTAAAGAATAGTCCTCCAATATGAAGAAAGTTACACATTAGATCCCTTTTTACAACAAAGGACTAACGGTGCAATTACACAAGGACTAGCCATAAAAACCAACAAGGACTATGGGTGTAAAAGTTTTCAAAGGACTGCTGTTAAGTGGGGGGCCATAATTGACAAAACCCAAAATATAATTAACCCAAAACCCAACAATCCATTTACCCAAACCCACTCACCCACCAGATATTAATAAACCACGTTTAAGCACATTTTATTAATATAATTTGGGGAGCCAAACACATACTGTGCTTCATCAACTCATCTAAATCCCCTTTCATCCCATCAAGAACCCTAAATCCCATTTTCTTAATTACTTTATAATTACTCACAAATATTTCCAGAACCACATTTAAACCTAATCTCATCTTTTTCCCGCCTTTGTTTTGTCCACTATATTCACCTGGTCCCCTCCCCATGTGCCCACTGCAAGATGCAGACAAGCTACAACAGCCATCCAATGGCTAATGGATTTTTCTTCCTTCCAAAGCTATCTCTCAATGGCCTAGATAAAAAAGACAGCTGGAACATCACATGGTTTACAGCAGGAGGTCACAAGATGGCTCATATTGACCAAGAACAGTCAACACAATTCAAATCTCAAGGGTATTTGTGGAATTCGTATGCATTAGGGTTTGTAATTTTTTTAGTGTTCTAGACTTTTCTATAGCCTTTTATATAAAGGCATGTTAGGATAGCTTTCATCCTTGTTCCAGTTTTGTATCTTGTAACTTTTTGTTTTGAATATTTAGAGTTTATTAAAACATTGCAAGATTCACTCTAAGTTCCATTTTAATCGTTTTTCTAGTATATTTATTTACTTTACTTTGCAAGTGTAGTGTTATAGATTCATCAAAATTGTCAATGATTCAAGGTCACTTGGTTTTTGTCCGTTTTATCATAAGCTTATAGGAGCTTATATACTTGTTTGATTGACAACCTAACAAGCCCTATAAGCTAGTATAAGTTTCTCTTTATTTGTTTTTCAAGTTTCAAAAAAAATTTGGTTTCAAGTTGGTGGTATACTCCAAGAATTTCCAAAATCTTTTGTGGTTGTTTTCTGAAATCAGTGTTCCAAAGAGCACACTCATAAGCTCTTGACAAAAGCCTATGAGTGAGCCCTTTGGACGTGGGATCATCTATTCTTTGTGTTGTTAAAAGTGCAGGTACCAAGATAACAAGACTCCATCAACTTTCTTTCCATGATATTGGTTCAGGAGTTGAACCTCAACAAGTATGTTTCAAGTCATATTCAACAAACCTTCTTATTCATTAAGCGAAGAAAAAGCCGGTGGCATCTACCTCCACTAAGGTGTGAACTCCATTTTTTAAAGCTTTTTTGAAAATTTTGCATATTGAAGATTGGTGATCATTGTTTGTTTTATGTTAATTTGAGGTTAGGTGATTGATTTATGTTAGATTTATATGATTTTAAGTTGTTTTGCATTAAAAATCTTTGTTAAAAAATGTATTTTGTGTTATAAGAGAGTGTTTGGTATTAGGCGTGTCGGGCTGTGGATGACACAAAAATATGACAAATATAGTATAACATATTCATGTAGGTTAGTTACTAATAATTTTTTAGTCGGCTTGATAAGTTTACCTAGAAAAAGATAAAGTTACACATTTGCAAAAAATTCTACTGTAGGTTGATTATAGGCTGTGTAAGCTTTGTTATTGCCTCTCATTACTTGTAATTTGGAATTTTGTTAGAGCCTATGGTAGTGTAGGTTTGTAGGTTAGTCGCTTAAGGTTAGGTAAGCCCAGATTCAAGAGCTGATAGCCCAAGGTTCAACAAGCGGGTCATTTGCATCAGCAAATACCCCTCTTTTCTGAACAGTAAGTTATAGGTACTCATTTGTGTAATTTAGGACTTGTTTTTGGGCATGTGTTTTGATAATTGCTTTACCATTAGGTTTAGGGTATAACTAGGGGTATCTAAGCTAAGTTTTGTATTTGCGCGGTTTGCTTGAAGGAAATTCTTGCCCGATAATCATAAAAAGGGTCCACTATATTGGCAACACCCCATTGGGTCTGTTGTGCTTAACCAGTAGGTTGCTCAACTCTAGTTGCATAACTTAGGCTTGAACCTTGGTTAACCAATATTCTAGGATCAAATCTAGGTCTACGTTATCTGGTTTTAGGATCGTGATAGGTTTTAGATAGATTAATATTGCTTTATAGGTCACTGTACAAGCAAAGCCCACCAGACCCCCTAATTCATATTTTTTTACTGATTTTTGCTGATTTTGGGTCTAAATTGATATGATCTGTGTGTGAATTTGGTTTGTTTTTTGTTTTCTTTGACTCCCCACAAGCCCACGCTTGTGGGGGTGCCGTTTGTGCCAAAAAAACAGCAACGAATCAGCTCAAAAAACAACAAAACAAGCTTGAAAAAGCATACAGTAAGAATCTGCTTTGTTGTCCGAGAACGACATTTTTTTGCTTTTTTTCTGGTGTTGTCCGATATCGGACAAAACTGATATTGGGCAACACCTTTGTCTGGTAGGATCTTGGACAACACAGAAGTACTCCACCTTGGATTACTTTGGGGTACTTTCGTTTTTAGCCATTTTTTTAGTTTTTTTAAACTTTTCCAGTTTCCCTTGTTAATTTAGTTAAAATATAATTTAGAAAAATAAAATTTATTTTTAGCATTATTTTTTTATTTTTATGATTATTTTAGTTTAAAATTTGTGTTTAGCATTTTAAAAATAGAAAAATAGTTTTAAAAATTTAGGAAAAATATTTTTTAGTCTTTAAATAATATATGTGAGTTTTTAGTTCAATAAAATGATATTTTGGGTTTTATTTTTAATTATATTTAATTTTAGGGCTTTAATTAGCATTTAAAATTGAATATTTAATTAATAAAAGGTTTTAAAATTTATTTATTTAATTTTTATTCTTACTTATATTATTTTAGACTTAGTTTTCATTTTTAATTAATTTTTAGGTTTAATATTTAATTTTGTCACGTCTTACGTATTTACGTTCGCGTTTTACGTCACTCGTCGTAGTTTAATCGTAGTCGTAGCTTGTGTTTAATTTTCCCTCTTTTAAACCGAAAACGACACTAATCCAAACTCTTGATTTTATATAATTGGCACTTAATTCACACACCTCCTTCGAGAACGAACCCCATTTATTCGATTCGTCAGTTTTACTAAATCGTCGAGTTTAATACATGCCCATTATACGTTGTTTTCCTAAACACGTATTTTTACCACAATCAGTTAGCCTGCTGAATTGCCCTATGGTGCCTTATCCAAGGATTAGCTTTATTCCTTAGCTTAGTAAGATTGGCCTCCAAATTTGCAATTCTCTTATCTTGCTCAAGCTTCTCCTTTTGTAAAACTTGTACTTGCTTGGACAAGCTTGTACACAAAGAAGTTAAATGTGCAACATCCACCACCTCTGTAGCTCTTCCTTGTGGAGAACCACTAGCAACAATTGAAGCAGCAGGTGTATGGATCATCTCATTAGAGTGAGGTTGATCACCATCATGATGAGAATAAGATTGAGGATTTTGAGAGGGTATGGGACTCTGGGTAGAGGGATTTTGCTGAGAAGCACTAGCTGAGCTAGGACCCTCACCCTCTTATTTAGATGGGTGTGCTAACATATTAGCAAATAATGGTGTTACAGTCCCTGAGAAAGAGCTACCTTTCTTTGTCAAGAAAGAAAAGGTTCTCTTGGTGAAAGTGGGAACATCCCATGTATCTGTTAAGTCTGGTAGGTTAGGGATTTAGTCTTGTATTAGAGCCTGAATAAGTCTGGGATACATTAAAAAATTTTAGAGGCTTCTAAATTCCTAGTCATACCTTCAAAAATCAACCTAGAAAAGTTAAAAACTCTATTATTTTCCAAACAAATACCAGATGATGCCAAAGCAGTAGGAATTCGATCAAAAGATGTACTTTTGGAGCTTAAACAGTGAATTATGGCATGAAAAAGTAACTTCCATTGTGGTGAAAATAAACCCTTAAAGAAAGTAAGACTCTCCCTACCACCCTTATATCCCATGGCTGCAAGGCCATCATGTATCAGTATTGGTCAACATACTATACCTATTTGTATCATTAAGCCTTAAACTTGCCCTAAGCAGTACTTCAGTCACATAGATATTTCTATGATTAACCCTAGCTCTTATACAAGGTTGATTATGACGTGTACCTACTACAACAGTATTCCAGAATTGTGTAACAAGAGGAATAGAGACAATAGGACTTACAATAAACGCAAAATGTATGTGCCTTCGAGATAAAAAGTTAAGAATCTCATGAAACCCAAGTGAATCATCATTCTGAGTGAGTTTAGCAACCTGATTGTGTTTAGAGATTACTTGTAGAGCAGCCATTAGTATTTTTGATGAACGAAGATTAGAAAGAAGGTTATAGAATCGAGGTATAAAAATAAAAGATTAGGTGGATTAATTGTGTAATTGGGGTTAATATTTATATGAATAACAAACCCAAGCGCGACGAAACCGCCAATTTTACAAACAAAAAAGAGCCCCCTAGAACCGTATAGGAAGTTTTCTCCTCATACGGCTCGAGAAAAAATGAGACCCTCAACGGTACAACGGTTATGTATCAGTACATAGAACATACACGATACTTCAAATTTGCCTAGCGGTACTTGGTTCCAAAACGGTACCTCAAAGATAAGACCGGTACATGCATTCCACTATCATTGTAATCTCTTTAATATTAATCTAATAACCTGTAATTACATCAAAAACAAAAACATACACTATACAATAAAAATTAGCATTGGAATTGTACAATTGTTACCTCTCCTTAACATATGCAGCAGTTATTGGTTGAGCATACCAATATGTGTTACCAGGAACTATAATCTCTTAGTTTCAAATGCCTTGGTTAATAAATCAGCAACATTGTTATTTGTATGGATCTTCAAAACCTGAATAAGCTTTTTGTTATAAGCATCTCTTATAAAGTGATTTCTTATTTCATTATGCTTGGTTTTGGAGTGAAATACTGGAACTTTGACAATGCAGATAGTACTTTCATTATCAATGTAGATTTTGGTATTTGATAGGTGTGTAAACACCCATCTTTTCTACCACTTAATTACAATAATAACCGAGCCAAAACGTGTATTTTATGTCTTTTATGTCGGAATTATGCGTGGTTTGTGTTTTTGTTGTGATTTAGGACGAAAAGGTGAAAAGTGGATAAAACACGGGAATTCACGGGCATTTACGGACTTTTATTGAAGAAAAAGATGAAAGGCGAAGTCAAGAAGTCAAGAGTGCAAAAAGAACGAAAGTCCACGACCAATTCTGAAGATTTATCGAAGAAAAATTCAAAAGACGGAAGTTTATCAAAAGCCGAAGAATTCCAGTCTATTTTATTGAAGAATTTAAAGACGAGTTCAAAGAAATCCCGAAGCCAAAAGTCCCTTAAGTCCAAGTTTAAAGAAGATTAGAAGAAAAGGACTAAGTATGCAATTAATGAAGATTAAAAGAAGGAGGGACTTAATTACGCAATTAAGAGAAAAGGAAAGAGGGGAGGAAGCTTCCTTAATCCTCCCCTATAAATAGATTAGGATTGTTTACTTTTCATTGTTGTTGGCTAAGTGTGACAATTAGCTCTTCCACCATTTAAATACCTTGTCATTTACTTATCTTGTCAATTTAAATTCATGTTATGCACCTTAATTACCATTTAATTTCAAGTAAGTTTTCATTTAATCTTTGTCAATCTTTACTTTATCTTGTCAATCTCTTATCTTCCTTTCTTAATCTTTAATTTATGTGTTTATGTTTATGTTCATGTTCATGCTTTTATTTTGATCCAAGTGGTTTTTGATTATTGTGGTTAAAGTTGTTTGATTTCTTGTTTTAAATTGTTTGTTTATGTTATCTATTGATTCGTTACTGTTTAGTTTAAATCGTGTGATTTTATTTTGATTAATTTGTTATTATATCTGCTGTTACTGTATCCCCTTGTTCTTCGGGAGTGTTTGTTTTGTTTCTGATCTTTCCAGGAAAACTTCCGAACCAAGAAGGAGGGAAAGTGCTCATTCGGAACTTCCAAAGTTCCGAATCAAAGGTTTCATCCGGAAGATTTTAAGCTCAGCAAAACTTCCGAGTCAAGCTTTGTTCATCCGGAACATTCAAAGTTCCGGACGAAGGAAAACTTCCGACTCAAGAACCATTCATTCGGAAATTCCAAAGTTCCGAACCAGAAAAGCTTCATTCGGAACTCAAAAGTTCCGGATCAAGCAGTTCATTCGGAACTCCAAAAGTTCCGGATCAGTGGGAATTCATTCGGAAGTTTCCAAAGTTCCGAACCAAGGGCTGTTCATTCGGAACTTAAAAGTTCCGAATAAACTTCCGAATCAAGGGGCAAGTTCCGGATCAGTGATTGTTCATTCGGAAGTTTTAAACTTCCGAATCAAGGAGGCTTCATTCGGAATCTTCCGAATCAAGGGGTGATCAAAAGTTCCGAATCAAGGCAAGATTTAGAAGTTCCGAATCAGCAAAGTTCCGAACGAAGGATTGTTTTGGATAAGTGACATATTCTGATCAATTTGTTCCGGATCAAGGATTTTGGTAATATTCCGAGCGAAGAAGAATCATTTCAACCGAAGGTGACATTCCGGACGAGTGATTGTTCCAAACGAAGGTTTATTCCGAATGAGCTGTATTCAGGTTCTTATTAGTTTTTGTTTTTGATTTTTATTTTCAAGCTTTATTTTTTCTGCCTTTATTTTAATTACACTTTAAGATTATTTGCCTTAGTTTTATGTTAGTTTTGCCTTAGTTTAAGTTTTAGTCGCGTTTTAAGTTTGCCTTAGATAGATTTAAGTTTACGTCATTTACTTTAGTGCCTTTTATATTCAGTCACGCTTTTAAATACCTGCACCTTTACTTTAATTAGACTTAGATTTACTTTAAGTGCACTTTTACTTTAAAGTTCTGCACCTTTATTTTAAACACTACAACGACACATCTTTGTTCCACCAAAAACAATAGGGTCACATAGAGAGCCTAGATCAATTCGTTAAGATACCGAGAACACGAACTTTAATATTTTAATAAGGGCGAAAGCCAGTTATCAAATGGCGCCGCTGCCGGCTCTTTTCGTAAAGATTAACGGTTTTCTGTGAGAGACACGTTGCTTTTTGGGATCCGTTCATTTGTGAGCGTTATTTTTCTTGACTAAAAATTAAAAAAAAAATCATAAAAATTAAAAATTGATAAAAAAAACCATAAAAATTAAAAAGTTCAAAAATCCAAAAAGATTTTATTTTTATTGTATATATATATTGTCTTTGTGTTTGGTTTTGTTTTCTTTTGCATTTTCAGGTGTATGCGTACTAGATCTTCTAATTATCAAGAGCCCGAGCCTCCAGAAGATTTAAGTATGGCAGGTGTTAACAACAACAACATTCCACCGCACCTCAATAATAATAATAATAACAACAATGCTCTTCCACAGCCCGATCTTCGGACCATGGAGGAACTTTGTCAACCAACAATGTTTGGACGAGGAGGACCGATTGCGCCGATGCAAATCAACGCTCCTGAGTTTTCGTTGAAGCACCACATGATTCAGCAAGTACAAACAAACCCATTTAGAGGATTGCCTGATGATGATGCCAACAAACACCTTGACAAGTTCATTACAATCACCCAAAGCATGAAGTTTCCTGGGGCCACAATGGATGTTCTTCGCCTACAACTCTTTCCACATACTTTAACGCATCATGCCGAGAAATGGTTTGATCGTCTCTCGAAGAATTCTATTCACACTTGGGATGATATGACTCAACGCTTTTTGTCGCTCTACTTTCCACCATCCATGGTCACAACCTTCGCAATCAGATCAGCGGTTTCATGCAAGATCCTGATGAATCTCTTTTTGACGCTTGGGAGAGATATAATGTCTTGATCGATAGATGTCCAAACCACAACATGCTCCCTGTGACCTTAATCGATACTTTATACAACGGTTTGACTTTTCGAGATCGTGATACGATCAATGCAGCCGCCGGTGGCACATTCATGAAAAGGAGACCCGAGGAGTGTAGAGAGTTAATTGAGAACATGACTACTCATCACAAAAACTGGGATTCCTCTGCTTCTTCTAGGAACAACCCGAGAGTCAATGTTTCCTCCACCTCAGCAAACCCTTAGATGACCGAACTCACCCGCATGATGGCTGAAATGAGCAAAAGTATTACGCTTCTCGCTTCAAACCAACAACAACAACAAGTTAAAGCGGTTGCCAATCCTTGTGAAACATGTGGCGGTCCTCACTCATACACCGATTGTCCTTCGACACAAGGAAATCCGGAAAATGTGTATGCAGCTTACGGTAATTATTCACCGGAAAATTACCAAGCTAGACAACAAGGGGATAGAAATCTGCTGAGCTACCGTTCCAACAACTACCTTTCACCCGGTTTTTCTCCTCAAAACCAAAACCCCGCCAACAACTACAATAGAAGCAACCAAATCCCACCAAGAGCTTCTAACCCTTATCAACCACCCACCCAACAACACCCACCCATAAACACCGATGTTGATGCCATCATGAGAACTCAAGGTGAGCAAATCAAGAATCTACAGAGCCAAATAATCAATTTGAAAGGAGATATCTTGAAGCAAGGAAATGACATCAGAACCGAGGTTCGTGATAATATCCAATCTTCCTTCAGCACTTAAACGACTGAATTAAAGAATCTATTGGCTAGTTTCTTGCCCGAAGCTCAACCTTCTTCTTAGGGTTCTCTACCTTCAAACACCGTCACTAATCCGCGAGCTAATGTGAGTGCTATTACTACTCGTAGTGGAGTCACCATCGTAGGACCACCAATCCCACCCCCATCATCTACACCTCCTCCACCACCATGTATCCCTACTCCTCCTACACCTAGTATTAGTGCACCATTACCGTCTCTGCCTCGTCGTGACGATGTCTCTAGGAAGGACCCTTCAACATCACAACCTTCACCAACTACACCTTCACCGTCTCCCTATCAACCCAGAATCCCATACCCTTCTCGCATAGGCAAGACCAATGATCTAACAAAGGAGGACTCTCAAATAACAAAATATATCAATATGATTTCTCAAATGGGCTTCAGCATTAGTTTTCTTGAAGCACTTGTCCACATGCCCAAATTTGTTAAAGCATTTAAGGAATTACTTAACAAGAAGGAGAAGCTGATTGAACTCGCCAACACACGCTTAAATGAAAACTGCTCTGCAGTTATTCTTAAAGAACTTCCTGAAAAGCTAGGGGATCCCGGTCGTTTTGTGTTGCCTTGCGTGTTCAACAAAACTGAAGAATTTACTGCCCTTGCTGATCTCGGGGCTAGTATTAATCTGATGCCTTTGAGTGTTTGGAAAACACTATCATTACCCGATCTCATTCCAACAAAGATGACTCTTGAACTTGCTAATCGCACTCTCGCTTACGCCGTTGGTATAGCCGAAGACGTATTCATTCAAGTTGGCGCATTTACTTTCCCGGTCGATTTTGTCGTAGTTGATTATGAAATGGACCCTCGTATTCCTTTAATACTTGGTCGGCCATTTTTGAGATCCGGACGAGCTTTAGTAGATGTGGCCGAAGGTGAGTTAATCTTAAGAGTCGGGAATGCCTCACAAAACTTCAAAATGGGGACGCCTACAGAAAAATCCTTTGGAGGCCGAGAATCAGTGAATATGATTAATGTGCTCGATGACTTTACCGTCTATGACAATCCTCTATTCGATTCTTCTATCGATAATCCACTCTTTGAAGATAATGTGGATGATTCTCACTCCACTTTGGACGCTTCTCCCATTTATGATTCTCCACCGGTCTTTGATGCTTATGATGATGATGATTCTAGCTCAGATTCGGATGATTTTGATGATTGTACTTCTGAGTATCCCGAGCTGCCCACTTTTGATGATTTTGATGAGGCCGATACTCTCTCGAGCGATTCTTCACATGATGAAGATCCTCCGCCATCACTCGATCCTACTTTGGACGATTATTCATTTGAGGAAGATTTCTCTGAATTTCTCAACACTTACTTCCCTCATGAGAGTGATGCTCCTCCTTATGACTTTGAAGATTATCGTCTTGATCCTACTTTGGATTTGAAGAGCATTCTGTCAAAGGAGAAGAAACCGATCGACACCGAAATCCGTTGCACATACGATTTGACACCTCTTTGTCCTTCTTCTGAGGACGAGGTTGTGCTTCTTTGCGGATCTTCTTCACACTCGGCTGAGCCTGAGTGCTATTTTCCCTTAAAGGAAAAGGTGTTCGACCCCGGTATTGAAGTCTTTGAGCCATCTCAGTATCCACCTGATGAAATAAAAGGAAAAATCTTTGGAACCATTGAAGACATGCTTGCACCTCACCATACTTGCTCCCACCGTGCTCCATCACTGCTTAAGGGAACCCTGCCTACTCTTCTTTGGCTTGCCTTGTTCGCCTTAAGCTTGTGTTATTTGCTCGATGAAAACTATGTCTTTGATCCTGGTGGATGTCTTTCATGCTTCTTCCGTTAATGATCAAGGTCGAGTCAGGCTAATGACTCGGTTAACAAAAATCAAGCGCTTCTTGGGAGGCAACCCATGCATCTATCTTTTCGCTTTCTTTATCATAAGTGTAGGGGGGACCCTTTGGTTTGCTATTTCCTCTCCTCACTTCTTAATCAGGGATTCGAGCTTCACTGATCCACTCTTGATGATTCTTGACGACCCGTGATTCCGTGTTCCACTTCTTCCCGGTTCTATCCTAAACTCTTTTCGATTCACTATTTTATATTTTCTCAATATTAAAATAGGAATCTCTTTAGTGGTCTTTCCCTTAGCAAGATTTAAACAAAGTGCACAATGTCCTAAGTGTAGGGGAGTTTACTCCCACATGCTTAAACATTGAGGACAATGTTTATCTTAAGTGTAGGGGGGACTTCTATCGAAGTTAAGTGGTCTTTTCCTTGTATTTGTCCTCATTTTAACCGGAAAATCAATTTTTCGACATTTTTCAAAATTTTTGATCTATTTTGGCCTATTAGTTTTTCCCTTTGTTTAGTTATTTTCTTTCCTTATTAGAGTAAATGTTTAATAAGTGGTTTTAATTTTCAAACGTTGTGAATCTTTTGACTCAAGCCGAGTTTACTCTAGCTAGTATCCTTAACGTGTTCAAGTCAAGTTTTGCTAGGCTTTTATATAGGAAGCTATAAAACGCGAAAGTCTTAACTCTCACGGGTTAAGAACAAGAACTTTTCGCAAGTTCCTATAATTGATCCTAGAGAGTCATTTATCAAGGGAACTTTGAAATGCGATTTCTAAACTTGAAAAAGTCTAAGAATTTGCAAGATCCTATGGGCAACTCGAAAACCCAAAACTTTGATTTAATAGGCTAAGTATCCACGAGTCTCATTACTTGAGATTTTAAACTGTGGAGAACGAGAGATGATAGAGCCAATTATAAGTTCAGTATTCTTTCGTGAATTTATGTGAGTTAATTATAAGCCTATTCTCCCATCGCTTGCTAATAAATTTTTCTGCTAATAAATAAGGTTGTACGATTTGAAAGGTTACTTAGCTTCTAGCCCCAGATCGTTTAAAAGTTGCTCGGTATGGATTAGAGTTCATAGCCAAGGCATAACTTATTGAAGCGGGACGCGAAGATTGGCGAGTCCGAAAAGGCCCTAACAAGGCACGAGGGCTATATTTTGTTGCTAAAGATCCAAAGTGATGTGAAGAATCATTTATCAAAAATCAATATGAAGGATCGAGACACACGACGAAAAGCAAATACTCCACAAAAGTCATGGAGAAGTGTATCCGAAAAGACCCTAACAAGGTATGAGGATAAATAGATCCAAGTCATAAAAGGAGGCGGATCGTTGTATATCAAAGTCCAAAATAAAGATTGTAGAAAAATGAAGAAGTCGTGGTCCAAGTATGAATCTCTCAAAATTTCAAAGTGAAGAAATTCCAATTATGAAGAGAAGACCATTATTTCATGAACGTCTCTCAAGATTTGAAGTATGAAGTCGCTGCCAAATATCGGTCCGAGAAAGGTCTCAAATCGCGAAGCGAGTTATGCCAAGATATGAACTTTATGAGGTCCCGAGAAGCAGTTTTAAAAGATTTGGTCCTTTAGCTAACTATTGATTAAATCGTTCACTTTATTTTCAGACTTAATAACTATCGAAATAAGTCAAACAATGCATCCTCGTGATCATTCAAGACAAATAATAAAATATAAGAGATACCCCTAGGAATAAGGGAGTCTAAGTGAATAATTGGCCCACATGAGTTCGTGATAGTTTACTAACTTATAATAACAATGATCTCGTTTTTAAGCTTGGTTTGGAGAAAGTGAAAACTTGAGGATGATGATTATTCATAACATTTTCAAAACCCAAGGTATGCTTTTGATTTCTTTATTTTGTATGTTTTTAATTTTCTATCTCTTTAATAAAGGCCAACGTGGATTGATTATGATGAAAAGTGTAATCTTGCTTTGTAACTAATGCATTGCATGAGGACATTGCAATGGTCAAGTGTAGGGGATTTGATAGGTGTGTAAACACCCATCTTTTCTACCACTTAATTACAATAATAACCGAGCCAAAACGTGTATTTTATGTCTTTTATGTCAGAATTATGCGTGGTTTGTGTTTTTGTTGTGATTTAGGACGAAAAGGTGAAAAGTGGATAAAACACGGGAATTCACGGGCATTTACGGACTTTTATTGAAGAAAAAGATGAAAGGCGAAGTCAAGAAGTCAAGAGTGCAAAAAGAACGAAAGTCCACGACCAATTCTGAAGATTTATCGAAGAAAAATTCAAAAGACGGAAGTTTATCAAAAGCCGAAGAATTCCAGTCTATTTTATTGAAGAATTTAAAGACGAGTTCAAAGAAATCCCGAAGCCAAAAGTCCCTTAAGTCCAAGTTTAAATAAGATTAGAAGAAAAGGACTAAGTATGCAATTAATGAAGATTAAAAGAAGGAGGGACTTAATTACGCAATTAAGAGAAAAGGAAAGAGGGGAGGAAGCTTCCTTAATCCTCCCCTATAAATAGATTAGGATTGTTTACTTTTCATTGTTGTTGGCTAAGTGTGACAATTAGCTCTTCCACCATTTAAATACCTTGTCATTTACTTATCTTGTCAATTTAAATTCATGTTATGCACCTTAATTACCATTTAATTTCAAGTAAGTTTTCATTTAATCTTTGTCAATCTTTACTTTATCTTGTCAATCTCTTATCTTCCTTTCTTAATCTTTAATTTATGTGTTTATGTTTATGTTCATGTTCATGCTTTTATTTTGATCCAAGTGGTTTTTGATTATTGTGGTTAAAGTTGTTTGATTTCTTGTTTTAAATTGTTTGTTTATGTTATCTATTGATTCGTTACTGTTTAGTTTAAATCGTGTGATTTTATTTTGATTAATTTGTTATTATATCTGCTGTTACTGTATCCCCTTGTTCTTCGGGAGTGTTTGTTTTGTTTCTGATCTTTCCAGGAAAACTTCCGAACCAAGAAGGAGGGAAAGTGCTCATTCGGAACTTCCAAAGTTCCGAATCAAAGGTTTCATCCGGAAGATTTTAAGCTCAGCAAAACTTCCGAGTCAAGCTTTGTTCATCCGGAACATTAAAAGTTCCGGACGAAGGAAAACTTCCGACTCAAGAACCATTCATTCGGAACTTCCAAAGTTCCGAACCAGAAAAGCTTCATTCGGAACTCAAAAGTTCCAGATCAAGCAGTTCATTCGGAACTCCAAAAGTTCCGGATCAGTGGGAATTCATTCGGAAGTTTCCAAAGTTCCGAACCAAGGGCTGTTCATTCGGAACTTAAAAGTTGCGAATAAACTTCCGAATCAAGGGGCAAGTTCCGGATCAGTGATTGTTCATTCGGAAGTTTTAAACTTCCTAATCAAGGAGGCTTCATTCGGAATCTTCCGAATCAAGGGGTGATCAAAAGTTCCGAATCAAGGCAAGATTTAGAAGTTCCGAATCAGCAAAGTTCCGAACGAAGGATTGTTTTGGATAAGTGACATATTCAGATCAATTTGTTCCGGATCAAGGATTTTGGTAATATTCCAAGCGAAGAAGAATCATTTCAACCGAAGGTGACATTCCGGACGAGTGATTGTTCCAAACGAAGGTTTATTCCGAATGAGATGTATTCAGGTTCTTATTAGTTTTTGTTTTTGATTTTTATTTTCAAGCTTTATTTTTTCTGCCTTTATTTTAATTACACTTTAAGATTATTTGCCTTAGTTTTATGTTAGTTTTGCCTTAGTTTAAGTTTTAGTCGCGTTTTAAGTTTGCCTTAGATAGATTTAAGTTTACGTCATTTACTTTAGTGCCTTTTATATTCAGTCACGCTTTTAAATACCTGCACCTTTACTTTAATTAGACTTAGATTTACTTTAAGTGCACTTTTACTTTAAAGTTCTGCACCTTTATTTTAAACACTACAACGACACATCTTTGTTCCACCAAAAACAATAGAGTCACATAGAGAGCCTAGATCAATTCGTTAAAATACCGAGAACACGAACTTTAATATTTTAATACGGGCGAAAGCCAGTTATCAGTATTCATGAAGTTAAAACTATAATCTAACAACTGATTTTGAATCCAAAGTACTTGTCCACAACAATGAGCAGCAGCTACATATTTAGCTTCAGTGGTATAAGTAGCAATAATAATTTGCTTCCTACACTGCCATGATATGAGTCTTCTGCATAGGAATTGACAACCTCCTATTGTGGATTTCCTATCATGATTAGCTCCAGCATATTCAATGTCTGAGTAAGCTTCTAAGTCAAATGTAGAATCTCTAGGACACCATAAACCTAAGTTAGGTTGACCATTAAGATACTTGAAAATCATTTTCACAGCATGTTGATGTGAAACCTTTGGATTGACTTGAAACCTTGAACAAGTACACACAACAAACATAATATCTGATCTTGAAGCAGTAAGGTACATCAATGAACCAATCATTGATCTATACAAATGAAGATCAACATTTTCACCATGTTCATATTTTGACAGACTTCTTAGCTTCACAAGGTGTACTTGTACTTCTTGTATCCATACTTGAATATTTCTTCAAGATTTCAGCTACATACTTATCTTGACTGATAAATATTCCATCTTTCCTTTGTTTGACTTGAAGTCCTAAAAAGAAAGTAAGTTCTCCTATAGAACTCATCTGAAATCTTCCTTTCATTAAAGCTTCAAACTCTTCACACCATGACTTTTTGGTTGAACCAAAAATGATGTCATCAACATATACCTGAACTAAGATAATATCCTTATCATTCTTCTTGATAAAAAGAGTCTTGTCAATGGTCCCCCCTCCTATATCTATGTTCCAATAGAAAATTGGATAGAGTTGCATACCAAGATCTAGGAGCTTGATGAAGACCATAAAGAGCTTTAATAACCTTGTAGACTCTGTTGGGGAACTTAGGATCTATAAAACCTGGAGGTTGTGAGACGTATTCCTCCTCTGTGATAGTGCCATAAAGAAAATCACTTTTCACATCCATTTGATAGACTATAAATCCCATATATGATGAAAAGGCAAAAAATAACCTAATGGCTTCTATTCTTGCGACTGGTTCAAAAACCTCATCATAGTCTATCCCTTCTTCATGTCTATAGCCTTTAGCGACAAGCCTAGCCTTGTTTCTCACAACAACACCTCTTTCATCATTTTTGTTCCTAAATACCCACCTAGTACTAATTACTCTCTTTCCAGAAGGGAGATCAACAAGAATCCAAACCTTTTGTAGTTTAAATTGCATTAGCTCTACTTGTGAATCAACATATTTTGCATAATTTGACTTAGCAGTACTTGCAGATGAAGTACCGCTAAGTCAAAGTAAGTTCTACCTAACTTTATTCATCAAGATCTTGAGAATATTCTTAGGCTCTACTTGTGATAAGAAACAGGCAAACAAACAGAGCATCTTTATGATTTTCTCTCTGTTGTTGTTTGAAATAACTCACAAGTGCATGAGTTTCAGCACTATCTTGAATTTATCTTCTGGTTTGCACAGCAGACTCTGGGTCTCTAATAGTCTGAGTTATAGGATGGTTGTTGTTGACTATATGAGTGGGAATAGGACTGACTAGTATTTTAGTTTCCAAGTTATTGAAATCAGTCACTGCACCTTGCTCATCATCAGAAGCATTTGAGAAGATTCCTTCATAGGGACTGGTAAAAGCATTTTCATTAACCAATTCATGAAGAATGTATTCTAGTGAATCAACAGCTTTTCATAATTTGACTTAGTAGTACTTTTAGATGAAGTACCGCTAGGTTGCAAATGTACTGCCAAACTTTGTGATTCCAAGGGTTCTTCTCTTGAATGCTTAGCACTTGCTCTACCATTCTTTTCTTGATCCATATGTCTTTGAAGTTCATTATGTGAGGCTTGATCATCATTTGGTATCACTGGTTGCTTCTGTTGTGGGATAACAGCTGTTTATGAGATAGTAGGCAAATATGGTACATAGATATGAAAATCATCATCATCTTGAGAGTCTGATGACGAAGGACTTTCCTTATGAGTACCTAAGCTAGTTGTACTAGTCTCTTTACCTGCATTGTTAGTTTGACAGTCTTGTTGCATAGAATAGTAATTCATAGAGTTAGTTAGATAAACCAAATCAAACATCCAAGCAGAACCTATTCTTGGGACACTGGGCTTATTCTCTAAGAAATTGACATGGACATTTTCCTCAACATGTCAAATTAAAGACTCTATGTGCCCTGCTTTGCAAAGAATATCCTACTAGAGATCCTGGATCAGACCTTTCCATCAAACTTACCCAATTGATCAAGAGTACTTAAAATAGACACATGACACCTAAAAGGTTTTAAATGAATTATTGTTGGCTTGAATCCAGTCAAAAGTTCATAAGGTGTTATATTCTGAGGCTTGGTCACTAAAACTCTATTTAACACATAACATGCAGTATTGATTTATTCTACCCAAAAAGTGTTTGACAAAAGAGAAGCAGCCAGCATAGTTCTAGCAGCGTCAATTAATGTCCTATTTTTTCTTTCAAATACTCCATTTTGTTAGGATTACTAAATTGTCTCTTGATCTCTTTAGACCTAGAGAATTCATCAAATTCGGCATTCTTAAATTTTGTCCCATTATATGTCCTAATGACTAAGACTTGTTTAGTGAACTGTTTTTCAACTAAGGTGACAAAGTCTTTATGTAATTCATTGGTTTCACTTTTATGCTTTAAAAAGAAAACCTAGTTGAATCTACTATAATCATCAGTTATAACTAGGCAAAAGGTCTTGTGACTAATGCTCCTAACAGAAACTAGACCAAATAGATCCATATGTAAGAGTTGCAAAGGCTTAGTCATAGAATTGACAGTCTTGATCTTATAAGAGGTTCCATGTTGTTTTCCTTTTTGACAAGCATTACATGTGAGATCATTTTGAAAAGATTTGGTAGGTAACCCTCTAACCAAATTTCCCTTAACAATTTTTGTTTAGGTTCTTAAAATTCACATGACCTAACCTCCTATGCCATAAATTAGACTCATCATTAGAAGATTTTGCTAACAAGCATGTAATACAGCTTGTTGGAGTAATATTATGAAGATTAAAGGTATACATATTTTCTTGTCTAGGTACTTTAAGCAGTACTTGAGATTCTTTTGGTATCTCAAAGTCTTTGGAGAGTACCAAGAATTCTATATCTGTGAAAAGTACCTTTTTCTTCTTATCACACATCTGTGATACAGAGAAGAGATCCATTCAATTCTTTAACAAAGAACACATCTTCAAACTCCAAGCTTCCTGTGTTGCTTTTTCCTTTGCCAGTAATCCTGACTTTACTTCCACCAAAGGCTACTGGTTCACCTCTCAATTCTTCAAATTCAACAAGGAAATATTTGTTCCCTGTCATGTGCCTTGAGCATCCACTATCAACTATGACTTTATCCTTTAATTCATTAATCAGATACTCCTGCACATACACAAAACACATTAGTGTTTAACAGGGACCCAAGCCACATTTGGCTCAGATCTTGTGGGACCTACATACTTAACTGTTTTATAAGAGGTTTTACTAGTAAGACTACAAACAAGCTTAT
This sequence comes from Glebionis coronaria, assembly GCA_025667525.1. Lineage (NCBI taxonomy): Eukaryota > Viridiplantae > Streptophyta > Magnoliopsida > Asterales > Asteraceae > Glebionis > Glebionis coronaria. The sequence goes on from JANFOE010002034.1 coordinate 209,868, forward strand.
ATTTCATTGTTCTAGGTATGTAATCAAAAACATAAGGTGATTCTATGTTTTTAGACTTTATAGGATTAAGTACTATTTTAGCAGTACTTGGTGGAACAAGTGACTTTTGTCCTTTAGGAACCCACATTTGCACTGGTTTTTCATAAGGCTTACTTCTAGATGACTTAACAATCTCAAATAAACTTCTAGAAGTTTTGTTAGACTTTGATTTTCTAGATGGAAGACCAGCGGTACTTGTATTAATTCTAGCAGTACTTGCAGATTTTGATCTTCCGGTACTTGAAGAACTTAACTTTAAAGGTACTAGACCTTGTTTTGTAAGTATTGATCTAGGTACAAAGTCCTTATTGGTTTTAGGGTGACTTATCTTATTGTACTTGCTTTGCTTATTTACCCTCGGAGCATGACCCCACTTAGGTTTGTCATCTCTTGGTCTCAAATGCCTTTTTCCCTGTGCAATCTTTTCATGCCCTTTTATTGTGACCTTTTGTTTATCAATCTTATCTTCATGCACAGTAAAATCTTTGATAAAATGACTTAAACTACCACACACATAACATCCTTTTCTTTTCAAAGAATATCCAAAAGGTTGTTCTGACTTAGTGTTTTTAAAAGCTAGCCTACCCCTTTGAATACTACCATGATGTTTTGTATTGCCATTCATTGCCTTACTAAAAGATTTAACCTGCTTGGGAGCAGAACTAGTTGTAGGCATATGTCCTTCAGGCACAAAAGTGCTCGTTAAAAGTAGATAGACAACCTTTTTGGTCACAATTGGTTCATCCTGGGTCAAAGTACTAGAGTTTGATTTTAAATCATCAGTCTTTTTACCATAAACAACTTTTAACTCATCTAACTCTATACATTTATCATTATTAGGGGGCATGTAGCTTCCTATTAAAGGTGGAGGAACTGTTTTCATTCCTTCAGCATACCTATCATTTTCAGGAGTATATTTTGAATCACAAGAACTATCAAAAATCCCTTTGGATAAGTCCTTGTTAGTCAGAGTTATCCCAGGTTGGTCCCCTAAATAACCTAGGCCTGTTTTATCATAATAACCCATTTTTGAATTAATCAACTTACCTATTCTTTTTGAAGATTTTAGCCATTGATTAATTACTTCTCTTTCATTGAACAAACTGGCTTTTAAAACTTCATTTTTTGTTGTAACTTTCATAAGTTGTTTTTCAAAAGATTTAATAGACACATCTTTTTCTCTCATTTAAAGAGTCAAAATCCTAATTTCCTCTTCATAGTTTTGCTGACCCTTTTGATAAAAAACTATATTATCTTCTAACTTAGCAACACCTTGTTTAAAAGCATTTAATTCTATAGTACATGTGTTCACTTTTTGATATCGTTCTTCAAGTTCTACTTTAAGACACAATCTTCAGAACAGGGATGTACCTCAGTGTCTTCATGAGAAAGAGCCATTAAACCATGCTCTTCTTCTTCTTCATGTGTGTTAGTCCAGTCAACCACTCCATCCACTGTTACCAATGCTTTAGTTGTTTTAGGACTCCATGGATTTTTGTTGTCTCCCTTTGGAAGACTTTCAGTGACTCTTGGGCTGGTTCTATTGCTATTTTTGAACTTCTGGTTGCTACTTTCAGATTTTTCTCTCTTGTAGTACCTGGAAAAGTGTCCAAGGTTTCCACAGTTGTAGCATTCAACCTTTAATTTATCATATCCTAATGGTTCATTAGGATCAAAATTCATCTTTCTTCCAGTCCTTTTATACAGTTTGTTGGATATAACTGAGACCATTACAACTTATCATTTGAGATCCATTTCTTCAATATCAGCATCATCCATTTGGAACAGATCATTAAGGGTCAATCTTGGTCAGTTATCTTGTCCAGCAAAGAATGAAAATGCACATTATCATTGAATAATGGTGAGGATCTTCCTTATTAGTTCTGAGTCATTGATGGACTGTTATCAGTACTTTGAGGATAAGTACTTCCTTCTGACACAAAACTAAGTTAGACTTTGGTACAAATGCTTTCGGTGGCTCAATTCCTTTAACATCCATATCATACACTCTGAGATTGTTGTAGAGATGATCAAAAGGGAGTAACATCTAGTTCATCTCTTGTGATGAAGTACATAGCCAACACCTTATATTATTATGGAACTCCTCTTAAGAACTTTAGATTAGCTTCTTCATGAGGAATTACCAGTCCATGAACTGCTAATTGAACAAGCAATTTACTGAACCTTCCATATCCACTATGGATTCCTTCTGCACTGGAGATAGAGAAGTTATAAAACTCTTGTTTTAGAACTAACTTCTTCATATTCTTAGATTTGTCACTGCCTCCAAATCTAAGTTTGATAGCCTCCCACATAGCTTTTGCATCTTTTTAATGATGAAAGCTAGGTAATATGTCTTCTGAGAGTGCCATAGCTAAGGGAGTGTAACAACCCCAAATTACTACGCATCGGAATGTCCACATTGGGCGTTACTCATAGCACATCACACATAATCATAGAAAACAACCTCAAAAGAGACGTTGAAATAAATACAACATTGTCTAAAATATTTTCCATCCCAAAAGATACCATTAGAGTAGCGTTTAGTCCCAAAAAACCGTTACCAACACACATTCTCATCAAAAGACTTTAAATAAATTATTCATTTGAAAATGATGAAAAATAATCAAAGTCTAGACAAGTAAGAACCAACTCCCTCCTCGCATGCTCCGTTGCTATCCATCTTGATTACCTGAAATACATGCTTAAAAGGGTCAACACAAAGGTTGAGCGAATCTATAGGTTTTGCAAATCATCATTTGAACACAAGTATAAAAACCAATCATGATCATTCAATAGCATTGTAACGGATACAATCCATCATTCCATCATTTCATATTATAGCAAAAGTTAAGTGATTGTATTTAAGCTCATGAAACCGACCCTATAAACTTAGCACCCGCGCCAATTTGCCGGCGTGATTTAAGTGAAACCATTTACCCTCTTAGGTATTCGTATCAAATTTACCTTTTTCTTAACACAAGTTATCCGTCCGCAGAGGGTACTCAACGTACTACTCTCGTCTCGGATAGGGTCGTCAACCCCGTAGTACTACTAATTGTATAAGCGGCTATTTCCATCCCCCATAAGGGTTAGATAATAGTTAACGGTTCATGAAATTAGGGTCTTTAGCAACTAGTACTCAATACAATCAAGGCAACATTCCAATCCAAACATTCATTCGGTTTCAAACAATCAATCATGACTTGTGTTCCATTTATTTCAAATAGCATGTATTCCCCTCGCGGGTTAAAATCATTTATAAGATAGTATAAAAGCGAGGCTATAGACTCACCTTAGATGATACACGAAGCTAGTAGTAGAGATGACGATTTCCGACGATAAGGATGTCCGTGAAACTCAAAATCAACACCTAGCGAACAAAGCGCGAAATAAATGAACGTACTCAAGTACCGATATGTTCTTAGTATAAACAATTAAACCCACTCAAAACCTCTTTAAACAAATATCAATAATCCACACAAATGATATTTACTAGACGCTTTTATTATACTTTATTATTAAAAAAAAAGCTCCAAAAACCAATCTGTCGGTACATACCTAATGTACGGGCTGTTTTCCCGTACTTAAACATCATGATTTTTTATGAAACTTGATGTAGAAGTCACATACAACCTGTAGAAACCACTCCAAAATTTTAATAGAAAGATTTTACTTTTAAGTCTCGCTGCTCGACACATCTTTGAATTTCAATAACCGGACAGTTTTGCCCACTTGACTCGCAAAGTCATTTAGAACTTCTTAACCAAAACCATTTACAAAATCGACAATTGTCTTTGAAATAGACTCTAATACTTTTTAAAACTCAACTTATATACCCCGAGATTTGACCCAATATCGACTACAATTACGTATTGTGTCGATATGCATCTCCCGTTACACGAAAAATCAAAATAACATAACTTCCTCCTCGTTATGAGTTAGAAGCTCTATCTTATATCAAAACGAGCCTCTCGACGACCACTACAACTACATCCAATAATATAAACCTTTACTTAGACTTAAGACCATGAAAAAATCCTTCAAACCTGCTGGTCTAAAACACCTCTTTCAAAACCATAACAAATCATCTTTCCAATCAAATTTATCAATTCCTAAACCTATTATAACACTATACAAACATCCTAAAATATCCCTAACACACTTGATCACTTGTATGAACAGTCTCTTATAAAAACCCATTTAAAAATCATATGATTAAATAAATAAAAAATAAAAGAGACATGGATATAAACACATACCCACAAGAAATAAAGATCAAAGTCCAAGAAAACCAAACACCCCCTTGGTGTCGTGGGTTTTGGGGCTGAAGAGCACCAAAAAATGAATTCCGAGCTTGGTTGATCACAATAACTTGTTCCTAACTAATAACTAGATTTTATTTAGATGAAATTGTCTCTACTCGATTCGAATTGAAAAATGGTTAATGTGTGACTCAGTTGTTCTTGGTAAAAATAAAGAAATGTCGTTGATTAACTATTTCAAACTAAAGATGAAAACTTTAAAAGTTATAAACTAAAAATAAAGACTTTAAAAATAATTGACAAAAGATTAAAACTTGATGAAAAGTAAATTTGAAAATAAACTAAGACAAGACAGATGAAAAGTAAATTTGAAAATAAACTAAGACAAGACAACTTAATATAAAGCTTGGTAAAAATGGCGGGAAAATATAAATTCAAAAACAATTCGGAAAGCAAGTTCTACTCCTAATTCGGAATAAAGCAATTTGACCTAAGTCGGAATCCAAGATCCCAACCTAATCCAGAATGTGCAAACAATATGTAATCCGGAATGTTGGTGTATTACTAATCCGGAATCCTAATAAGAACACAATCCGTAATGATGCTACTATACCTTATCCGGAATCCAGGGTGCTCATGTAAAATCCGGAATACAAAACCAACACAATCCGGAATCCCTACACTTAACCTAATCCGGAATAAAATTCCGGATAGTAATCCGGAATGAAGATCTATCTAATTCGTAAAGTTGATGTACTTGTAATCCGGAATACTGATTATCATGCATACAATCCGGAATAAAAACTCTATGTGTAGTTCGGAATAATTAGTTAAAATGCAAGTCGGAATTACTAAAACAAGTATAATTCGGAATAAGGGTTTATGTAATCCGGATAAGGAAAAATGAAAATAAGCAAAACCAAATAAGCACTTAACCAAAAATAAAACCAAACTAATTTTAGAAAAAGGTAAATAAGCCACAAATTAAAAACTATAAAGAACACCAAATAAGCAAAATATTCAAAATCAAATTTTAGAAGATTAAAATATTAAAAACACTTAATTAAAAATAAAACAAACACAAATTAATCAATAAGCACATTAAGAAATAATAATCAAATACATGAAAAACAATAAGAACAATGGAATAAGCACTCAAATAAGCAAATAAGCAACAAGATGAAACAAACTACATGATTAACCAAATCAATCATAAGTTTAAAAACAAGAAAGGTAGAATGAGAATGATTATAAAAAGCTTGAAATTAAGATGAGATAAAAGATTCAAATACAAGAATAAAATTGAAAAGCTTGAAAACATTAAAGAAAGTTTAGAGAGAGAAAGTAATTATCCTACTCCTACTCCTACTCCTAAACTAATCTATCTAATTAATGAAGAACTTGTTAAAAATGATGGAAAATAAACTATATATAGTGGAGGAGTGTATGGTGTTGTTGCTTCCATCTTTCACTTTGTCTTCTCGTCTTTTAATTAATTTGCCTTTCTAGACTTTGTCTCGGGATTTGTCGAATGATAAAATGAACTCGTCTTCTAATTTTCTTCTTTTATTAGTCTTGGTCCTTCGACTTCGTTAAACTTCCGCCTTTGGTCTTTTTCTTCGATAAATCTTTAGAATAGGACTTTGACTTCCGTTCTTTTTGCACTCTTGATCTTTTGACTTCGTCTTTTGTCTTTTTCTTCGATAAAAGCCCGTGAAAGTCCATGTTTTCTTCCTATTTCATATTTTGGTCCTAAAACACAACAAAAACACAAATCACGCAGAATTCCGACTTTTACGACATTAAATACACGTTTTGGCTTGGTTTTTATTATAATTAAGTGGTAAAAGGATAAGTATTTTCACACTTATTAAATCCCCTACACTTGACCATTGCAATGCCCTCATGCAATACATTAATTTCAAAGCACGATTTACATTCTCCATTATAATTAACCCACCTTGGCCTTTATTAAATGCTAGACACTAAGGAAACTTACAAAGATAAAAATTACAAAATGTTTGAAGGTAGAAACAAGTAAAGAAATCAAAGACTTACATTAGGGCTTTGGTGTCATGAATGTTAATCACCCTCAAGTTTCACGTTCCCCATACCAAGCTTAAAAATGAGATCATTGTTATTATAAGTTAGTAAAGCTAACACTTACTCATGTGGCTCAATTATTCACTTAGACCCCCTTATTCCTAGGTGTATCTATTATATTTTATTGTTGTCTTGAATGATCACAAGGATGCATTGTTGACTTATTTTGATAGTTTATTTAGGCCAAAAATAAAGTAGGATGATTTAATAAATAGTTAGCTAAAGGACAAAATCTTTTAAAACTGCTTCTCCAAACCTCAAAAAGTTCATATCTTGGCATAACTCATTTCACGATTTGAGACCTTTCTCGGATCGATATTTGGCATTGACTTCATACTCCGAATCTTCGTTCTTGAAATAATGGTCTTCTCTTCATAATAGGAATTTCTTCACTTGATGGTTTTGAGAGATTCTTCAAACTTGGACCACGACTTCTTCATTTTTCTCCAATCTTTATTTGGGATTTTGATATACAATGATCCGCCTCCTTTTCGGACTTGAATCTATTTATCCTTATACCTTGTTAGGGTCTTTTCGGATAGAATTCTCCATGATCTTTAGGGGAGTATTTGATTTTCGTCGTGTGTCTCGATCCTTTATATTGATTTTTGAATAACAATTCTTCACATCACTTTGGATCTTTAGCAACAAAATGTAGCCCTCATGCCTTTTAGGGCCTTTTCGGACTCGCCAATCTTCACATCCCGCTTCAATAAGTTATTCCTTGGCTATCCGAGCAACTTTTAAACGATCTTGTGCTAGACGCTAAGTAACTTTTCAAATCGTACGACCTTATTTATTGCAATTATTTATTAACAAGAGATGGGAGAAAAAGCTCATAATTAACTCACATAAATTCATGAAAGAGTACGAAACTTATAATTGACTCTATCATCTCTCGTTCACCACAATTTTAAAATCTCAAGGAATGAGAATCATGGATTCTTAGCCTAATAAACCAATTAAGGTCCATATGGTTAAGGATACTAGCTAGAGTAAACTCAAATAAGTAAACTCGGGTTAAGTCAAAAGATTCACGACGGGCCTAATATATCAGAGACATCTGAACTTATTAAAATCATTTTATTAAATAATTACGAAGAAAGAAAAGAACAATAACAAAGGAAAATACAACTAGGACAAAATAGATCAAAAATTTTAATAAATGTCGAAAAATCAATTTTTCGGTTAAAATGAGGACAAATTCATGGAAGAGCCCACTTAACTTCGATAGAAGTCCCCCTACACTTAATATAAACATTGTCCTCAATGTTTAAGCATGTGGAAGTAAACTCCCCTACACTTAGGACATTGTGCACTTGTTTAAATCTTGTTAAGGAAGGGACAACTAAAGTGATTCCTATTTCAACATAAATGATAAAATAGTGAATCAAAAGAGTTTACGATAGAACCGAGAAGACGAAAACACGGAATCACGGGTCATCAAAAGTCATCAAAAGTGGATATTTGAAAGCGCCAATCCCTGCACATCATTAGAAAGAAAACAACAAACACATACGAGGGCTCCCCCTACACTTATTAGGAAAATGGATTAAAAGGATAGATACTGGGTTACCTCCAGAGAAGCACTTGTTTTTGTTAACCAAGTCACGAGCCTGACTCGACCCCGAATTAAATGGTCCATGGGGAAGCCTCTAATGTAATACTGGGATCAAAAATCTTGTCCTCGGTCCCAGAGGAACATAATAAATGAGACGCCGGAGGATAAGTCTTGAACGGTAGAAAAGTCCTCTCAATATAAGAAAAGTAAGTGAAGTCATGATCCACGTGAGGTGGGGTGGGTAAAGGAAGCAAATTGTTATCCCCCTAAGACAGTTGATGGTCACTAAGCGACAAGGTCGTAAAGGTGTCAATAATAGAATGGTCAATGTCACCTCTCGGGTCAAAGCACTCATTCTCAGTAATGGTCTCTAATGTATAGGATGAGAGGTTCTCGGGAGGGGTACTTGGGACAATATATTCATGCATCAAAGTATCAAAAAGATTATCCCCCTCCGTGTCATCATCATCAATACCCAGAGGTATTGAGAGAATGTCGATTTCTTCCATAGATGTGTCATTATTCTCAACGAGAGTAATAGACGGGGGTAAAGACTCGGTAATAGGAGTAGAATTCAACGCTTCAATTTCAGCAATAAGAAGTTGAACTTTCAATAGTTTGTTGTGAAGAATAACGTCTTCCACCTCATCTAAAAGACCAAGTTCTTCAGTGAACTTCTTGTAGACCAGAGAGAATAAATCGACATCGCCCTCATCTCCCGGAGGAAATGGGGAAATTGAGGAATTTCAAAAGTGAAATTCTCATAGCATGGAGAAAATTCATCATTAAGAGTGACCTCGTCTGTAAGCTCCGCAAAAGTTGGTTCATCACAAACCTCATCAAAGAATTTGTCTAGACCAAATTCACTAATCTCACTCGATGTATCACAATCCTTAGATGTATTTGAGACATCAAGAGTAGGAGTAGTAATCTCAGAAAATGGGTTGAGATCAAAGATACCATCCTCGTCATCATAATAATAAAAGGGATATTTTGCTGTCGTTGTTGCTCCTCCCATGTTTCGCTTAGTCGAATTACACCATCATAAAGTTCCAAAAGAAGTGCTCGTGTTACGTCATTCAGATTCAAAGGAGGTTGATGATCGAGGGTGTATTGTGGGGGCTCAAAGTTATGAAACCGGAATTATAGCACGGAGTTGGTTCATTATAATTCGTCGGTTGACAATAAGAAGTATCGTGAGGGCCCCCATAATTGTTGCAACACGGGTATTGAGAAAAACCCGAGTGCATTTTACGGATACGGATCCTCATATATGGAAGAGGGTGAGATAGTGTAATCATTGGTGAAGAATGAATTGAAGTATGAATTGATCGAATTGCACGATAGACAACGTCCAAATTCGTAATTAGGGATATCCATTCCGTACCGTTCGCATGAACACTATTGACAGGATTGACTACCAGACGATGGTCATCCACACCCTACACAATCAACATACGAATCCATTAAGATATCAACCCAATAGAGAAGTAAGAGGAATATTTTTGGTGCAAAACTTTTGAAAAGAAATGCTTTTAATGAATTTTCAAATGTTTTTAGATTTTTAAAAAATTTTAATTTTTTGAAATTTTTGCAAGAAAAATAACGTTCACGAGTGAACGGATCCCAAAATCCAACGCGTCTCTCACAAAAAACCGTTAATCTTCACGAAAAGAGCCGGCAGCGGAGCCATTTTAATAACTAGATTTTATTTAGATGAAATTGTCTCGACTCGATTCGAATTAAAAAATGGTTAATGTGTGACTCAGTTGTTCTTGGTAAAAATAAAGAAATGTCGTTGATTAACTATTTTAAACTAAAGATGAAAACTTTAAAAGTTATAAACTAAAAATAAATACTTTAAAAATAATTGACAAAAGATTAAAACTTGATGAAAAGTAAATTTGAAAATAAACTAAGACAAGACAACTTAAAATAAAGCTTGGTAAAAATGGCGGGAAAATATAAATTCAAAAACAATTCGGAAAACAAGTTCTACTCCAAATTCGGAATAAAGCAATTTGACCTAAGTCGGAATCCAAGATCCCAACCTAATCTGGAATGTGCAAACAATATGTAATCCGGAATGTGGGTGTATTACTAATCCGGAATCCTAATAGGAACACAATAGGGAATGATGTTACTATACCTTATCCGGAATCCAGGGTGCTCATGTACAATCCGGGAATACAAAACCATCAGAATCCGGAATCCCTACACTTAACCTAATCCGGAATAAAACTCTGGATAGTAATCCGGAATGAAGATCTATCTAATTCGGGAAGCTGATGTACTTGTAATCCGGAATACTGATTATCATGCATACAATCCGGAATAAAAATTCTATGTGTAGTTCGGAATAATTAGTTTAAATGCAAGTCGGAAATACTAAAACAAGTATAATTCAGAATAAGGGTTTATGTAATCCGGATAAGAAAAAATGAAAATAAGCAAAATGAAATAAGCACTTAACCAAAAATAAAACAAAACTAATTTTAGAAAAAGCTAAATAAGCCACAAATTAAAAACTATAAAAAACACCAAATAAGTAAAATATTAAAAATTAACTTTTAGAAGATTAAACTATTAAAAAAACTTATATGAAAATAAAACAAACACAAATAAGCAATAACAATCAAATACATGAAAAACAATAAGAACAATGGAATAAGCACTCAAATAAACAAATAAGCAACAAGATGAAACAAACTACATGATTAACCAAATCAAGCATAAGATTAAAAATAAGAAAGGTAGAATGAGAATGATTATAAAAAGCTTGAAATTAAGATGAAGATAAAAGATTCAAATACAAGATCAAGATTGAAGAAATTTTAGAGAGAGAAAGTAATTATCCTACTCCTACTCCTAAACTAATCTATCTAGTTAATGAAAAAGTTGTTACAAATGATGGAAAATAAACTATATATAGTGGAGGAGTGTATGGTGTTGTTGCGTCCATCTATCACTTTGTCTTCTCGTCTTTTTATTAATTTGTCTTTCTCGACTTTGTCTCGGGATTTGTCGAATGATAAAATGAACTCGTCTTCTAATTTTCTTATTTTATTAGACTTGGTCCTTCGACTTCGTTAAACTTCCGTCTTTGGTCTTTTTCTTCGATAAATCTTTAGAATAGGACTTTGACTTCCGTTCCTTTTGCACTCTTGATCTTTTGACTTTGTCTTTTGTCTTTTTCTTCGTTAAAAGCCCGTGAAAGCCCATGTTTTCTTCCTATTTCATATTTTGGTCCTAAAACACAACAAAAACCCAAATCACGCATAATTCCAACTTTTACAACATTAAATACACGTTTTGGCTTGGTTTTTATTATAATTAAGTAGTAAAAGGATAAGTGTTTTCACACTTATTACTAACATGAAAACATAAGCATACAATGGGTAAATTAGATCAAATCAACCATTTTACAAAAATCAATCTTGAAAAATTAAAGTGGTTGCATGTTTGATTTTATTGGTGGGATTTACTTACTTTGATGTTAGAAACATCGGATAATTATTAGATTTTCAAGGAATGAAGTTTTGGTGGTGGTTTTGCTATGGTGGTGTGGTGGTCGTGGGTTTCAAGGAGGAGGAATGAGGAAGAGAAAAATTTTCTTGTTTAAAAATCATGTGTGTGTATGTGTGGTGATGTTATGAAAAGGTGGGAGGGCTAGTTGTATACATTTAGCTTTCTTTTGTCCTCCTTAGTAAATCTTTTAAGAGTATAAGAAGTAAAAAAATACATAGTTGATTTTAAGTAAGAAAAAGAGCGTCGGGTTTCAGCCCGGCTTCATAAAAATTTAAGTCTCGTTCAATAAAATACATTTTCAAAGATTTAAACGCACACGAAAAGCAATTGTAAGGTTCCGAATCGATTTAATACGTAATAAATAAAAAACTCCAAAAATCGCAAATCTCGAAACGATCGATAATAAACAAAAAAATTTGGGCATCCATCGGCATCGCGATCACAAACGGTTCTCTCTAATCGTCACAACATTCAATTAAAGCCACATATTACCGGTTTTGACATAAACCGTCAAACATAACAATACTTACCATTACTTAGAAATTAAAAATAAGTTACATAGTTAGGCTAAGATTATGATGTTAAGTTCGGGTTATTACATTCTCACCTCCTTAAGGGAGCGACGTCCCGACGCTCGCCTCACCTCATACTCGTATCGCGCTCTCCTAGGAAAAACAAGGGTGATTCTTATAGAGAAATCCTCACGTTCCCACGTGACTCTCGATCCACGTCTCGAATTACATCGCACCTTCGTAATAAGAATCTTACTCGGTCTCAAACGCTTAACCTCTCGATCCACGATATCCACTGGTTCCTCTACAAAAATGCAACTTGTCGTCAAGTTGTATCTACCCAAAAGGGGATGAATAAATCCTTATCTGCCTAGAACTTATTCTAACTCATCACACGAAATTTATATGAATTACACGAAGCTCATCTAACGATCCCAACTTATAAGCAACTGGTCCCATCCGTTGGGCGATCTCAGATGGTCCAATGTACTTAGACTTAACTTTTCTCCATTTCCAAAACGAAGTACACCTTCCCTAGGTTGTACCTTAATCATTACCATGTCTCCAACTTTAAGTTACAACGGCTTCCTACGGTTATTGACACAACTCTTCTGACGGATCCTCACGGTTAACAAGCGATTCTCAATCCGTATGATCCTTTCGTAGTCTCGAAAATAATCTCAGTTCCAATCATTTGTCCTTCCTCTACTTCATTCCAACAATCTGGCGATCTACACCATTGTCCACGGTCCTCACAAAAACAATTACTCATAAAAGAAATCACTTGGGTCGCACAAAACTCCGTCGAAAACGTTCCAGAATACTCAAGACTAGACAATTAGTACTAGTCGTACAAAATCACCTTATTGCGTAATTTTGATCATGCCAACACATTTCTTCAAAAGCGAGTTCTTCGATACGGGAACCATTCGGCGTACACATTGCTCTATCGCATACATTACAATTTAAATCAAACACAAAAGACATCACTAGGGACGTAAAACCAAGTTACGACACGTTTGTCAAAAAAGCCAAACCACGCCAAATCAATAACTTCAATCGGGTTAACTCATGCTTGCTAAATATCCAAGCCATGATAAATAAGATAGATGACAGGATTTTTGGGTAAGTCCAGTCAATTGGAAGGTTGAAAATTAAAGAACATCCACTGGCCGAATAGCCATGGACGCATATCCAAAAATAACAAGAAAACATTTTCGTCATCGGAGGGCGATCACACTCGGATCCATACATAAAAGATATACAAGAACATCATCTCACTTCCGCACACGCGTAGCCAAAGTCTCTATAAGCATCATTGTTGAAGGTAACAAAGATATTACACGGTATGTGTTCTATGATCGGACGTCATTGGACAATGCCGTCTCAAGTTCGCACAACTTACAATCACTCGACTAGATCACATACCATATAAGTACCTAAAAGCAAAGGTCAAACATAAACTTCAAATATAGATCTCCACCGTTAAGCATCGATAAAAACCTTGAACGAAGCCTTGAAAATAACAACTCAATTTCCAAAACACAACCATCTAACCCCACCATTAATGCGATGCTCGATTCTTAATTTCTAAAGTCTTCTCGCTTGCGATGTCAGCTACAACATACTCCTCGAGGTGGTAATGAATTTATTAATTCCAATCATTAAGAAATTCGGTCCATTGGCAAAGATTCGCAACATATCGGGCGTACCATTAACTTCTACTCCAGTGTTCAACATACAAAAGCGTCGCAATAATTTCTACTTCAGTATTCAAGGTGATACATCATATTCTTTGTTTAATTTGTCATGATGGACCCCAAGAGTTTCATCATCAAGAAAAGTCTTCGGTGACCCTTTGATAGTAGCAAGTAAAATCCCAAAATCTTCACATTCATGATAAGTTTCCGTTGATATCTTGATCCTCAGTCAATCCACAAGTACATGCATAGATCTTGGTGACGCTTAAACAAGTCGCCTATTCTCGGAACGGTTAACTGTCCTTAACAATCTGCTTATAAAGCTCGCGATCGTCGGGACACATTAGAAATGGTCAATCTAAATAAATCACAACTCGAGAGAAGTCCAACGGGCTACTCGTACATAGACGATAATCGATGATGGCCATAATGACAACAACACTGAACTGTTAGTCTTAAAATATTGAGTCAAACAAGAATGCTCGGTCATATGTTTATTATGTATCGTATATTAGAACGTTTTAATAGGTAGTAGGTTAGTCGTGTATTACGGGCTTAAGTTTAAGCTAAGGTTTATTCATAAGTAACCAAAGCCCAAAAGGAAAGCCCGGCCCATAATCATATAGCCTATTATGCCACATTTGATTTGATTGCGATGAGACAATAATATTGGTTTACTAAGTTTGTTGTACATGCCATGGTCGAATTGAATCGTAAAGGTAAATCATAAACCAAACGAAGTTCAAATAGTCATTCGTACAAGAATGATAAAGATAACAATTTGGAATAACGATAGACAATGGATGGACCATTCAATCGAACAATGAGTCGAAAGTGAAACAGTGTGCGGATGTCACATGCTTAAGTCCACTCGTTTATAAACCATTAATTACATGGGTTCGTCAGGTCCATCTAATTAAGATTTAGAAACCAATGGTTTGGTAAATTATAATTTTCTTGTTCAAACTAGTGACGAATTCGTTTCAACAAAATAATTATAAATTAGCCTACATAAGCATCGTTTGCACAAAGCACGAGATGAAGAGCAACTAAAAGTTTCAATAGAACGAAATAATCTCATTCGTGACATGATATATGAAACTCATCCGGAGTGATAAAAAAAATCAAACAACACAATAAATCGTGTTTCAAAAAAAATAGGTGTCCCAAGTTGGCACATCGCGAGGTGATAAGTCAAAGTCGTACTCCAGACTATACAATGGTCGTTTGTGAATAACATGTATGATTTCAAAGAGCAAGATGAGTATTCAAACTCAAAGCCATAAGATAAATAAACAATGAAATCGGCACTTGACGGTGAGTTCACGCTTACATAATATAGTTATCATAAAAGTCATGAAAAACTTTACCAAGACCATTGCTTCACCCGCAATGTCTTATAGCTCGATGTTTATATAAATAAACCCTTTATATAAACATACTATCGAAAAGAAAATATATAAACCGATACACATAGTTTACCAGCTTTCGGGTAGCATGAGCGCACTGTTCAAGGCAATAAAATAGTTTTATCGAAAGAGCTGTTATAGTCCAGGTTTCATAAAAATGACCTAGTTCTCTATAACAAGTGCTCTGATACCAATCTGTAACACGCCCAATTTCGGATAGCAACAGAAGGGTCATTGGGAGTATTACTTCATAGCACAACACACAAGTTACAGAAAACGACTCAAAAAAGAGGCGTTTAAAAAGTTTAATCCATTCGATTAATAAAACATCAGAGTTTACAGCAGGTCCCAACTATAATGTATATATAATCAGTTTCAAAATGTTTATCGAATGGTAATCGGTATTTTATTGCCTTTAAAATATCCAGTGCGACTCCGTGCTCCAGCTGCTTTTAAATCCGAGTACCTGAGAAATACATGCTAAAACGTCAACACAACGGTTGAGTGAATTCATAGGTTTGAAAGTAAAAGCAGTGGAGCACAAGATTTCAAGTATTCAGTTTCCAAAAGTCAGATAGCATCACTTATCGCATTTAGCTCATGAAACCGAACATTAACATCCGTTATTCCGTTCAAGTTTCAAATACAGTGCGTCCAGTCGGTTTTCCGTTAAACCCGGACGGAGAGGTCAATCCCAATAGATCTATTCACAGCATTCGCGTTTACTCAACCAGTACAGTCGGTTCAAGTAATTAACAGTTCATGACTAAATTGGACAAAATAAGCATACAGTTCAAGCACTTGCGTCCATTCGTAAAAAGTAGCATGTATCCCCCTCGCGGGATTAATAAAACAATTAAAGTAGTAAAAGCGAGGCTATGAACTCACCTTAACAAGTAACTTGTCGATGCAAGAACGAATACAACGAGTATCAGTAAAGGTAAATCTTTGAAAGTTAAGCTCACTAAACTCGACCATTGTTTCCTGGAATCTCAAAAGTACTTGTACTGATTGTATCTCTAACGTCTCATATATTATGACCCTCAATTACCCACGTTATATATTTAAATCCACTCCATGCCCTCTTTTAAACGCTTGAACAATTCATTTATACTAAAGCTTCATCAACTCTTTACTTGAAATCTTCAAAGATACATACCTAATTCCTATTTACTAAGTTTTTCAAAAATAGCTATTGAATTTTCATGTCTTATTTTATACGGTTTGTTTTAACTCCAAACACCAAGTCTCGCTTAAATACTTACATTAGTATAAAGACACGTGTAAAATAATATGTCTTAGTCACGGGAGTGCAACTCATATCAGATTTTCAGTTGTTAGTAAATAGATTTAAAAATCATCATGGGAATAGACACTCACTACTTTTTAAGTAATGAAATGACAACTTAGAATATCTACTATACTTAATATTGAAGTAACTATTTTAATATACATATACATGTATTATAGATATTGTCTGATGTGTATGACGTGATATTAATAAGTGGAGTGATTTTGTTTATCTTGTCACAATTTGTAAAATTTGTAAAAGTGGGTATTATCGATGCCCGATATTTTAAAAGTTACGCGATTTAAAAATTATACGTTTATCACGAAAAATAAACACTCAATATAAAATAAAAACTTTGACATTCGGAGAATGTTAATATTTCGATAAATAAACGAGGACTTATTATTTAATAAACGTTAACGCGTCATATAAATGAATGACACTTAAAGGTTTATCATAAATTTACAAAGAATGTCCATAAAATGAGAAATTAAAACGACGACAATAAAAAATATTTCTATGTCATAACGAGGATATTTACGGTTAATGACGGACATACAATTTGTCGATAAATAATAAATAACACGTATCCGATACGTTAAAATCATAACCTTGTCGGTTAGCCGAGAATTCAATATTTTTAATAAAAACGAACATGATAAATAAAACTCGGGTTATAAATATTGATACAAAAATTACGAATTGCTACATTCGCCAACCCTTAAAGAAAATCCGTCCGCGGATTTTAGTTTACGTTACTCGTCCATGATTTGATTGCGATGAGACAATAATATTGGTTTACTAAGTTCGTTGTACATGCCATGGTCGAATTGAATCGTAAAGGTAAATCATAAACCAAACGAAGTTCAAATAGTCATTCGTACAAGAATGATAAAGATAACGATTTGGAATAACGATAGACAATGGATGGACCATTCAATCGAACAATGAGTCGAAAGTGAAACAGTGTGCGGATGTCACATGCTTAAGTCCACTCGTTTATAAATCATTAATTACATGGGTTCGTCAGGTCCATCTAATTAAGATTTAGAAACCAATGGTTCGGTAAATTATAATTTTCTTGTTTAAACTAATGACGAATTCGTTTCAACAAAATAATTATAAATTAGCCTACATAAGCATTTTGCACAAAGCACGAGATGAAGAGCAACTAAAAGTTTCAATAGAACGAAATAATCTCATTCGTGACATGATATATTAAACTCACCCGGAGTGATAAAAAAAATCAAACAACACAATAAATCGTGTTTCAAAAAAAATAGGTGTCCCAAGTTGGCACATCGCGAGGTGATAAGTCAAAGTCGTACTCCAGACTATACAATGGTCGTTTGTGAATAACATGTATGATTTCAAAGAGCAAGATGAGTATTCAAACTCAAAGCCATAAGATAAATAAACAATGAAATCGGCACTTGACGGTGAGTTCACGCTTACATAATATAGTTATCATAAAAGTCATGAAAAACTTTACCAAGACCATTGCTTCACCCGCAATGTCTTATAGCTCGATGTTTATATAAATAAACCCTTTATATAAACATACTATCGAAAAGAAAATATATAAACCGATACACATAGTTTACCTGCTTTCGGGTAGCATGAGCGCATTGTTCAAGGCAATAAAATAGTTTTATCGAAAGAGCTGTTATAGTCCAGGTTTCATAAAAATGACCTAGTTCTCTATAACAAGTGCTCTGATACCAATCTGTAACACGCCCAATTTCGGATAGCAACGGAAGGGTCATTGGGAGTATTACTTCATAGCACAACACACAAGTTACAGAAAACGACTCAAAAAAGAGGCGTTTAAAAAGTTTAATCCATTCGATTAATAAAACATCAGAGTTTACAACAGGTCCCAACTATAATGTATATATAATCAGTTTCAAAATGTTTATCGAATGGTAATCGGTATTTTATTGCCTTTAAAATATCCAGTGCGACTCCGTGCTCCAGCTGCTTTTAAATCCGAGTACCTGAGAAATACATGCTAAAACGTCAACACAACGGTTGAGTGAATTCATAGGTTTGCAAGTAAAAGCAGTGGAGCACAAGATTTCAAGTATTCAGTTTCCAAAAGTCAGATAGCATCACTTATCGCATTTAGCTCATGAAACCGAACATTAACATCCGTTATTCCGTTCAAGTTTCAAATACAGTGCGTCTAGTCGGTTTTCCGTTAAACCCGGACGGAGAGGTCAATCCCAATAGATCTATTCACAGCATTCGCGTTTACTCAACCAGTACAGTCGGTTCAAGTAATTAACAGTTCATGACTAAATTGGACAAAATAAGCATACAGTTCAAGCACTTGCGTCCATTCGTAAAAAGTAGCATGTATCCCCCTCGCGGGTTTAATAAAACAATTAAAGTAGTAAAAGCGAGGCTATGAACTCACCTTAACAAGTAACTTGTCGATGCAAGAACGAATACAACGAGTATCAGTAAAGGTAAATCTTCGAAAGTTAAGCTCACTAAACTCGACCAATGTTTCCTAGAATCTCAAAAGTACTTGTACTGATTGTATCTCTAACGTCTCATATATTATGACCCTCAATTACCCACGTTATATATTTAAATCCACTCCATGCCCTCTTTTAAACGCTTAAACAATTCATTTATACTAAAGCTTCATCAACTCTCTACTTGAAATCTTCAAAGATACATACCTAATTCCTATTTACTAAGTTTTTCAAAAATAGCTATTGAATTTTCATGTCTTATTTTATACGGTTTGTTTTGACTCCAAACACCAAGTCTCGCTTAAATACTTACATTAGTATAAAGACACGTGTAAAATAATATGTCTTAGTCACGGGAGTGCAACTCATATCAGATTTTCAGTTGTTAGTAAATAGATTTAAAAATCATCATGGGAATAGACACTCACTACTTTTTAAGTAATGAAATGACAACTTAGAATATCTACTATACTTAATATTGAAGTAACTATTTTAATATACATATACATGTATTATAGATATTGTCTGATGTGTATGACGTGATATTAATAAGTGGAGTGATTTTGTTTATCTTGTCACAATTTGTAAAATTTGTAAAAGTGGGTATTATCGATGCCCGATATTTTAAAAGTTACGCGATTTAAAAATTATACGTTTATCACGAAAAATAAACGCTCAATATTAAATAAAAACTTTGACATTCGGAGAATGTTAATATTTCGATAAATAAATGAGGACTTATTATTTAATAAACGTTAACGCGTCATATAAATGAATGACACTTAAAGGTTTATCATAAATTTACAAAGAATGTCCATAAAATGAGAAATTAAAACGACGACAATAAAAAATATTTCTATGTCATAACGAGGATATTTACGGTTAATGACGGACATACAATTTGTCGATAAATAATAAATAACACGTATCCGATACGTTAAAATCATAACCTTGTCGGTTAGCCGAGAATTCAATATTTTTAATAAAAACGAACATGATAAATAAAACTCGGGTTATAAATATTGATACAAAAATTACGAATTGCTACATTCGCCAACCCTTAAAGAAAATCCGTCCGCGGATTTTAGTTTACGTTACTCGTCCATGATTTGATTGCGATGAGACAATAATATTGGTTTACTAAGTTCGTTGTACATGCCATGGTCGAATTGAATCGTAAAGGTAAATCATAAACCAAACGAAGTTCAAATAGTCATTCGTACAAGAATGATAAAGATAACGATTTGGAATAACGATAGACAATGGATGGACCATTCAATCGAACAATGAGTCGAAAGTGAAACAGTGTGCGGATGTCACATGCTTAAGTCCACTCGTTTATAAATCATTAATTACATGGGTTCGTCAGGTCCATCTAATTAAGATTTAGAAACCAATGGTTCGGTAAATTATAATTTTCTTGTTCAAACTAGTGACGAATTCGTTTCAACAAAATAATTATAAATTAGCTTACATAAGCATCGTTTGCACAAAGCACGAGATGAAGAGCAACTAAAAGTTTCAATAGAACGAAATAATCTCATTCGTGACATGATATATTAAACTCATCCGGAGTGATAAAAAAAATCAAACAACACAATAAATCGTGTTTCAAAAAAAATAGGTGTCCCAAGTTGGCACATCGCGAGGTGATAAGTCAAAGTCGTACTCCAGACTATACAATGGTCGTTTGTGAATAACATGTATGATTTCAAAGAGCAAGATGAGTATTCAAACTCAAAGCCATAAGATAAATAAACAATGAAATCGGCACTTGACGGTGAGTTCACGCTTACATAATATAGTTATCATAAAAGTCATGAAAAACTTTACCAAGACCATTGCTTCACCCGCAATGTCTTATAGCTCGATGTTTATATAAATAAACCCTTTATATAAACATACTATCGAAAAGAAAATATATAAACCGATACACATAGTTTACCTGCTTTCGGGTAGCATGAGCGCACTGTTCAAGGCAATAAAATAGTTTTATCGAAAGAGCTGTTATAGTCCAGGTTTCATAAAAATGACCTAGTTCTCTATAACAAGTGCTCTGATACCAATCTGTAACACGCCCAATTTCGGATAGCAACGGAAGGGTCATTGGGAGTATTACTTCATAGCACAACACACAAGTTACAGAAAACGACTCAAAAAAGAGGCGTTTAAAAAGTTTAATCCATTCGATTAATAAAACATCAGAGTTTACAGCAGGTCCCAACTATAATGTATATATAATCAGTTTCAAAATGTTTATCGAATGGTAATCGGTATTTTATTGCCTTTAAAATATCCAGTGCGACTCCGTGCTCCAGCTGCTTTTAAATCCGAGTACCTGAGAAATACATGCTAAAACGTCAACACAACGGTTGAGTGAATTCATAGGTTTGCAAGTAAAAGCAGTGGAGCACAAGATTTCAAGTATTCAGTTTCCAAAAGTCAGATAGCATCACTTATCGCATTTAGCTCATGAAACCGAACATTAACATCCGTTATTCCGTTCAAGTTTCAAATACAGTGCGTCCAGTCGGTTTTCCGTTAAACCCGGACGGAGAGGTCAATCCCAATAGATCTATTCACAGCATTCGCGTTTACTCAACCAGTACAGTCGGTTCAAGTAATTAACAGTTCATGACTAAATTGGACAAAATAAGCATACAGTTCAAGCACTTGCGTCCATTCGTAAAAAGTATCATGTATCCCCCTCGCGGGTTTAATAAAACAATTAAAGTAGTAAAAGCGAGGCTATGAACTCACCTTAACAAGTAACTTGTCGATGCAAGAACGAATAAAACGAGTATCAGTAAAGGTAAATCTTCGAAAGTTAAGCTCACTAAACTCGACCAATGTTTCCTGGAATCTCAAAAGTACTTGTACTGATTGTATCTCTAACGTCTCATATATTATGACCCTCAATTACCCACGTTATATATTTAAATCCACTCCATGCCCTCTTTTAAACGCTTGAACAATTCATTTATACTAAAGCTTCATCAACTCTTTACTTGAAATCTTCAAAGATACATACCTAATTCCTATTTACTAAGTTTTTCAAAAATAGCTATTGAATTTTCATGTCTTATTTTATACGGTTTGTTTTGACTCCAAACACCAAGTCTCGCTTAAATACTTACATTAGTATAAAGACACGTGTAAAATAATATGTCTTAGTCACGGGAGTGCAACTCATATCAGATTTTCAGTTGTTAGTAAATAGATTTAAAAATCATCATGGGAATAGACACTCACTACTTTTTAAGTAAAGAAATGACAACTTAGAATATCTACTATACTTAATATTGAAGTAACTATTTTAATATACATATACATGTATTATAGATATTGTCTGATGTGTATGACGTGATATTAATAAGTGGAGTGATTTTGTTTATCTTGTCACAATTTGTAAAATTTGTAAAAGTGGGTATTATCGATGCCCGATATTTTAAAAGTTACGCGATTTAAAAATTATACGTTTATCACGAAAAATAAGCGCTCAATATAAAATAAAAACTTTGACATTCGGAGAATGTTAATATTTCGATAAATAAATGAGGACTTATTATTTAATAAACGTTAACGCGTCATATAAATGAATGACACTTAAAGGTTTATCATAAATTTACAAAGAATGTCCATAAAATGAGAAATTAAAACGACGACAATAAAAAATATTTCTATGTCATAACGAGGATATTTACGGTTAATGACGGACATACAATTTGTCGATAAATAATAAATAACACGTATCCGATACGTTAAAATCATAACCTTGTCGGTTAGCCGAGAATTCAATATTTTTAATAAAAACGAACATGATAAATAAAACTCGGGTTATAAATATTGATACAAAAATTACGAATTGCTACATCACTGCTTATTTAAAAGCTGATGTCACGTGATTTTTTTGTGTTGTGTTTATCAGTCAGTCCAAAAGTCCATATCTTTCATTTCAATCCGTCCAAAAGTCTCGTTATATCAAATTCATTTTCTAAATCTGTGTTTGGTTGTCTTATCATAAATCTTTTTGGTACCCGTTTTTTTTTGTTTTTGTCCCTTAAAATTTGCTAAGATCTATTTTTTTGAGGAAAAGGACAAATATGGATCTGTTTCATTTTTTCAGGTTTACCAAATAGTTGGTCAAAACTCTCTTCAGATGGTCATAGTGCGATGAGGCTTTATGATGGCATCTTACGATCGCAATGATTGCGATGGCTGGGTTGCGTGGAGTCATTCCGATGGCTCATTGCGATGGGCTAATGCGATGGGTTTAAAAATAGACTGCGATGACATTAATTTTTAGACATGCGATGGGTTTAAAAATTGACTGCGATGGCCATATTTTTATGTTGCGATGGGTATAAAAAGATCACTGCGATGACTGTTTTTAAAAGAAAATATTGTGACATCTAGACTAACCAGTAAAATACTGAGACCCAAAACCATAACAACTTAAATACTCTCATATCAACCCAACTCGTCTAATCCTAATCCCATCGACACCTAGGCTCCATCATATCTAGACTCAAAAATAGAAAACACACTCAATCTCAGATTTTTTTGTGTTTAGAGACATGCATGTCGAGATCTATATAGAACCAACACAAAATAATCATCACTGA
Organism: Glebionis coronaria; assembly: GCA_025667525.1. Lineage (NCBI taxonomy): Eukaryota > Viridiplantae > Streptophyta > Magnoliopsida > Asterales > Asteraceae > Glebionis > Glebionis coronaria. The sequence goes on from JANFOE010002034.1 coordinate 233,384, forward strand.
TCTATGTTGGCTAAACCCATTTTGATATTCGAAATACAACAAGATTAATAACAAAAGTGTTATAATCTATTTGTTTCTTTCGTCTATTAAACACGAGCCATAAATAAACCTACCCGTGACCATTTATTATCAGATCTTGTATCCCAATAACCTTTCGTGGCTTGGACAACACTAAGAACATGATTGATTATTCAGTCCTTATGATCAAAACTAAGTGGTAATGGTGTTCACGAGTTCATTCATATGATGTAGGGTAATTGGGTTTGATTGATAAGATTATAATGGTGATTGAAGGTCATTATTGGGTTTGCTTCGTTTGATTTTTTAAGAAATGGGTGATTGATGAACTTTAGGAGAGAGTGTATATTTGGGGGCAGAGAAACTTTGATATCAGGTTAGGGTTAACAAGTTATTTTGTTACCTAATCTTTAGGTGAGCTAACTTATATCCCCAAGACCCAAAGAGTTGACCGAGTATAGTAGTTTTAAGTGGACTACCATATTACCACGTGTCATAGTGATTCACGAGTATACTTGTGTTGGGTATGGTAACTTCATTTTATACCCCATGTTGAGATTAACAAAAACCTGATCAGTCCCACATTTTGATGAAGTATGGTGGACCGGCGGCACACATAATCTACATTTGATATTATTTTTTGCTAAATGTGTAGGCCAAAGATTTTATCTAGGATGCAATTGGTTCACGAAGTTAATAGCATTGGGATGACATATTGGACCGGTTTGGATTTTATTTATTAGAATGTGATTTAGAACGGGTTTTATTTATCGAGCTATGATGACATTATTTTCCATGCCGGATATTCGATATGTTTCGATCGAAAGTGCTTAATTGACAAAGAAAATTATTGGTTTAAAGCCCAATATTTTTACAATGACAAGTTATCTAGACAAGTTATCTGCGCATCAGTTGGACATATGACTGACGTTGAGCTTCAATGACAAGTTATCTAGACAAATTTTGTCCTTAAATGACAATTCATTTCAAATTTTGTTCTAGTTAACGACATTCACCAACACAACACCAAAGCAAACAAAACACTTAACGCTAAAACGATCCGATATAAGATTCAATTAAACGACAACGGCTAGTTTTGATTCTACAAAGACAAGTGATCATGAAGTGGATTTGGTATTCTATATTTTAAGTTGAAGTGGAATTTTATGAAGGCGTCTACTTATTTCATCATCGAGCCTTCCTTCTATTTTTCTACCCCTTTTCTTAAAACCCAGACTATCGGTTGATGACTTGCTTGGGCGATAAAATTTATGATTGAGACTTGAATTATCTAATTTCCACTGTCAAGTGGTGGATGGTCGACGACATGGATAACAACCATTTTTGGGTGTCACACGCAGTTGCTCATGTGGATAACATCAAGATGTATAAGAGACTTGTTTCTGCACTGTTCTTCAATCGACATAAGTGCAAGCTAAAGTAACAAATTTGGGGGATTGTACTTCAGTTTCAAGTTTAGAATATCGGGTTTACTTCACATGTGGTCACAACATATAGCCGAATGAATTCGAGGTTGGTATGTTAGACAGAGAGAGATGGAATCAGCAATCAATTCTCACGGAATATTTATGAGCCTTATAACGACAATGGTACTTCATAGTCTAAGCAAAAATATTTCAAAGTTTCTCAATGACTTCAAAACTTTTCAAGACATTTGCTTAAGACTAAGAACTTCTCGAGTATATGGACGCCCACGATAATGATGCTTCCGAGAGTTCGAAATCATCATGGGGGAAGATCGTGTACTTTGAAGTAATCGGATCAACTTCCAGGGGGAAGTAGTGTACATGGAATGGTATCTATTTACTTTATATGATTTTTATGAAGTATTCTGCAGGCGTGAGAAGTATTGTTGCTGATTTCATGCATGTTACCCCAAACGGATTATCACCAAAACCTAAACGACATGAAACAGTATAGAAGCAGTGTTATTTGGTGTGGTTCTTCTACAAATTTCCGTTTTGCACTTAAACCGATGAGCTAGAAGATTGTTCAAACTACATCAAAGTGTCAGAATCTGCTTAAGATACAAATATTGGTTTGGGGGGAAGCTGTTCAGAAACTTCGTCAAAAAGAAGTCTATGAAGAAAGTTTTTTAAATACGTGATGCATGAATTGGGGGGATGTTAATCCAAATCATGCATATTACAATTGTTCACAACAAGCAAAGACAAAGAGGATTCAAGCTGAGGTACAAGTTATGAAGACAAGAAGAATTAAAAGACATCCTCAGCATTGGAAGCGCCTTGGAAGACTTTATTTTGTTGTATTTTTACTTGTTAGGAACATTGTAAGTAATTCCGTATGTCTCCACATTGGGGGAAGATTGTTAGCCTTAAAATGTGAGCGCCATTTACGGAATTACATTAGTTTCATATGGGCAAAACATGGAGGGACTACTTTTTCTAAGTTGTCAAAGTCACTCCATGTCTAGCCTATATATACCCTTCCATACTTCCATGGAGGGGTGAGGTTTTTCCATTTGTGTATTTCACTTTCTCTCTCTAAATGCACACACTCATTTCAAGTTTATCTTTCTCTCTCTAAAATGTCTAAACATCACTTTTATCCTCTCCGACCTCCGGATCACCCCAAAATAGCTTTGAATCTTATATGTTAACATTTGGTATCAATCGCCATGGGGTAGTTTTATTATTCGTTGTTGATTTACTACTTAGTTCGTGTGATTTTAACATAAAATCTACTCGGATTCAAGTTTTTTTCTTGTGTTTTTCGTGCTCTAAATCTTCCTCCTTTCATCTCTACATCTTTCATACGTGTGGTAAGATTTTGGTTACTTTGGTTTGGATTGAAACACGAATTCCCAGGTAAAAATCACATTTTTTAAGTTGCCTAAAAGTCTCGAACTCATTACTTTTTACGACTTGAATATTGCGATCGCATAAACCTGGGGTTTCTACTTGCGATCCAATATCATGATCACTCATTCCGATCAGTGACTGCGATCACTCGCTGCGATCAGTGACTGCGATCACTCGCTGCGATCGGTGACTGCGATCACTCGTTGCGATCGTTGACCACGATCACGTGTTACGATCCATCACTACGATCCATCACTACGATCCATCACTACGATCGATCAATACGATCCACCACTACGATCCAAGACCACAATCTAAGAGTACAATCAAAGGTTATGATCAGACTGCGATCAAAGAGTACGATCAAAGGTTACGATCAAACTGCGATCTAAGAGTACGATCAAAGGTTACGATTAGACTACGATCAGACTACGATCTATGAGTGCGACGGGTGACATAGCGAAGATTTAAAAAAAAGGAGTTAAAATTTTTAGGTCAAGTAAAATCAAATTTTTTCCATACTAGTATTAGGAAATTTCTAGCTCGATTTCAAAATTTGGTGATTACAAATTTTTTAGGTCAATCGTTTTGTCGGACTGAGGAATTTATTGTCAGACTGAGAAAAAATTGCAATTTTCGAAATTTCAACAACAAAACAATCACAACACAACTCTTTAAGATCCACATTCAATTCATCAATTTCAGAAAATATTTAGATGGATTCTACTGCCTAATATCGTGTGACGAACAACACTGGTGGGTAACAAAGAGAGACCACCAATGCTTGTGTCGGGTCGATATGATCAATAGCAATCCCGTTTTCTACGTTATCTTGACACAAAACCTAACGGTGATGCTTTAAGGCAATGTATTTTGGAAGGACCCTATAAACTCTCAAGGATTCAAGTTCTTAGAGTACCAGCCACAGACACTATTGAAGAACAACCAGCTTATAAACGTGATGAAAAGAGGAACGACCTCACACCAGAGAATCGTGCTTGGTTTGATGCTGAGAAGGAAGCAATCTACTTAATTCTAAGTGGAATTGGAGATGATATTTATTCCACGGTTGATGCATGCCCTACTGCTCAAGAAATGTGGATGGCTATTGAAAGATTGCAACAAGGTGAATCACTTAACAAACAAGATGTGAAAACTAAGATGTTTTGGAACTTTGGCAAGTTTACATCAAAGCATGGGGAATCGATTGATTCTTATTACTCCTGATTATACAAAATGATGAACGATATGACCCGAAAAAACTTGCAAGTTTCCACCATGCAAGTCAATGTCCAATTTCTACAGCAACTTCAACCAGAGTGGACACGGTTTGTCACCTTGGTGAAACAACAACAAAAGTTAGACGAAGTTTCATATCACAAGCTCTTTGACATTTTGAAACAATTTAAAAATGAGGCAAATGAACTTCGAGCTGAACGAGTTGCAAAGGTTTCCAATCTACTTGCTTTGGTGTCTACCACTTAACATTACCTAGATTATCACTCTTGTACTTCCAAGACCTACTCTACTCAATCATCATCACCACGATCATCCACTGTCTCCAAGTCAGATGCTCCAACATGATCCCGAGGCAAAGAAGTTGCAAGAGCACCATCACCCACACCTGAGCAATCATCCGAAGAAGACAGTAATGAAGAAGTAGCTCAAAAGGATAGGGAATTCAAGCAACAAATGGCTTTCATTATGAAGCAATACAAGAAAATCTACGAACCCACCAACAACAACCTTCGAACATCTTCAAACCCGAGGAACACCTATGCACAGAGTCCTCCAAGGTATGACACACGAAGACGAGCTGAGAGTCCTCCAAAGTATGATCGACAACCTAAGTATGATAATCAGAGGGTGGCTACTGTTTTTGGAAATAGGGAAACTATTGTACTCAAGTTGTGCAACAAAGTGGGATTCAGTGTTTTAACTACAAAGGTTTTGGGCATTTGGCTAAGGAATGCAGGCAACCAAAGAGGGTTAAAGATTATGGTTATCATAAAGAAAAAATAATGTTGTGCAAGAAAATGGAAGCTGGGATCAAGTTATCAGATGAGGAAGGAGAAATGCTTGACGATACAGATGATGAACTCTCCGACCAAGAACTCGAGGCACACTATTCATACATGGAAAAGATTCATGAGGTCCTTAACGTCACTGAAGATGACAATGGTCCTATCTTTGATACCGATCCAATTGATAAGGTACAACACGATGATGAATATAATGTGTTTGGTGATACACATGAGCATAGTGATCTACCAACAACAATTACTGACACGTGTATGATGGAAACGGTTGATAGCAATACCACACCCGATTCATCAGACATGTGCAATAATGAGTTTGAGGATGATCAATATGCAAATGAGTATTATGACGAGGAGCGTGTCGCGCTTGCTAATTTAATTGCTAGTTTACAAAAAGATGTCAATGAAAATAGAAAGAGTCAAAAGCAATTAAAGAAGGCAAACGCAGCACTCACTCAAAACTTTGAAGAAAGCAAAGCCGCTCTTATAAAATATAGTGAGACAATTGATAGTTATAGGGCTGAGCTTCTTCAAAAGACCAAAGAGCTTGAGGGGTACAAAAGTCGTGTCATCAATGTTAAAAAGGACGATTTTGAAAACAAATACAACGAAGCTCTAGCTTTATTAACTAAAGAAAAACGTCAATTTAATGTCTTATTAAGTGATGAACATCAAAAAACGTACCTTGCCACAACAAAAATTAATGAACTTAAACAAAGGCTTTCTATGAATACCACCGATTCTGCTAAAATTCTTGATGAAAAGAAACAAGAAGTTAAAACATTAAAATAAGATTTCACAAATAGACAAAGCAAAGATACTGAAAAAGTAAAGGATCTCGAAGAACAAGTCGATTTTTTGAAAAAAGTTGTTTATAAAACACATGACTCTATTCAAACCGTCAGAATGATAGCACCTCGGTCGTTTTTTAAGGTTCAGCCTAGTTTTGCAAGCCCCAAGTACCTCGAACAAGCTCAAGCTGCTAACCCAAACTTATATCTTGATGAGGCCGAATGCACCGATCATGATTGCCCTGTAGCTAACCTCGATAGTGAAGACACGTCCCTTTGGGATGAGGAGAGTAGATCACCGATCAATAAAGATTTTGTGAAACCATATAACTATGCTTATCTAAACAGTCTTTATGGTCTTTTCACTCCACAAAAACAGAAGTCTCGTGAGGAAATGTTTTTAGAATGCAAACAAAGAAGAATTCAATGGAAAAAAGCTTTTGCCACGAAGAGGAAAACTAATGTTTTTAAATATATTAACTATTTGCCTCTAGATGCTTCAAAAAGAAAAAGTAGAAAAACACTTGGTTTTCTTAAACACCACATTGATAATGTTCAATCAATTGTTGAAACGATTGGGAAAAACGTCAAAAGGACAAGTGGAAAACAGAGATTCCTCACAACATAGCTGTGCTTGTGAAAGAACTTTTAATACCAAATACGAAGATAATAAAATAACATGTTCTTGAGTTTGAAATTTTGATTTGGTCTGAAATGTTTATTGATTTGAAATATGTTGAGTCTCTTGAAAAAGAAATTGATGAACTTCAAAATGACAAATCAGATTTTTCAAACGAATATGATCTACTCCTAAAAGAATGTCTCTCCAAAGATATTTTGTGTGTTACTCTTCAATCTTGTGCTGATATCGATGAATATTATGATGTTGCATGCAAATATCTTGATAAAATTAAAGAATGTGAGCGTCTTGAACTTGAGCTTTCGAAATGTAAAGAAAATGTTGATAAAAAGGCTTTTGAGTTACTTCAACACAAAACTGATTTCCTTCAAAAACATTGTCATTCTCTTGAACATGCTTTGCAAAAAGACGTTGGTAGTTTTCCACATGATAATAACTTGCAAGAAAAACTTTCCAAAACATTTCAAGAAATGAATGAATAGAGTTTGGAAATTAAAGGGTTGAAAGCTCATTTACAAGACAGGGAAATAGCGATAGCAGAGTTGAAGAAACTCGTTGCTAAGATGGGTGGGAAAATTGTGGAACCTAGTGTTAAGAAACCTGTTGTAAGACAACCCAATGCGCAAAAAGTGACTCGACCCTGTGTCTTGGGAAAACCATCTGTTTTCTCTAATTCTGCATTTGCAAAACCTGCGTTTGCCCCCAAGACGGATGGGAAGGATAGGTTACCACAAAACACTCCCAAAACACATACTCGATCACAAAGCATTAAGAACACAAATGTGGTTAAACCAGGGATGTATATATTGGCCACTAAACCCACACACAACAAAGAAAGACAATCACCTCAAACTTCTAGAAACACTAATAGACGTGTGTCTTTTACTACAGGAGTAATCCCCACTGATAGTGTTAGCCGGCCTCAGCTTAAGAGCACTCGCATGAATAAAAAGGTTTGGCAAAACAAAATTCAAGGGAAGATGAAGACAGTAGAAGACCACCCTAGGATTTTCAATGTTTCTAAGAATAAAACGTATGTAATCGCGTGTAATGACGATTTGAATTACTCGACTTTGAATGCTTTGAATGTTAAGTTTGTTTGTGTGAAATGTGGAAAGTTTGTTAATGTTAATCATGCTATGTGTGTTTCGAATAATGTCAAAGGCGTAGATACTAGAACTAAGAAGCAAACTACGATGCCTATTAGTGCTAGAAAACCTAAACGTAAAGTGAACCATTCTGGTGCAACCCCCCCTGAGAAAAGTATTGCATCAGACTCCACCACTAAGAACCGTAATAGCAGAATTAGGGAATTATATGAGTCTGCTAGCAAGTCTTGGAAATGGTGGTTTGCTAATCAATGTCCTACAAGATATAAATGGATGCCTAAGGTTAGGACAGAAAATGTGACTACGTGCATTAGTGTGCCTCTAAGTGATGAAACTAGGGAAACTAATGAATCGGAAATCACAACTAACATGGAATCCAATTTAGCAAATGCTCCATCGTGTTCTAATTCTTCTGCAGGTGATCAAAATAATTCTCTTTATACTGGACTCCGGATGCACGAAGCACATGACGGGGAATCTCAAGCTTCTAATTAACTTCGTGGAGAAGTTCCTGGGTACGGTCCGATTCGGAAATGCTCAGTTTTCACCGATCCTAGGATATGGAGACTTGGTTCAGGGAAATATCACAATCAAAAGGGTTTACTACGTCGAAGGGCTCAATCATAATCTTTTCTCGGTTGGTCAATTCTGTGATGCGGATTTGGAGGTTGCTTTAAGAAAGAAGACATGTTTTGTTCGTGATTATGATGGGAATGACTTACTTACCGGTTCATGTGGTACTGATCTCTACACCATTTCACTACAAGACTCCACATCTTCAACTCCAGTCTGTTTCATGGCTAAGCTTCAACGACTCAAGCTTGGTTATGGCATCAACGTTTATCTCATCTTAACTTTGATACCATCAACTTGCTTTCCAAGAAAGATATTGTACGAGGCCTTCCTAACTTGAAATTCATCAAAGATCATCTTTGTTCTTCTTGTGAACTTTGTAAAGGTAAACGGAGTAGTTTCAAGACAAAGACTACACCAAGCTCTAAAGGACGGTTAGATCTTCTTCATATAGATCTGTGTGGTCCCATGCATATTCAAACCATCAATGGGAAGAAATATGTTATGGTAATTGTCGATGACTACTCAAGGTACACGTGGACCCTCTTCTTACGGTCCAAGGATGAAACACCTGAGGTTCTCATTAACTTCCTTAAGCTGATACAACATGGTCTTCAAGCTCAAGTAAAAATGGTACGTACTGACAGAGGCACATAATTCTTGAATTCAACTCTGAAGAAGTATTTTGAAGCCGAAGGGATTGAACACGAAACATATATTGCTAGAACACCCGAACAAAACGGTGTTGTTGAAAGACGAAACTATACTTTAGTTGAGGCTGCTCGAACATTATTATCTGCTTTAAAACTACCATTATTCTTTTGGGCCGAAGCCGTATCAACCGCATGCTACACACAAAACCGATCCTTAATTATCCTAAGACACGAAAAGACACAATATCACATAATTAATGATCGCAAACCTTCACTCAAACACCTTCATGTTTTTGGATGTACGTGTTACATAATTCGAGATGGTGAAAATCTGGACAAGATGAGAGAGAAAGGTGATGCATGCATTCTAGTGGGATATGCAACTCAGTCTAAGGGATATAGAGTATATAACAAGAGAACAAAATTGATAGTCGAGACTATTCATATCAGATTTGATGAATTGCAAGAAATGGCACTTGAACAAAACAGTTTAAGTCCCGATCCACAACGACAAAAGACTTTTGTGCATAACCGCACGGAACTCGGAACTCAAGACCACAACAATGAACCGTCAAGTTCAACGCTGGTTCCTGAACACGTTCCTAGAGTAGATATGACAGTGGACACGACACTTGAGGAGTTGGAAATGTTATATGGACCAATGTTTGATGAATATTTCATGGGGAAGAAACATGTTGTATCGAAGTCTTCCGCTGTCACTCATGATAAGATTGATGATACCGATCATCGTCAACAAAAGAATAGAACTTCATCTACTTCAACACGGGTTGCTGCAGATTTACTTCCTCAGAATATCACTTCAACAATCAATCCTACAACATCCAAAACTACTGCCATTGCTCCAGCGAACACAAATCAAGCAGACAATGCATTATCTGATGATGACAATTTCCACAACCCATTCGGTACACAGGTACCCGAAACTGGAGAGTCTTCTACTCTCCATGTTGATCCGTCAAATATGCACACGTTCTACCAACGACATCCTTCAACACATCATTGGACCCGAGAACATCCTTTAGTTCAGGTAATTGGAAACCCTTCACAGCCTATTCGTACAAGACGACAACTAGCCACCGATGGCGATGTTTGTATGTTCGCACTCGCCGTGAGTACAGCTGAACCGAAAAACATAAAGGAGGCCATGGTTGATCATGCCTGGATTGAATCGATGACGGATGAACTTCAACAATTTGAAAGACTTAAAGTCTGGGAACTTGTTGACAGACCATACGATGTGATTCCTTTAAATCTTTGTTGGATCTGGAAAAAAAGATGGATGAAGAAAACACGATCATCAAGAACAAAGCTAGGCTAGTGGCTAAGCGGTATAGCCAGAAAGAGGGAATTGATTTTGACGAATCATTTGCACCAATTGCTCGTATGGAAGCGGTCAGGATTTTCCTTGCTTATGATGCACATAAAGCATTCACTGTTTATCAAATGGACGTGAAAACATCATTTCTTAACGGTCCTTTGAAGGAAGAAGTCTATGTTACGCAGCCGGAATGATTCGTTAATCCTCATTATCCTGCCAAGGTGTATCGTCTCCACAAAGCACTTTATGGAGTCAAGCAAGCTCCAAGGGCGTGGTACGATGAGCTCTCGAAATTTCTGGTATCCAAAGGTTTCTCAAAATGTTCCATTGATCTAACTCTGTTCACTTATAAATATGGGGACATTTTGCTCGTGCAGATTTATGTTAATGAAATTATTTTCGGGTCTATAACCCAAAACTTTCAAAATGGTTTGAAAAAGTCATGCACAGAAAATTTGAAATGTCAATGATGGGCGAACTAAAATTCTTTCTAGGAATTCAAGTTCACCAATCCCCAAGTGGTATATTTATAAACCAAGCTAAGTATTGTCAAGAGATAATCAAAAAGCATGGTATGACTTCATGTGACCCCGTTGGGACACCATTATCAACCACATTGCTAAATGCTAACTTGGAGGGAAATGTCATACAAACGAGATATCGTTCAATGATCGGCTCCCTCATGTACTTGACAGCAAGCAGACCTGATATATCACATGCTACGTGTTATGGTGCACGTTATCAAGCAAGACCCACTGAAAAGTACCTCAAGGAGGTTAAACGGATCTTTCGGTACCTTAAGAATACCATTCATTTGGGACTTTGGTATCCGAGGGAAACCGGTTTCTTTCTAACGGCCTATTCGGATTCTGATCATGCAGGGTGTCTTGATACACGAAAAAATACTTCTGGTGGTACACAATTTCTAGGCCAAGATAAGCTTGTGGGATGGTCTTCCAAGAAGCAGGATTGCATGTCACTTTCATCAGCCGAAGCGGAGTATGTGTCTCTATCTGCGTGTTGTGCTCAAGTTCTATGGATGAGAACACAACTCACGGATTATGGCTTCCACTTTGATAAAGTACCTATGTTCTATGACTCAAAGTCGGCCATAGCCATCTCCTGCAATCCGGTACAGCCTTCCTGCACGAAGCACATTGATGTCAGATATCACTTCATAAAGGAACAATTTGAAAGAGGTATCGTTGAACTATACTTTTTTGGAACGGATTACCAATTAGTTGACTTGTTTACGAAAGCTCTGTCGAAAGATAGGTTTGAGTACCTCGTTAGGAAAATTGGTATGAGATGTTTGACTCCAGCAGACCTGGAGATTCTGGCAAAGGTGCCTGCTTGATTTATCACTCAAACATCTACATGTAAATATCTTTGAAAAAGCAAAATACAAAAATATAAAACATATACAAACAAAACACAAAATTAAAAAATCTTTCAAAATCCAAAAATATTCTTCTCGACATGTCTTCCAGTATCGATAATATGGACGTACCTAGAAATGTCGCTCAATAACGACACGGGTGTGTACATAAAGCTCGAATGAAAGTTGTAAATATTTTTCAAAACATGTCATTTCTTTTAATAAAGGAAATTGTCTATTTTCGACAATATTTCCAAACAACGGGTAGAGCAATCTATCTTGGGTTGAGCTTGTCCCAAAACATTCAACGTATTGAGCTCAACACAATGGCTTGTAATCACTTTCAGATTGCAACCCAGATCTATATTCACGGGGGAGTGGAAGATTTCATGCTCTTACCCTTAGCAAAAGAAGAGAAATCTTCTAACACTGATTGGATTCGTCAAGACATTCAAAGTCTATGAACCCAAGTTTATGCTTTAGAAAAACCTCTTCGTCAAAAAGAAATAGAGTTTTTCAAAAAGCGTTGAACACAATTTTTTCAAGAATTTTTCAATGATTATTTAAAATCTTTGAAAAATTGTGTGTTCAACAACTCCCATCCTCAAAAAACGAAATGTGGATCACATCCTCACAATGACAATCCAATTGGATCAATTTTTGAGGGGGAGCATTTCAACTTCATGCAAAGATTGACACATCTTTCTCTCGGAGTTTTTTAAGACTATTTTTCAAAATATATTTTAATCAAATTTGGTATCTCTAATATCAAAAGATTTTATATATTAGAGATATGGGAGAAAATGTGATTAAAATGTGATCTTATACAAGACTCAAGCACTTTAACTCTAACCTACATGTGCAAAACACTTTTGATTATCGATGCACATGTGAAGGGGGAGCATTTCTGAAACGACAAAACTATCAAGGTGTTAAATGTTTTTCAAACACCTTGTTAGACATTTGAAGTGGTTTTTATGGTTACGATCAAATACCCACAACATCTTTAATCCACGACGTTATTGGTGTCAAAAGGGTGGTTAGGTTTAAGTCCTATGCTCCAACCAGAACCGAAGGGATCTTCCCAGGGACAATCCAATAGATTACTAGAAGTCCTTAGGAAAGATGGAGTAGAATGTGAATGTAGAAGAATGACAACTAAGTATTGATGCTAGCACTGGAACAATCACAACAAGGTGCTAGTAATGATGTCTTGGTAAGCATTGAAGGGGTTGAAGAATGAAAAATAAATGTATGGATAAAGGGTGTAAAGAAAGAATCCCTCCATACAACTTAGGCAGAAACCGGGTCAACTCATCATGAAGACAAACTCATCATGGACCCAGTGATGTATGCACAACCCTTTCCTAGCTACTCAGACTTCTATTAGCTTTCTCATTCCGAGATAGTTGATATTGAATAGGTGGCATCTGCTCCAGCCTCCGACCACTAAAAGTGCACAAATCGAGTCTAGAGCCAAGAGATCAATCAAATCTCGTTAGGACACACGGATGAAGAACTAGAGAGTCCTACGCTATATCCTTGTGATATTGTTAGAACACTCAGAGTGATACTACTTAGTATTCACATTGATGGGTGGAAATCCTTCAAGTGTTAACATCAAACAGCACTGCGGTAGGTCATATGTAAGATTCTTTATGAATTAAACATATGTAGAACTGAAAAGCAACAGTGGTTTGATTCTGAATTGATTCAAACTCGTTTCTGGTTTTTACGCAATATCTTTATGGTCTTGCCAGAACATTCAGAGTGATATTCATTAATATTCACAATGACGAATGGAAATCCTTCTAGCGTCAACCTCAAACAGCGCTACGGTAGGTGACTTGTGAGATTCTTATGAATCAAGCTTGTGACAACTAGAAAGCAACAACGGTAAGATTCTTTATGAATCACACTTGTTCCAGGAATTTGAATTGACGACTTTAATCAAGCGGATATTTATCCAATTGATTCACTTTTTATGTTCGTAATCTTGCTTTGAGACGGTCGAGTAAAGAGAACGGCTAGTACAGCCGCAAAACCCTGTCAAGGAGATTCTTAATTAAATCTACCTATCACAGGTACGGTATTTAATATCGTATAACGGTCTTCACTGACCGGAGGTAAAACGCTACCGATTTAGGACGAATGTCAAAGCCATTCAGTCTGTGTCTATGTTTTGTATCAGGAAGGTGGCGTCACGGTGTACTCAGCAAAGTCAAAGATTCAAAACCACATACTCATGCCTAAAGACATATTCAACAATTAATAGTGTGAGCATGTGGATGAAGACACAAGATCGCAAGATGGCAAAGACAAGTCAAGGATGATTTGAAGATCTCAAGATTAAAGACAAAGTCGAAAGACAACGAAAAAGGCTCAAAGATCACAACATGAAGAAACAAGACTACTATTACACGTTCGAGACTCATTTGTAGCGAGATTAGTAATCTCTACAAATCTTCAAATGACAAAGGGTAATAACCTCTCGGGTAATGACCTCTCATTAGGGGAGATTGTTAGCCTCAAAATATTGAGTCAAACAAGAATGCTCGGTCATATGTTTATTATGTATCGTATATTAGAATGTTGTAATAGGTAATAGGTTAGTCGTGTATTACGGGCTTAACTTTAAGCTAAGGTTCATTCATAAGTAACCAAAGCCAAAAAGGAAAGCCCAACCCATAAACATATAGCCCATTATGCCACATGTAGGCAAGGCTATATAAACCTCTCCTTGCATGTAAGGAGAGGTTGGTTGGTCATTTGATTTTCTCCCAATCTAATATCACCTAGTTTCTCCAACCATTTTTCTCCCTACTTTCTCTCTCTAGAAACCTTCCATCTATTTTCTATCTTTATTTCTTCTTTATTCGTGCAGAATCATCACAAATAATGGGACAACATGAACAATTCCTACCAACAAAACATGATTCGAAGACATACGTACGCACACCAAACAACCACAGATCGAGCCAGGCATACTTGAGCCCACTCATTTATAACTCCTTGTCTACATCAAAATGCGTCCCCTTCCATATATGCAAGAGTATAAATTTACGGTTTAGGAACTTATAACTTTCTTTTTCAAATGAAAAGGCGTCCCAATCCATTTCAACAAGATGATTACAAGTCATCCTACTCAAGTATTATTACCTCTCAACATGATATCAAATCCAAATTACATATCATAGTAATTACAAGTTGTCAACAACTTACTTCATGATTTCTGTATTCAAACTTCTCATTCCATCTGAATAAGGAAAACACAAACAATCTAAGGTCCGGTGGTTAGAAACATTCTTATTCAAATGTCCCAATCCATTTAAATAAGACACCTTTAAACAACTCATGGTTGGGTGAGTTAAAATCTCTATATTTAAATGTCCCATTCCATTTAGATACAAGGCATTAAGTCACTCAACCGAATGACTACTATGAGCATATCTTTGTTGTACCCAACTATATAGTTGATTTGGACACACACATACACACACACACACACACACACACACACACATATATATATATATATATATATATATATATATATATATATATATATATATATATATATATATATATATATATATATATATATATATATATATATATATATATATATATATATATATATATATATATATATATATATATATATATATATATATATATATATATATATATATATATATATATATATATATATATATATATATATATATATATATATATACATATATATATATATATATATATATATATATATACATATATATATATATATATACATATATATATATATATATATACATATATATATATATATATATATATATATATATATATATATATATATATATATATATATATATATATATATATATATATATATATATATATATATATAATATATATATATATATATATATATAGTAATATATATATATATATATATATATATATATATATATATATATATATATATATATATTTATATATATATTATATATATATATATATATATATATAAATATATATATATATATATATATATATATATATATATATATATATATATATATATATATATATATATATATATATATATATATATATATATATATATATATATATAATATATATATATATATATATATATATAATATATATATATAT